>CP139506.1:262178706-262503706 GCA_021014915.2 Artemisia tridentata subsp. tridentata | reverse complement strand
ATACTATGACTAACTAAGGTCCTAAGAAATTTATTAGGAGGGGGGGCACAGTACAAATAAGCAGAGAAATAAGCAAAAATAAGAAAATAAGCAAAACTGTTATAACTATGTTAAATTTTAAATTTTGCAAATATAAATTGAAAAAGTCCCAAGGGCGCGCTGGTTTGTGTGTGGTGTGTTGTGTTGCTTGCAGTCTAGAAGTCCCTTGTTCGAATCTGTGCAACCCATCTTTTTGCTAACTATTTTTTTTTTCTTTTGCAAACTAATAAAACACTTAAAAATATAAGCTTTTATAAAACAAAAACTTTTTTAAAACTCACGAATAAGCTCGAATCAAGCTTGAAAAAGCTTAATAGTTGGAATTGTTTTGAAAAATCAAAGAAACTAAAACTGTTTTGGCCAAAAGCTTACACAAGCTCTCAAAAACTATAAAGTGACTTAATTTTATCCTAAATGAGCTAACCTAAACTAAATTTAAGCAAATGAAAACACAAATAAGCTCAACAGTGGAAATAAGGTTAAACAAAACAACACAGATTCAAAACAGTCCACAGGAGGCCTGGAGGGGCACTTTGAGGCTTATAAAAAAGCTATAAGAAAAATTCTAAAAAATAAACTAAAAATATGACCAATTACACCAGCCAGCAAAATCTATGTGTACCAAATCTCAGCTGAATTGGACTTAAGATGAACAAAACAAAAATAAAAAACAAAGGGCTGTTGAACTATTTTTATGACTTTTGAAAATTTGGAAAACAGCTTGAAGGGCTGATTTGGAAGCCATGAAAAGTGATGAAATAAAATTCACAAAAATCAAATAAAATTATCACCTAGTAGATCAACAACTAATCTTTCTGTGTACAAATTTTCAGATTGATTGACTTTAAAACAAAGCAATGAAAAATCAAAAAGAAAGCTTGTTTGGAGAAAATAGTCACTGTGACAGAAACTTTAAAAATGGGTGGAATTGGTTGTTTTGACTTTGCAAGGCCTGGACTTTGGTTGATTCAAATACCATAACCTATTTTGAGCCAATTTAAACCAAAAATAACAACAAACCAAGCTTTACAAGGAATCTAGCCTATCTTGAGTTTAAAAACAGTTTTGAAGAAGAAATTTGGAAAATTAGTTAGACTACCTTAGAATTTCTTGAAAATGAAAATTTAAACTCCTAAACTACACTTAACAACAAATTAAGGATGATACAAGTTAGATTTGTGGTCAAAGCTATCTAGAACTCCAAAAGTCAACTTCTCCCAAACACCCCAAACACCCCTTTTTTTTGTTTATATTTTTTAGAAACTGAGGAAGCTTGTAAATTAGTTGAGATGATTTGTAGCAGAATTTAAGATATGGAATTGAGAAAAACTTAAAAGGCAGAAATTTGAAAGCAACTTGAAAATTTGGATTAAACTTAATAACTGAGTTACAAATACAGAGAAAACTTAAATTAAATTAAAGCTTAACTAAAAAAAACTAGAACTAGACTGCCTTGGAAGGCTTACATTGCTGCCTATTTATACTAGGAAATAAAAATTAAGGGCCCGCTTGGTTCAAAGTGAGGAAAGAGAAAGGGAAAGGGTAAGGGAAAGGGAATGCAAAGGAATGGGTGAGGTGGGTAATCAATCCCTTACCTCCCAATTTACTTTATAATGGTTCATTACCTAGTACGGGGTAATAATTACCTTTGCTCCTCACTTACCAAGCACAAACAATGAGAGAAGTGGATCCTTAATCAATCCTTTACCCATTTCCCACCCCCTTAACCCCTCACCAAGCACCCCCTAAGTCTTCACATCTTTGTGCTTTCTCTGTGAGTTAAAACAGCATTGGATCACTTTTGTGCTTCTTTTGAGCAAATCCCACCATTGGATTGAATTTGTTATCATCACAGCCTTTAAAATTGATTTGGCGCCAAAAGTGAGTTGTGGATTGCCAGCTTGGCAATGGTCCTGTGATATGTTGGGGTTGACTTAGTGAGATGTTTCTGGCTTGGAGTGCTTGGAGGGGGGCAATAGTGGAGTAGGTGGCTGGTAGCAGAGTTTTGGTGATGATGGTGTTGGGTGTTGTGTTGGAGGGAAAAGGTGGAAGAGGGAGAAAGGTTTGACCCCGTGTTTTATTTCTTTTGGTTTTGGCCTGGTTACAAAGGGGGGTTCAAATGGGGGGTCATGGGGTTATTAGCAAAAAATGGTTGCGTCGGGTTTAGTTTTGTGGGATTGGGCTAGGGAGTGGGTTTGGGCTTGGCAGATTTTATTAAAGGGTTTAGTTTAATTTGGTTTAGTTTAGGATTAATGGTTTTGGTTTAGTGATAAATGGTGAAAAATGATTTTTGGTTTCGGGTTTGGTTTTCCAAGCTGATTCCAATGCCGTATCCCGATGTTGACTTTGACTTTGTCTTGATTGGACCAAATGCACAAACGTTGTCGAGTCGATCCCAAAAATGCCTGTTTTTGCTCTATTTTCAATCCTTTGTACCTGAAATACATAAAAACACAATCCAAGGATATCTGCAATATAAATTGGTATATTTGGCTGTTTTCTGTATTTTTACGTATAATATGGGCTTAAAATGATGAGTATTTAGGCACTCATCATCCCTCCACACTATCAATTGCTAGTCCCTAGCAATCCGATTATATAAAGTAATGAAAGGATAAAAAGAAATACCAAGGATACCTCGTTTTGACTTTTTATTTGATGCGAGAAATTTAAACTAGAACAAAAATATATACATGCTTGATTTTCAAAAACGGTATCATAGAACAGGATTTACACAAACTGGGTGTCTCTAGGGAATTGTAATCGTCATCCTCTTTTTAATACTCCCAACTAAGCTTAAACTCATATGTGCAAATGTTTTTTGTAAAATGCTAACACTACTTATACTAGTAATCTATGTAAGCCGAAACTTAACTTTTCACTCCCACAATTATTCAAGTTAAGTGACTGTGCTTATTTTCAAAGTTTTGACCGTAAAAATCGACACTTGTTATGGTTGTTATTCACTTAAGTCAAATACCAATTTACCGGGAACCTCGGAAATCTAAGAGTCAAAAAGGCCTTTTCCATGTAGCGGCTTTCTTCTCGGCACATCCCAAACCAGTTGGTTTTAGGTGACCAGGCTTTTGACACCTCACAGAGAATAGTACCGGAATCAGCGGGAGTTTGATTTCAAAGACTTCTGATATTCCCACTAAGTTGGTATTAAATACTTAAATAGACAACAACAAACGATCATTTAGAGATTAGAGACTCAAAGGAGAGATCACTCCATGTAGCGATTTTCTTCTCAGCACATCCCAAACCAGTTGGTTTTAGGTGACCAGGCTTTTGACACCCCACAGAGAGTAGAATCGGAGCTCACGGACCTTTTAAATCAACAATCTACCAAATTACTGTTTAACTTTTATGACAAAATTAACGAATACTAGTTCAACTTCCGATTCAAATTTAAGAAAAAGCAAGTTTCGTACATTTATTCACACGTGATATTAACATTTTTTATTCGACACATTTTTTTTCTTTTTTTTCATCATTTTTCATTTTTTCATTTTTTTTTTCACATTTCATACTTTCATCTTTGCTTATGGAATATTCTAACTTATTTCATTTTGCAATATCATTCCATTTTTAAGAAAGTATGCTTTCTCCAAAATTAAAATAAAAACTTGAACTCGGACTCTGTATCAAAATTGTATAAAAATTTGTTTTACATAACAAAACGATTTTAACGTTCAAAAGTTTGAAAACAACATGTATTTAAGTCAGATTAAGAGCTTATGGGAGGAAAAGCCATAGATTACTTATATAAGCTCTAAAGAGAACCAACTACTCCACGCTTAGCATTTTCATTTGCACAATTCGTAAAACCTTAATATATATGTTAAGGAAGCAGCCAGATCAACACTCTGGCAGAGTCGGGATTCCCTTTGTTCTAACCTAATCAAGACTAAACACTTCTTTTTATTGTTTTTCATGTGCAAAGCACTTCTTTTTTATGCATTTTCTTATTTAAAAACGAAAAAAAAATTTAAAATTTTTGGCCAAAACGAGGGTACTAGGGAACTAGAAGGTACACATGTGATCAAATTCGCAAGAATTCCCCCCCACACTTAGAAGTGAATATTGCCCTCAATATTCAAAGTACCGGCTATTATGCCGACACTTAGAACGTAAAAAGGTAACACTACTAGCCAAGTGTGTGAAGGAAATCTTTTTTCACAAAAAGGATTTAAAAAGATATCCCTAGATAAACGTTAGCAACAAGATCGGATATTGGGCGGCTGGATTGAAAACAGGCGCTTCAATCATCACGATCTAAGGGAAACCTGAAAATAAGAGCAAACAACACACAAAAGCAAAGCACAGTGGGGAAATTCCCCCACACTTAGTGTCAGAAAATAGAAAGAAGTCAGAAACATGGGTTGTCACCTATGAAATGCTAATGTTTTTGTTAATCGAGTCACTAGCTTGACTCGACCCCGAATTCATTGGTCCATGGGGAAAGTTTGGAGATCCGGGACAACCATGGGTGGTATGTCCCCTCTAAAGTAGTGCTTCAACCTATGACTGTTCACCTTGAAGTTTGGTCCGTCGGTTTGAGATAACTCGACAATACCATAAGGAAAAACTTGAGCAACGGTGAATGGTCCAATCCAACGGGTTTTAAGTTTCCCCGAAAACATTTTCAATCTAGAGTTAAAAAGAAGGACTCGATCACCAACGTTGAAAACGCGGTTCTTGATTTTGGAGTTGTGGATCTTCTTTGTCTTTTCTTTGTAGATCAAAGAGTTCTCATAGGCTTGATCACAAAGTTCATTTAATTCATTGAGTTGAACTTTTCGGTGATCAACCGCTGACTTTAGATCAAAGTTAGCATGCTTCAAGGCCCAATAGGCTTTGTGCTCGAGCTCGATCGGTAGATGACATGCCTTTCCGTACACAAGCTTGTAAGGAGTGCACCCGATGGGTGTTTTGTAAGCAGTACGGAAGGCCCAAAGTGCATCATCTAGTTTGTCTGACCAATATGCACGGTTTTCACCTACGGTCCTTTCTAGAATTATTTTTAAACCACGGTTGGAAACCTCCACTTGTCCACTTGTTTGTGGGTGATATGTGGTAGCAAGACGGTGAGTGACACTGTACTTAAGCATGACCTTTGCAAATTGGTCATTGCAAAAGTGCGTACCGTGATCACTAATGATAGCTCGGGGAGCTCCAAACCTAGCAAAGAGAGACTTTAAAAATTTCACAACTACTCGGGCGTCGTTTGTTGGGAGAGCTTTCGCTTCAACCCATTTTGACAAGTAGTCAACGGCCACGAGTATATACTTGTTCCCTCGTGAAGACGGAGAAAGAA
Organism: Artemisia tridentata subsp. tridentata; assembly: GCA_021014915.2. Taxonomy (NCBI): domain Eukaryota; kingdom Viridiplantae; phylum Streptophyta; class Magnoliopsida; order Asterales; family Asteraceae; genus Artemisia; species Artemisia tridentata. The sequence continues at coordinate 262,498,347 of CP139506.1, read as the reverse complement.
TTATTAGCCGTGGTGTACGCTTCAACCCAGACGTCAAAGATTTCGCAAACTTGAATGGCATTTTGTGGCATTTCATCTATTTGCGAAATTTTCCCGTGACGTTGACAAGAGTCACAAGATTTGACTAAGTCATGGGCATCACGATAGATTGTAGGCCAATAGAAACCGGAGTCAAACACCTTCTTGGTGGTGTATTTTGGGCCATGATGTCCCCCAGTGGGTCCATTGTGGCAAGCTTTAAGAATATCAATGGCCTCTTGGCCATGAACACACCGTCGGATGACTTGATCTGCACAAACTTTAAACAAGTAGGGGTCGTCCCAGAAGTAATGCTTAACATCTTTGAAGAACTTGTTCTTCTGTTGGGACGACATCCCTCTAACGACAAAGTTACCCGCATGGTAGTTTGTAAAATCGGCAAACCATGGGGTACTAGAATCACCACGAAAAGATACCACGTTAAGTGTCTCGAGAGGAAACGTTTCATTTATTTCCTTTTTCTCGAGTACACCTTGATGAGGGTTCTCTAATCGGGATAAATGATCAGCAGCAAGGTTCTCAGCTCCTTTTTTTATCACGGATAATGATATCAAATTCTTGTAGGAGGAGAACCCATCGGAGTAACCTCGGCTTTGCATCTTGTTTTGCAAAGAGATATTTAAGAGCCGAGTGATCCGTATACACTATGATTTTGGACAAGATAAGGTATGGCCAAAACTTCTCGAAAGCATACACCACGGCTAATAATTCTTTCTCCGTTGTGGTGTAATGAGCTTGAGCTTCGGTCATAGTTTTGCTTGCATAATGTATAGGCTGAAAATGCTTGGTTTTCCGTTGCCCCAAGACCGCACCTATGGCAAAATTACTTGCATCGCACATAAGCTCAAAATCTGCAAAGAAGAAGAAAAAAAAATTCATATGATAAATCTGAAAAATAAAAAATATGAACAACTGACAATGATATAGACAAAAAAATAATTACCTTTTTTTGACATAAATTTTTGGAAGAACTTCTCTGAGATTAATAATTTTTTTTATAAAATTTTCTATTGTAAGTGATGAAATTTATACCCCCATAAGGATAAGGTTCTTATTAATATTTATTTAAATATTAAATAAAATGTCAGATGGATATGTGAGTAATAATTAAAAATGTCAGATGGACAGGTGACTATTAATAGTTTATTAAAGACAATATGTTGACTATCATCTTGAAAATAACAGTATTAAAATAACAGTATTAAAATGTCTTGAAAATATGATAAGTCACATGTCTTGAAAATAACAGTATTAAAATGATTATAATAAAGTAAAACTTATGTGATAAGTCACATGTCTTGAAAAATCTACATAAAGTTTCATAATAAAAGAACAGTTTCGTTGATCTACTAATCATCTTTAAAATCTAAAAAAAAAAAAAAAAAAAAAAATTGTTCGAAGATGAGTCATGCTTTCATTCCATTTTCGGAGACACCTCCATTATTTATTATTCAATTCTTACAACGTGTACACAATTCGACTCGAGATAGGAACCATTTCAAGCAGATTATTGAAAGTATACCCAATATACCATCCTCTTTAATTAACTTAATCATGGAAAGGTACCGTGAAGATGTCCTCCAGCTTGAAGAACAAGATATTATTATGTATCAAAATATAAGAAAGAATCTACATGAGACTCTAATGCTTGACAACATGGAAGGAGTTTGTACGATTTGTTTTGGAGAATACAAAGAAAATGAGAGAATAAGGACATTGATTTGTCGCCATGAGTTTCATGCAGATTGTATTGGAGTCTGGTTGCTACACAAGAACGTTTGTCCATTGTGTAGGACTATTGGATTGCAGATTTAGATGTACTACTTAATTTTGCTATGTCCATTGTTTTCCTATCAGTTTAGAACTAAATATAATGTAATGTTAATGCTATATTATTTTCCTTTTGGTTTTAAATGTTTTAAATGTTTTAAATTTTTTAATTTAATTATCAGTCAATATCAAATATAAATTGACTGTGATAATTTGTAATACCTAAAATTCTAAAACATGTAAAATGACCAAAATGCCCCTAAGTTCAAAAAATTTGCAATAACACTTATATAATACCAAATAAACCCTAGAAATCTAAAACTTGGCATCATATGATCACAATAAATTAAGTATGATTAAGCTTTGTCATTTTTGTAAAAGCAAAATAATTTCTTGAATAATATTTGATTTTGCCGAATTATATGTATTTATAATTATTTAAATTAAATAAAATAAAGCCCAAATACATAAGGAAACTTGTATAATATTTTAATTTTGACTTATCACAAATATTGCAGCCCAAGATAAGTATTATATCTCCTATAAATAAGGCTTACACGTTTTACTATTTTATATAACGCTAAATTGTTTTTTTGAAAAATCCGAAAACCTAAAAACTCACACAGTTGACATACAAAATTCTGTAGGCTTTTGATTATTTTTCCTAGTCGTGTTTTGAGCTATAGAAGGTGGAAAAAATAGTGGTTAAAGTCGAAAACCCTAAATCGACCTATAAATACAAATCGCCTAGAATAAATTTTGTGTGCTTCGAATATAATTTATACAAGTCCTATACATGCTATAATACTCTAATAAAATCAGTGATTATGTGTTCGAATCTTAGAAGTTGGCTTTGGATTTAATTTGTAATCGAATGAAATAAAAAGAAAAGAAAGATAAAAAGGTAAGGGTCGAATGAATTAGGGTTAGGGTTTTAGGGTTGGATTCTGATTTTTAATGATAATAATGATTGTTTTAATGATTGGGAAAATTAGGGTTAGGGTTTGGTGAATTTTTATGTAAACCGATTTGATTATTAAAACTATAAGGGTGTGTTTTGTAAATATTGAAACTTGAGGATTAGTTTTGTAAACTCTTATTAATTAAGGGTAATTCATACAAAATAAGTATAAGGGTGTATTGTGTAAATTTGGTATTTAAAAGGGTTATTTAGTAAGTATATAATATAAAGGTTTGATTTGTAATTAATGAAACTTGAAGGGCTGTTTTGGAAACTATATATAAGGTGAGGGTTTATTCGTATAGGTATTAATGTAAAGGATTAAATGTGTAATTTTGGAAAATTAAAGGCTTAATGTGTTAATATGGAATTAATAAAGATTTAATTGTAATTTATATAATTAAAGGGTTTAATTTGCAAATTGATTAAACTATAGGGTTTAATTTGTAAAATTATAAAATGGAAGAATTGGCTTATTAATATCATTAACTTAAGGGTATTTTGTATAAAATATGGAATTTGTGATATTTACATTATAAACCCTGAACTTTGGATGGTTTGTATAATAAACCCTAATTTTGGAATATTAATACCTTAAACTCTAAAGTATGTCAGATTATCATATGTAAACCCTATAATTTGTATAATTAACACTTTAAGCTTAATTTACTTAATAAGGAAACTTTCTTAATATGGAAACCTGTTATTTTATGGAAACTTATTAAATAAGGAAAACTGCTAAAAAGGAGAAAGTTACGAAAAATGAAAAGCCGACAAAAAGAATCAATCTGATTTAAGATAAGTTATTAATAATAAAATGATCCCTAATTCAGGTAGATATATTGAAGAAGAAGTGAACTCTTCCTTTTCGTGATTCTTTCTTTTGATCTCATTGCTTTGCTAAGGTACAAATATTCTGACCTTACTCTTAAGGTTTCCTATGTGTGTTTTGAAAACTTTGCTATGAACCCTTTATTCAAAATTTCTGTTTTGAACTTCTGATATGATAAAGTTTTGATATGAACTTTCTGATATAAAACTTTCTGAAACTTTCTGATTGAACAAATGATATGATGAACTCTCTGTTATGAAAATAAGTTTTGAACTATTGATATGAACTTCTGTTACATGAGCTTCACTAGGCATGGGGGTTCCATGTCCGTGTCAGAGATGCACCTTTGACATGACTCTAGGGCAGTAGAGTGATGTTCTGCCACGTCCCTTTGATTGGTCTGCATGTGAATGGGTAGGGGCGTATGGATGCATCCTAGATCTGTTTCTGATATGTTATGATATAATATTTGTCTGGTGAATGTGGTTGTGTGTGCAATACACGTCCTTCACATTTCTGGGAGCTAGCTACTCCACTCCTATGAGGACACCCCTCGTTTTGTCTGATTGTCTGAGAGGTCTCCCCTCTATATGAATATGAAGAGATATGGTTATGATTATGATATGTTTCTGAGCTCATGGTATTATTATGGTATTCTGATTCTGTTTATACAAGTGATTGTATAAATTCCTTACCTAACCTACACATTTTATTTCCGTACTATCCGTTAAGCCTAAAATGTTTTCCCAAAATATATTATTGTACTTCAGCAAATTTATTTCCGTTATTATCGTTATATCCGTTCACTGAGCTTTTTAAGCTCAGCCGCATTTTCTTTTATCCGCGGCAGGTATTCAAGATAGCTTTTGGGATAGCTTATCTGGGGAAAGAGAGTAGCATTGAGTGAAGACATGACCTTAGACATTGTAGAATTGACATTTATGTATTATAGAGATTTGTTATTTTGTAAGACTTCTGCTGTTATAAAATTGTATTATGTTCTGATGTAACACCATTGTTGTGACACTTTTACCCTTGTCGGGTTGGGGTGTTACAATTTATGGTATCAGAGACAGGTTACGACGAGGGTGACAGTGAGAATTAGGACCCTTAGAGATTAGGCTATGACCTGTGAGGATTGGGTAGACATTAGGTTTCCTTCTGCGTATTTCTTTTTCTCCGTATTCTGCTTCTTCTTTCGTTTTGCAAATCGTCTGGGCGATCATTTAGATGGAGGATAAACGAGATGTAGAGTCTAGTTATCAGGTGGATAGGGAGACGTTTAGGGCTACTCAAGGACAGGCGAGGAGGCATTGGGCTACCGTTGTTGCTACGGGTTGCAGGTGGATTGGTGGAGTGAAGCGGACCAACAGAAGAATCCAAGTCCCTGCTAGTATGAGTTCGTGTACGATTAAGGAGGAGCTGACCTTGGAGAGTGTGGATGGAAGAAAAGTGGAGAGGTACGAGACCAAGGTGACTACTGGAGACGGCCACGTTACGAAGTACCCTGGAAGGTGTCCCGAATTCTTAGAAGATGGAGGAGTGGTTTGGGCTAGACCCCGAAATCTGTACGCGTTTGTAGATCATGTGGAAGAGGAAATGAGAAACCTAAGAAGTGGTTTTGCTAGTCGTCTACTACCACAGCGCGAGAGAAACAAAAATGGATGGATAAGTGAAGAGGAGGAATATGAAGAGGAGTATGAGGAAGATTCAGATCTGGAGTCTACATCGACTAGTAGATGTAATCCGAGTTGAAGGAAAAGTCTTTGTGTTCGCGACTTGTTTTCCTTGATTTCTATTTCTTTTGTTTGATTCTGATGTTAGACTTTGATTTCATTTCGTTTTCATGACTTCACTGATGTGATTGAATCTTTTGATTACTAAGTTCTCCTTTCGAAGTTTCAGTTTATGACAATTCTGCGTTTGTTTGTTAAGTTCATGGTTATGAGAATTTTGGCGAATTTTGGAAGTATTGGTGCGACTGTTCATGTACTCTATTAGATCTGTTAGATTTCTGTTGCTTTCTGATAAGTTTTGTTTTTTGTTCGAGTCCATTGGTGATGATTGTTTTGCTGAATTCTGGAAGAGGAGAGGTTATTGATGACGTATTCGTTTCTGTTTAACTCACTTAAGTTTCTGTTACATGATGATAAGATCCTCTGAACGATTTAAGTTCTCTGTTAGTAGTTCCGTTCTGTGTTCATTCTGCGTATGTTGGATGACGGTTTTGATATGAGAATTTGGATGAATTGTGGAAGACCTGATGCTTTTGACGACGTGTTTCATTGATGCTTACTATTCTCGTTACGTTATTTGTACGTTCTTTTTCTCTGATTTTGAATTCGTAATGATGATTGATTCGGACCAACCCTAGGGGGTAGAAGGACTGTTAGGTGGATTAGATAAGTTGCTTATTCATGACTTGAAATAAAGGATGGTCTTCATGAAGGTATATTCATATGATGCTGGTATTATGACGCCTGGCCAACGTGATAATACTTACATCATATGACGTGCCCTCATTGTGAGCAGAGGATATTTCAGGAAGTGTTTGAGAAGCATTAGAATTCTGTTAGTTGAATTATCTGCGATTAGTGAGACTTTTAGGATTCGTTCTGCCTATGCGTATGCTCTGCCTTTATCGTTGATATCTGGATACGTTTGAATTTCATCGTAGGTTCTTTGATCGTTGATCATCTGATAAGAATCTTAGAACTCATTGTAGAGTTTCCTATCATTGAATTTCCGCACTCAATTTGTTTTCTGATATTGTTTCGAGAAGTACTTTTGATATTCTGCTATGTGTATGTAATCATTGAAATGATTTCCGATCTGTTCTGAATAAGCTATAAGGTTATGATTCTGATAAGGAAAGATCTGTCTGTCTATACAATCTATTGAGAAGATTGTTCTGAAATAAGGTTACTTAGGTTTCCTATGTGTGTTTTGAAAACTTTGCTATGAACCCTTTATTCGAAATTTATGTTTTGAACTTCTGATATGATAAAGTTTTGATATGAGCTTTCTGATATAAAACTTTCTAATTGAACAAATGATATGATGAACTCTCTGTTATGAAAATAAGTTTTGAACTATGGATATGAACTTCTGTTACATGAGCTTCACTAGGCATGGGGGTTCCATGTCCGTGTCAGAGATGCACCTTTGACATGACTCTAGGGCAGTAGAGTGATGTTCTGCCACGTCCCTTTGATTGGTCTGCATGTGAATGGGTAGGGGCGTATGGATGCATCCTAGATCTGTTTCTGATATGTTATGATATAATATTTGTCTAGTGAATGTGGCTGTGTGTGCAATACACGTCCTTCACATTTCTGGGAGCTAGCTACTCCACCCCTATGAGGACACCCCTCGTTTTGTCTGATTGTCTGAGAGGTCTCCCCTCTATATGAATATGAAGAGATATGGTTATGATTATGATATGTTTTTGAGCTCATGGTATTATTATGGTATTCTGATTCTGTTTATACAAGTGATTGTATAAATTCCTTACCTAACCTACACATTTTATTTCCGTACTATCCGTTAAGCCTAAAATGTTTTCCCAAAATATATTATTGTACTTCAACAAATTTATTTCCGTTATTATCGTTATATCCGTTCACTGGGCTTTTTAAGCTCAGCCGCATTTTCTTTTATCCGCGGCAGGTATTCAAGATAGCTTTTGGGATAGCTTATCTGGGGAAAGAGAGTAGCATTGAGTGAAGACATGACCTTAGACATTGTAGAATTGACATTTATGTATTATAGAGATTTGTTATTTTGTAAGACTTCCGCTGTTATAAAGTTGTATTATGTTCTGATGTAACACCATTGTTGTGACACTTTTACCCTTGTCGGGTTGGGGTGTTACGTAATTAAATTAGAAAATTTATTTTAAATATGAAATTAACTTATTAATAAATTTGATATTAAAAAAAATTAATGTTACTTATTAGTAGGGCTGTAAACGAACTGAATGTTCAGTGAATATTTCATGAACTGTTCGGTTAAAAGTTCGTTCATGTTCATTTATTTATTAAATGAACGAACATGAACAATATTTTACGTTCATTTATTTAAATGAACGAACATGAACAAAAGTAGCGTCCGTTCATTTATGTTCGTGAACGTCCGATTATGCGTTCATTTATGTTCATTTATTTTTTTATGTTCGTATATCATATCTTTTTATTGTATAATTTTAAAATTCGTTTGTTTAAACAAAAGAACACTTATAAAACAATATATTGTGCATAATTTAATAAAGTTTATATTTGTTTGTCTATGTTCATTCATGTTCGATCGTTTATGTTCGTTTAGCGTTTGTTTAGTATCTTAATAAACGAACATGAACGAACATGAACAACTCATTTTCTTAATAAACGAACATGAACAAGAAAATCTGTCTGTTTAAGCGTTGGTGTCCGTTTATTTGTCTGTTTAAAATTAAACGAACGAACATGAACAAGGCTACGTTCGTGTTCGTCCGGTTAGTTAACAGCCCTACTATTAGATAATGAGTAATAAAAGTTAAAACTTGAGTTATTGATATTGTAAGTTGTTTTACTTGAGTTGGTGTGAAATTTATTTGAAATTTTAATTATAAAAGTAAAATAGGAGTAATAACTTTCTTAAAAATTAAGTTAAATTAATATTATAAGTAACTATCAAATTAAACAAGATACTGAAATTCTTAAATAAGTAGAATGAAAAAAATTAACAATAAACAAACAACAATAATTTATTAAGCAAAAATAAGAAATTACAATTAATATCTTCAATATTCTTTATATAATTGTAATCTTTATATAAATCTTCAACTTCTCTGGATATGGCTGAATTTAGTAATTCTTGATGAAGAACACAAAACTTGTAATATTTTCTTCACAATTATCATCTTCAATTTTCTTCATACGATTCTGAAATATAAGTGGATAGCCGAATCACAAAATAATGCTATTTTATTAGCGTCACATGGTAAAAAAGTTGCGGGATCCTGAAATATAATGATTGGTAAAGATAACAAAAGTTTTTTACAAGATCGAGTACTTTCATGCACCGAGTAATGAAGGTTTTTTATAACCACCATTTTTCCCAAGATCGAGTAAAACACAAATGACCAAAAAACCGTGTCATTTTATCAGGACACCCATTTCAAAACAACTTAGACCATGTTTAATAAGTATATATGTGTGCTAGCATTACAAAGGTCGGCTAAAATATTGTCGTGTAGATTCTAGTGACCGTAAAGCATAGCGCCATTCGGTAGAATATATAGATTTCATTAAAAAATATATATAATAAAAAAAATCTTCCAACGATAATAAATTATCGAGGAAAAGAAAACATAAAATTTGTATACAACAGCAATCATAACATGAATACCAAAAATGAAGAAAGTTTTTGATAAAAATCTTGTGATATGTTATTTAAAAATGTAACTGATTGAAATATTAATAGACAAAGTGAATTGATTTACACACTTTAAATTTTACTTGGATACATCAATGTACATACAGTTAAAACAGATTATATTTAGAGTACAACTATTTACTGCATTTGTTGGAGTGCGCCAAAAAATATTTAAGAATATATTTGGGTGGGTGTATACTTGGAAGTTATGAAAAAAGTAATGACATTTTTTATGATAAAAGCTTATCACTGTTTGAAACCTCAGCCATATCAACAACATGCTCAGTTAAATCCTACTATAAAGATAACAAATAACGTAAACTTACCGATTTATTAAATATGATATTAAAAATATCATATTTAATATCAGCAACAATATCATATATTGATGTAATACTATGATAGTAAAACTGAGAGCTTATTCTGATATTAATACTTATTTCTGAATTGTTAAGTGTTACTATGATATTAATAGCGCACACTTTCGAAGTGCCTTAAAAAAGATATTTTTTGCTGGGTTGTTTTTTCGGGCTGTTTTTGGGCTTCTTTTACAATATCTGACCCATCAGCTATTTGAGTTATCGCAATTATATTTGTGTAAAAATCATTTTTTTTTATTATTTTTAATTATTTTTAAGCTCATCAAGTGTGCGGTATAATATAAAAACAAATTATAAAAAATATCAATATCAGAATAACTATTATATTAATAACAATCTTAATATTAGAATAACTATCATATTAATGTAATTAATATAAGAATATCTTATTAAAATGAAGAATAACAAAAAAGATTAAATTAAAAGTTCAGAATATTAACTATGTTTATTTCATAATAATAACAAATTATATTAATATGATATTATAATATTATATAATTATATAATATAATAGTATAATATTATAAACTCTTAAAAAAAGTTAATTGGGCCTTATCAATTGAGCTTATTTCTAAGTTCAAAGCTTATATGTTTTCAAAAGCTTATATCAGACTACATACAAAAATTAAAAAATAAACATTCAATTGCAGAATTTAATAACCCCAAAAAAGAAATTACAATTTTGATGCTTCAATTATAATGTCTTTCTTATATTTGTTTGCATCACTTAATAAAATCTTAACAACATATAATTTTCTCAATGTTGCCAACTCATCCTTGCTTCCATTTTCCTTAAAAATTGATCTCCATTGTTTGTCTTCAATTACAGAATAGAACTCAAGGTGCCTCATAGTAAAAATGCCACAATCTGTTTTATTTTTCGATGTTTGCCATTCCATTTCAAGTCAACGAGGAACACACTTTGAAATTTGTTGAGCCTTTGGATGCTTTGTAACTTTTAGATAGTGACAAAACAACTTGAACTGAAAAAAAGGTTAATATCACAGAAAGTTGAAATATATATATATATATATATATATATATATATATATATATATATATATATATATATATATATATATATATATATATATATATATATATATATATTAAGCTTAAAATGAATTATAAAAAAAAAAATATTACCAAATTTTGAGTTGTATTGCCATATATACCAGAACTTTCCTTTAGATTATCAATAATTACAAATAATGGATTCAAGAGGTTGAAGCAATAAACATAGAAGTGGTTTTGTCTACATACTGGAAAGAAAACCTGTAAAATTTATATAAAATTTAGCTAGTATCATAGTTCAAATTTTAAAAAATGAATATCTAACATTTAGGGAGTATCATTCATATTTTAGAGAGTCATATTAACACTGTAAGAAGGAACAAACATTAAATATCATGATTTAGAAAGAAATACAAACTTACCAGTTTAACTGCAGATAAATCATTACAATTCAGATATTTTTTGCACCCATAGTTGATTGCATTCAAAAATTCTTCTTGTATCTTCTTATTTGCAACTCTGCTTTTTTCTCTTCGAGGCACCTAAATTGTATTATAAAATAAACAGATAATAAACGCTTTCCTTGTTGACAGTATTATTAACAAAAAACAAAAAACAAAAAACTAAAAAAACAAAAAACAATAAAGTCATACCATTGCATGGCTTGTAAAAAATAATCTTAAACCCGATCCAGGACTTCTATATTTTTCTTGAAAATTCAAAACAAGTGCCCAAATGTCTATGATGTTTGATGTAACAAGTTTTGTTTTATTAACCAGATCTTTAAAATAGCTCCGGTCAATATTACAATACAAATCTGACTCAATAAAATTCTCCCTGCAAAATAAATAACAATAAGACTAGTTTATTACAAAAAGCACATTTTATGATTACATTGGTTTCATAGCGAATTTATTACAAAAGCTTAATAAAATTAGAAATAAAAAAAACTTACACAAGTTTGCTGGTGTTATTCTTTTTTATCAACTCTATCACAGACTTCTCGTTCTTATTTAACTTAGCTAGAATATCAACTTTTTTCATGTTGAATGGTGACTTCAAAACATCTGTAGGATTCCTTTGCCTATTTACTTTATGCCTTAAATCTTCATTATTTTGTATAGAATCATTTACCTGAAAAGAAAAAGAAAACTTAAATAAAATTAAGTTAAAAAGATATATATAGAAGATTTATATTCATAAAGAACAACTCGTTTACTAACATCTTTGCTTAAATTTTGAAGAGTTTCAGCACCAGTTCTCATCTGGAATTAAAATAAAAAAAAATAAATAAATAATAAAATCACATTTATTGGATCAGGAGACTGAATACAAATCGTATAATCAAAAATAAACTTTGATTATTTTGAATATTACCATATTAAGATCTTCCTGAGTATGTTCTTCAATATATTTTATATCTTCTGATTCATAAGAATCGTCTTCTTCAAAATCATCATCATAACTTGATATACTCCCCGGAAAAAAATAACATAAACTTACCGATTTATTAAATACTTACTAGAGCATATATTAAATACTTACTTGAGGATTACTTAATTCATGGAGTGCTGCTACTGCAACCATTAGCTGAAAAATTAGGTATAAAAATCTTATTTAGAAAAAGTTCAAAGATTGAAATTAAAAGTGCATACTATCTGATACAAAAAATAAATACCGATTTATTTTGATCTTCGGAAGATCCAGCAAAATCATTCCCATCTGCAAGCTCATCTATCATCTCCTTTCCATCTATCAGATAAAGTAACTTCATATTATTCCCATCTCTTTCTGAACTTTGATGTTTCTGAAAATTTAAAAACATGTCTGACAAATAAATTACAGTTAAAAAAGTACCAAACAGAAAAATACTTTCCTTTGAAAAGTCGTTCCTGAAATTATTTACCTTGGAATATTTGATTTGAAACTTCAATGCATCTCTCCTGACCTTATAAAACTATGTATGTTTAGATAGAGCGTTTTTTTTGAAAATTTAATGCTCTCAAAACTCTTTCTTTGAATGGTTCGTTTTGTTTAGTTATGCAGAGCTTGTAAAACACAACCATATGGAGATGCGACAGATTAGTCACACCAGAATAAGTCTGAAAGCATTGTTTTCTATCATTTTTCAAGAAACAGAGACCTTCAACTGGCTCTTTATAGTACTTAAGATCTTCAAAAATGATTCCATCTGGCACTTCCGCGTCTGCAACTAAAACCTCTTTGCACATCTGAATAAAAAGCCTTTGCTTCACTGGATCTTTGAATGGCATTAATCCAATATAACTCTGGTTTGCTTCATCTGCTGAGATCTGATTCATCATTTTGGCCATTGTTAAGAGTTTTTGAACTGCAGTTATGACCTTTTTCTTCATTCTGACATTTAAAGAGCTTTGATAAATACAAAACATGAACTCTTTCCACTCTTGAAATCCTAAATTTTGAAGTTCATGAGCTAAAAGTTTATGCTTTGACTTGTCATCTAATGTCACTGAGAATGATTTTGGAAATTGATCAACTTCTTCACAATCAACTTCAGAAATTTGTTTATATGCAAACTTTCTTCTGTATTTGCATCCTTTCAAAAGATGTCCCGTTTCCTTTATATCCGACAAAAGCCTCCTATTGTACAATTCATCCTTTTCTTCTTCTTTTAATTCATCAACACTTAAATTATACTTGAAAGAATCTTCTTGATGAATTCTTCTTATTTTGGCTTCTGTGCCTTCTTCTTCGAATTCATCTGGATATTCTGAAATCCAATCCTCTGCAGAATCAATCATCTTTCTTTTGTGTTCATTGATTTCATGCAGAAGGATCTTAGTGATGTATCTATTTCTCATAACATCCATCTGAATTCGATGCTGTGGTTCTTCTTCATAAAAAATTCCAATTTCCCAAGATTCGTCTTGGAACTCATAAAGCTCCATATGAATCATGGCATATAAACCACAATTAATTTTGTCTTTCCTTGTTTTCCATCTCAAATTAAGTACTTTGGCTTCCTTGTAACGAAACATTACATCTAAATTTGTATAATTATGCTCCGCCAAGAACTCTATCAACAGACATTTCTGTTTACATTTTAAATTAATGAGTACAAGTACAAATCTTATATTGATAAAAAAATATATATATTATTGAAAAAATCTTAAAGAAATACAAAACCTACCACAAAATCAAAAACTTTATGGTATTTTCCTTCGTATGGAGCATCTGATTTAAGGTTGTTCAAAATGACAGCATAACCATTCCTTATGTTGAAAACTATTACATAAAAATGCTCATACGCAAGGATTGGAAAGAACACCTATAAAATGAATTATAGAATTTAATTATGAATAGTAGAGTAGTTAAATTAAAAGATTATTTTAAAAATAAAATGGAGTAATAATATTACCAATTCTAAAGCTTTCAAAGATATTTCTTCTCCAAAACTAGCAAACTGATCTTTTACGTAATTATCAAACTCCTGAACTTTTCGTTTGTTATCTTTATCATATTCATCCGTATCTTTTGGCTGTTAACAAAAAAATAAAATAAAAAATAAATAAATAATAAATAATAAATAAAAATAAAAATAACAATAAAAATTAAAAACATATATAGATATATAAAATATAAAAAAAAAAACTAAAAATTAACTTACAATCATTAGAGTTTTGAAGAAACGTCTAAAACTTTTGTTAACATCCTGTGTTATTTTTTCTTCAAAATTTAGGATATTCACAAAGTTATCTATAATTTAACGCTCAACTTCTGTCTCAGAAGCAAGTGACTGTATATGAACTTTCAGAATGGCATCTTCTTTTCCAAATTGGAATATCTTCTCCCTATCAAGTAAAAGATATAAAGTATATGAGTAACAAAAAAGAATTAAAATGATAAAAAATAAACTTAACAGCAAACTTATGATATCTTACATAACATCTCCTTCAATAGCTTTTTCAAGAACGATTCTTGGAAATAGATTCTCAGCTTGTGATGCATATTCTGGTTTTGTATCCACTCGCCTGTTCATATATGGTGATTCAAAATGCACGGATCTTGTTGTTTTCCGTTTTAGCATATTTTCTTTTTGTTTCATAATGAAAGCGTCTTTGTTTAAATGCTGGAAAGAAATTAGACAGAACTTATGTGACAACCCGCAAAATTTCAGGTCAATACTATTCACCAAACTCGAAATTACTTTCTTGACATTTAATTGAAAACAATTTAAGTGTGACTTTTTACTTGAACCGACGAGAAAACCTAGAATAAATACCAAGTGCACTAGGACTTAGGTTATATTTAGCCCACAATGCTCCAGTATCTTGCTCCTGCTCCATTTCACAATTTTAAACTATAAAGCAATTTTTTATTCTTTAACTACTTACGATTTTAAATTCAACAAACGTTAATTTTTATTCAATATTTAACACACGACATACCCGATTTTCTCAACGATTATTTTCAAGGTATTTTTATACTTCTAAAATTATTACAAAAGTTCCGAAAATATTTTCTGACACCCAAAGTATTTTCTTTATAACTTACGTTTAATTACGTATACTTTTCGCTAATTACCGGGACAACAACCGATACTTATTTTTAACACCTGATACCTACAATACATACATTTTTGTATCAAACTACACCAATATTACCCATTTTTCATCTATGGCCGCCCCTCCCCTTCCTTGTAATAGAAACATTTTTGGCAAAGTGCACATGAATAATTATGAGCCAACATTGGCCATAAAACAAGGAGTTGCCATATTTTCCTTGGAGGCTTGACCCTTGACTTGTCCCCTCCCCTAGCTTGGATCGGCCACAACCATAATCAATGAGCCAAAGATATTTTTGACCTCCTATTCCATCTTTGACAAATCCTCAAGTATAAATACGATGCAACTAGCTTCATTTTTACTACTAGTGCAAGTTTAAAAAAATAGATATATCACCCTACTCTTTACTACATAAGTCGACACACACACTAAGGAGCAAGAGGAGGAAAACTTGTTGTGGCATAAATCAAGGATACTAGGGCTTGTTAACAAGGATTTAGAGCACAAGTATTGTGGTTAATCTAGTGATTCACAACTCCTTCATCACAAATCATCTTTGTAAGTAAAACTTACTAATATTTCATAGTTTTTACATTTCATGTGCTTGTCAAGTCTCATTTCTCATTGTCACTTTGTACATGTTGAAAAGATTTACATACACTAATGATCCTTTAGTAAAGTTATGTTTTTAATAATATGTTGTTACAAGAAAAACTAGGTAGGAAAAATACTTCATGAAAAATAGTGGTAATAAACCTTATAATTGTGAATGTTAGTGAACTTGTATGGTTGGACATGCTTGATAATTTATTTCATGGACTTGGGATATAGTTAAGTTTAAGCTTAGAACACTATTCTTATGTTGAGGCAATCATAAGTGAACTAGGACAAGAGTTTGAGTGGTTTGGAATGAGATAGAAACTAGAAAACACACTATTGAAACACTTAAAAGAGCTACTGTCCCGATTTGTAAAAACTGGAATAATCAGTAGGTTGTGAGTAGGGGTGTCATTCGGGCCGACCCGACCCGAACCCGACCCGAGTCAATTCGGGTCGGGTCAATCGGGTCAAAAATTGTATTCGGGTCAATCGGGTCAACCCGAATTGACCCGAGTTCTAAACGGGTTCGGGTTCGGGTATGTTTTTGGGAGGCTTGACCCGACCCGAACCCGACCCGAACCCGATTGACCCGAGAAAACTAACACTATACAATGTAAAATACTCGGGTTGACCCGAACCCGAGCTGACCCGAACCCGATTGACCCGACCCGAGTTGACCCGAACCCGAATTGACCCGACCCGAGTTGACCCGAGTTCTAAACGGGTTCGGGTTCGGGTATATTTTTGGGAGGCTTGACCCGAGTTGACCCGACCCGAATTGACCGGGTTCGGGTCGGGTCAACCCGAATCACACCCCTAGTTGTGAGTAATCTTTGGCTATAAATATAAAAAATAGACTTAATAACGAAAACGTGGTCGCTTGAATGAGTTAAAACAGGCTTATAACGAAAAAGATATGCTATTTTCAAGTTAAACGACGAAAATGACTTTTCTGAAAAAGGACATTCTGTCCAGATTTTTGCAATAGAAAACTGAGGTGTAAATGATATTTAGGCAAGCCGAGACCTTGAAAAGCCTAGAGTAAGCTTAAATACCTTCGCGTGGATAGTTTAAACTTAAGAAACGGAGTTACGAAGTTAAAGATATGGCTAAAAGAATGTGGCCGCGATATATGAATTTTTGACAGCATGTATGTGCTAAAAATAAAGCTGATGGAATTTTTAGGAGTGAATTTTAGACCATTTTGAGTGTATTTTGGTTGAAATAAAGTAAACAAAAAGGTGGAACCATGTATATACATATTAGACGCGTTAGAGAATTATGAAACACATTAACGCGACGATTAAAATTTGGTTGTGAAATAAACAAGTTATATTCCTAAAAGTGGTAATTTCTAATAAAGGATCAAAATGACGTAATTATATTTTGACAACAAATGCTACAACGACATGTACAAGTGATAATGTAGTGTATGACTTGCATGTTTGACCTTGTTTTCAAAACCTAAGAAATATGTATTATTTAGGTCGCGATTAGAGTTATCGGACTTAATTTACCATTTACCAAATTGACCAATCGGGATTTGCTTTTGCTAAGGTGAGTTTCATAGCCCCGATTTTTACATTGTTTATACATGATTTCTAAACCCTCGGGGTGGGAATACATCGCTTTTTTTTTATACGGACACAAGTACTAAAACTGTTACTTTGCCTAAGTTACCGCATTGCCATTGAAGTCCCCTACGAATCATGAACCGTTAATTACTTGTAAGTGCGAATGTTATGAATAGATCTATTTGGGTTGACACCCCGTCCGAGTTGGTCGCGCCAACCTGTCAAACGGACGCATATCATTCGGATTATTTCCGAGTGCCTAGCAAACACTTATTAGGGGCATTTTTATTATGCTTGATTGCATACCAGTACGTCGAGCTTCGGGGTCATGAGCTTAGGCACTGTATATATTATTTTTGGCTGTGACATTATATTTGTTGTATTGTCTTGCTATTGAAATCTTGTGGTCCGCATTACTGTTTACTTAAACCTATGATCTCACCAACATTATTGTTGACCCTTTTAGCGTGTATTCTCAGGTAACTAGGTGATGATAACCATCTATGCATGGAGCACTTTAGAGTCACATTTTGGAAGCACATCATGATGAAGATTTTCTTGCATTATTTAGCGTTTGGTTATGTACTTAAATCTTACATTTTGATGGTGAACTCTGATATTTATGTTTTGTAAAACGTTTATTTTAAATCAACCGCTTGTTTTAAAACGACTCACTTAGAGGTCGTTCTTTATTACCTTGTACTTTGTTATCCAAGAACATCACGGCCCCGGAATTCCATTCCGCTGTAACCCAGATTTTGAGGGTGTGACAGATTGGTATCAGAGCCAGGTTATAGAGAACTAGGATGCATCATTGACCTTAGACTATAACCACTAGGTCACGACACTTTACGATATCATGATGTGCTTAGGATTGCGATACATGCTTTTATTTACTTATTTTATATGAGTTATTTATACTCATATACATTGTATTGACCTGGTTTGCAGCGATATGTCTTCACCTACCCATCCTATTATCCTTGACTCGGATTCAGACATGGAGGATTCACCATCATCCACTGTTCCGATCATACCAGCCATTCCAGTTCCTGCACCCTCTGGTGATGCCTTTGCTGAGACTGAGCCATTTGAGGACGCTCAGACCATATCTACACCTCCTGTATTATCACCACCCATTGCATCTGTCCCTCTAGTTCCATCACCACCCGTTTCACCTCCAGTGCATCGTGCTAGGCGTATCCCTGTCGTGCAGCCAAACCAGATACCTGTTGGACGTCGTTATCGGCTACACGAGAGAGGACCCGTTATGATACGTATCCCTAGGAGATCAGTACGATCTCGACCTAGCCGTGTACCAGCACCTACTACTCCATCTCATCTTCCCAGGAGTCAACTTTCCCGTATGAGCATTCGGTACATGTATATCATCTCCACCACCACCACCACTACCATTTACTTACCACCAGACTACCACAGTCCCACTACCACCATCACCTAAAGATGCTCCCTATACTTTGCTACCACCTCCTAAGAGGGCTTTTACCATAGCACCTTCACCTTCTGATCCCTATGTTATGGCTGCTACTGAGGCCTCTGCTAGACATGAGGTTCATAGGCGAGTTGACGCTCGCAAGTGGACATTCATTCCGCCTACTCTCAGTAGATGGAGATACTATGAGGGTACTCCGCGTGCCTGGGAGCTGGGAGAGAGTTCAGAGATGGCTGCTGCACGTGTTCTACCAGTTACCGGTGAGCCCATTCACCACACTATCCCACTCTTGATTGCTAGGATGGTTCGCCATGAGAACCGTATTGACCGGGCATTTGATCGTCTTGATGAGCTTTCCTCGGAGCGCATTGGGACTAGTGAGGATGATGTTGCTAGATTGTTCGATAGTAGGGTTGACATCCAGCAGACTGTTGATGGTTTAGGGACCACCCTGAACCAGACTCGAGACCAGGTTACTGACATCCATGACAGACTAGAGCAACATATGGTGGATCAGTACTCTGCTGCTGCTGGGGCCCAGGACGACATAGATTCTCTACGTGCTCAGCTTGCATCTGCCTTAGCACGTGTCACACAGCTAGAGACTCAGCTTGAGCATCAGCTCATTGCCCACTCTTGGATCGCCACACTTGAGCATTTCGTGGAGGATGAGCAGGCGCGACGACGTGACCAGGATACATTGATTTCTAGTCTTACCGCCCAGATCATGGAGCTCCGACGCAGTCTCGACGGTGCATCAGGCAGTTCTTAGATCAATATAGTATTATTAGTATCGTAGTTAGCTTTTGTATTTATATCCTAGCCACGGGATGTGTGGCATTAGTAATGACGCTTGTGATCTTTTGTTAGTTGTACAACAATGTAACAAGTTATTTTGGGATATATTGTATGGTTACGCTATGATATGATATCGGTCGATGTGAACCGAGACTTTTCATCTTATATACTCATGTATGACGTGGTTGTATCTACTCATGTTGTGTTTATATTATGGTTGTTCTTGTTATGGTTGATTCTTATCACGCCATATTCTTATCATGATTTATCCTTAACGTGATGTATTTCTATCTTGTGGTGGTTGTATCTACTCATGATGTGAATATATTATGGTTATTGTGATTTATTATGGTTGATTCTTATCGCATCATATTCTTATTATGATTTATTTTGTCATGATTTATTTTCCTATCTTGTTGTGGTTGATCTTGTCGTGATTTACATATGTCATGGTTGTATATACATACACTTGTGATGACATTTGTTACTTATGGATCCTAATGATTGTTATTCTTGTGATTAGAAGAACAATGCCACCAAAGAAACAAAGCATGAGTGCAGCTGCTATCGATCGACTTGTTGCTCAACGAGTCACTGCAGAAGTTGCTGCTGCTGTGGCTGAATACGAGACCCATCGCAACAGCAGTAATGGCGTGGAAGCTAGTGGAACGGCAACTAGAGCTGAAAACGCAACTCGTGGGTGTACTTACAAGGAATTTTCGGGTTGCCAGCCACAGACTTTCAGTGGCACTGAAGGAGCTGTTGGTTTGATACGATGGTTTGAAAAGTTGGAATCGGTCTTTCGCATGTGCAAATGCGCGGAGGACTATAAGGTGACATATGCTACAGGTACCTTGCTGGATGGTGCCTTATCATGGTGGAATGCTTATGCTCAGTCAGTTGGAATTGATACTGCTTTTGAAACACCATGGGCTGATTTTAAGGAAATGATGATAGCTGAGTATTGTCCAAGAAATGAGGTTCAAAAGATGGAAGTAGAGTTTTGGAACTTAGCCGTGAAAGGAGTTGACATTGCTGCTTATACTAAGCGATACCATGAATTGGCTACTCTCTGTCCTGAGATGGTTTCTACTACACGAAAAAGGATTGAGAGGTACATCTGGGGACTTCCGCCTAGTATTCAGGGAAATGTCACATCTTCTAAGCCAAGTACTCTGGATGAGACAATCCGAATGTCTCGCAATTTAATGGACCAAGTTGTTCGAGCAAGAGCTGCTCGAGATGTCAATACTGGTAACCGCAACAACAACAACAGAAACCGCTACAACAACAGTAACAACAACAAGAGAAAATGGGATACTACTCAGGGAGGAAATACTGTACCACAACCCAACAAAAGACAAGAAGTTGTTAAGGCTTATGTAGCAGGCCCAACTGAAAAGAAGGGTTATGAAGGAACTCTTACAAAGTGTGACAAGTGCCAACGTCACCACAATCCTGGACGTTGCCCCCACTCCATGTGGCAGTTGTAAGAAGATTGGGCACTTAACCAAAGACTGCAGGTCTCCTACTTTTGCAACAAATATGAGGGCTCCAGGGACATGTTTCGGTTGTGGCGAAACGGGACACTACAAGAATAATTTCCCGAAGGAGAAGAATAAGGGAGTGGAAATTCAGAATAGTGGAACTCGGGGAAGAGTCTACAACCTTAGGAGTAAGGAAGCCAGGGAGGACACGAACGTTGTCACGGGTACGTTCCTTCTCAATAATCGTTATGCTTCAGTTTTATTTGATTCGGGTGCCGATAGAAGCTTTGTGTCTACTACTTTTGCTCCTTTACTTAACATCACACCGACCACTCTAGACACTGCTTACAACATTGAATTAGCTAATGGTAACTTAGTTGGCTCCGAAACCATAATCCGTGGTTGTACCTTTAACTTCCTAAACCATCCATTCAACATCGACCTTATGCCCATCGAACTCGGTAGTTTTGACGTTATAATTGGTATGGATTGGCTATCTAAACACCACGCCAGAATTATCTGTGACGAAAAGGTTGTTCATCTCCCTTATAATGGTGAAACCTTGATTATCCGTGGTGAATGAAGTGGAACTCGATTAAGCATCATATCATGTATCAAGACCGAAAACTACATAAAGAAGGGATGTTATGCTTTTCTAGCACACATAACCGAAAAGAAGTCGAACGAGAAACGATTGGAAGATGTACCAATTGTTCGAGATTTTTCGGAAGTCTTTCCCGAAGACTTGCCTGGATTACCGCCTACCCGACAAGTAGAGTTCCAGATAGACTTGGTGCCGGGAGCGACACCAGTAGCAAGAGCACCCTATCGACTAGCACCATCAGAGTTGCAAGAGTTGTCTAATCAGTTACCAGAAATACTAGACAAGGGATTCATTAGACCAAGTTCCTCGCCTTGGGGAGCACCGGTCTTATTTGTTAAGAAGAAGGATGGATCTTTCCGAATGTGCATAGATTATCGCGAACTGAACAAGTTAACAGTGAAGAACCGTTACCCACTCCCAAGAATCGACGATTTGTTCGATCAATTGCAAGGTTCTAGATTTTATTCGAAGATTGATTTGAGGTCGGGTTACCATCAACTTAGAGTTCGGGAAGAAGATATCCGAAAACGGCCTTCAGGACTCGTTATGGTCATTACGAGTTCCAAGTGATGCCGTTTGGATTGACTAACGCACCAGCAGTATTTATGGATCTCATGAATCGGGTGTGCAAGCCGTATTTGAACAAATTTGTAATTGTGTTCATTGACGACATTTTGATCTACTCTAAAAGCAAGAAAGAGCACGAAGAACATCTCAAGATGATCTTAGAATTACACAAGAGCGAGAAGTTGTATGCTAAGTTTTCTAAATGTGATTTTTGGATTAGGAAAGTACAATTCCTTGGGCATGTAATTGATAGCC
This sequence comes from Artemisia tridentata subsp. tridentata, assembly GCA_021014915.2. NCBI lineage: Eukaryota > Viridiplantae > Streptophyta > Magnoliopsida > Asterales > Asteraceae > Artemisia > Artemisia tridentata. Next base: position 262,476,051 of record CP139506.1, on the reverse strand, counting down.
AAGGATTGCATGTTGATCCCGCTAAGATTGAGGCTATTAAAGATTGGGAAACTCCCAAGACTCCCACAGAGATTCGTCAATTTCTAGGTCTTGCCGGGTATTACAGAAGATTCATTGAGGGTTTGTTGGAACAGTCCTAGATAGATCTTTTGAGCCGGTTTAAGATGAATAGAATGTTTATGTAATCACAAACAAACTAAGAGAAACTCTAACTATAAAACTAGTGTTTACGCGGAATATAAACAATAGAGTTGAAAGAAGAATAACTAAATAACTCTTGATCCTCTATGGATCTATATTAATAACTAAAAGTGTTTTTCCAAGTCGTACAATGTTCATGGCCGTGAGTTTCTTTTATACTACCAGAAACCCTAATTCGGCATTCAAAAGAAAACGTGTAAAGAAGATATGCATTATCTCTTCCTAATATAACTTATGCATATCCATACCTTAACAAACTTCTAAACATACGGGTTTGACTTTGACTATTACCCGCAGAAATAAAACTAACAGCAGAAACAAACTTCTGCTAACAGCAGGAACTACATACCTGCCAGCAGGAACCACTACTACACTAACAGCAGGAATGACTTTATGTCATTTAAATAATTCCTAACAATCCTCCCCTAAACTTGAATTTGACTGGGTTAACTTCAAGTTTCTAGATTGATCTTTTTCTTTAGAGCTTGAGGATTGATTGATTCTTTAGCAGTAACATTAGGTAAACAGCAGCAACATGATGAACACCAGCAGCAACAATTAACCACCATTAAGAGCAAATAACCAGCAACAATCTCTGAAGTAGCAGCAGCAACATGAACCAGCAGCAACATGAGTAGATTTGATGAGCCTTTACCAAGTAGCTACTCACTCTTGGGCTAGCTAGTACTTTGGTGGAATCATGGCATCACCCTGGTGAACTAATAACCAGTCCAACACTTAGAACATGAATCAATGGTGTGCTAGAATACCCTAATGATTTTTGGCAAACCATTACAGCCATAAATGGATTTGATATGTCTTTACCATTAGCCGTTTGCTTAGGACTAGTTAATTCTTTGGTTCCCAGAAAGGGCCTTATCCATGGTGAATTGAAAATCAGTTTCACTCTCAGCACATGAAGCATGGGTGAGTGAAATACCCTATAGTTTTGAGTAAACTATTACAGCTATCAACAGAATTGAGTAGTCTTTACCAAAAACCGTTTGCTTTTGGACTAGCCAACTCTTGGATGGAATACAATCATCATCATGGTGAGTTGATAACCATTTATGGGTTTCCACAGCCTTTACCACAAGCCATAACCTTGTGGGCTAGTCAACTCTTGTGTCTGGAAGACATGGTGAGTTGAGAACCATCTGTTGTGTGGTAATTAGCCAACACCAAAACCTGTAAACAGTGTACTCCAATATGCAAGTTAGCAAATAAAGCATATATAGAAACTTTTTTTTTTTTTTTTTTTTTTTTTTTTTTTTTTTTTTTTTTGTGTAACTATAAAGAAACAAGAAGAAAGAAATAAAGATAGAGAGATATACAAAAGTATGTGACAGAGTACCATGATCAAGAAAAAGCTCTCTTTTCAGCAAGCCTATTCTTGATAAATCTAACCAATTGTTCAGCATTGGTCATATCACTACCCACCATATCAGGAGGAACTTCTAACTTAATCCGAAGCATTTGCTCTAGAAGATTCTCTGATAGTGGATATGGTACATCTGATAACATATACACAGTAATACCAGACAGAGTCTCCAACACATGAACATTAGATAGAGGATAAAAAATTCCAACCACAAACTTTCCACTGATGATGATTATCCCAAACTTTGAAACCTTTGCCATCTTGATAAGTAGAATCAAAGAGCACATAAAGGTCACCCAATAATAATAAGCCAGCACCAACAGCAGCATGTGTTTGAAAATAAGTAGACACCATCCCATATAAACTGATGAGATCCTGTCTATCCACCAGATGGAGAATCTCACTAAGAAAGGTGAAGTGTTTGAAAGACCCATCCTGCCTGTGAATAGTATTCAGTTCCCCCATAGGTACAGAAGTCAACTCCCATTTGACCAGTTTATGCCACATAACAGGTTCTTCATCAGTAGAATCATCATCTGAAGCTTCCTGAATGAATGCCCTATCCTCAGCTTGTAAATTAATTTGCCTAGAGGAAATCCTCTTTTTGGCTATGCTCTTCCTCCTTTTACTTGGGGTAGAGGAAGGTGAAGTGACCGCAGGAATGGGAACCTCTTGTGTTGCACCAGAATCAACAACAAAGGGAATGGCCTGTGTAGTATCAGTGGGAATGAGTGGTGGAACCTCAGCAGAAACAACTGGTGTGACATCAGAAGGAACAAAGGGATGTTCCTCAGCAGGAACAGATGTATCTTGTGGTGTGTGAGACCCAGAAACTTGATCACCAGTTGAAGGTGTGACATCATCCTTAGGAGCAGAATCAGGAGCAGGATCAAGATTAGCCTCTACATGAGGTGATGAAGCAACGACAGTATCATCATGACCAGAGAAATCAACAACACCAGATAACTTTAACCTCTTAGAAGAAGGTTCATCAAGAGCAGGTTTCTCAAAAGTCCTCTTAAATTTCAAGAGCCCAGCTCTCTGAAGTGACCCCTGAATCTTCTCATATTCAACTCTTAGCTGTTCATCAGTTAATTTCCTGACCTGAGCCATTGTCCAACCATGATTATATATAGCAGAACTCTTGTTCTTGACAACGATCCTCATGTATTCCCTTTGTTGTGCATGTGTCATAGGCTTCCCTCTCTTCTCCTTTGCTATCCTCGCAGCATTTGCTTGCTGTCTCTGTTTCATCAGAGCAACCATTCTAGCAGGAAAGTTCTCTTCTGTGACATCTTCACCTAAAAGTTCCTTGGCAAGTGAAGTGTTGGAAGCAATCTGATTCTAAACCTGCATCCAATCAGCTACAGAGAACTTCAAGACAGCATCATCTAACTCTTGTTGCCTTTGGCTGGATATAGTACTTTCCATGAAAGCATCTTTCTCAGCCATAGCTTGCCTTGCCAATGCTGCATCATGCTCTACTTGTCTAACCCTTGCAGCATGATACTTTGCCAAATCAGCTTCCTGTTCATCATGCAGTCTTTTTGCAGCCTCAGCACCAAGTCTATCTTCTTCTAGTTGCCTCTTTGTCCTTTATTAAGGGTAGGAGATTCTTTCACCAGGGGAGATTTACCTTTATCAACAGAACCTGAAGGAGCAGGAGCAGATGAAGGAATGTCCTCAACCATTGGTTCTCCAGCAAGAACATCATCATTTAAATTACTACCAGAAGAAACAGGAGCAGCAGGAACTGGAGGAGCAGGAATGGGACCAGAAGAATCATGAGCAGCAACATCATAGCCAGAGGAAACTTGATCATGGCCAGCAGCAATAGAGCTACTGCCAGCAGAATCATCAACTCTAGCAGCAGGAACAGAAGAACTACCAACATAAACATTGGACTGAAACTTGGCATATGCTGAAACATCTGAGTGCCTCACAAGATTTCTGAGGGACTGTCTTCATGTAAATGTCAGCTTAGAGGTGTCCATAGTAGGGTGCTGGGGAGTAGGAGCAGGTTGTTACTGAGAAGAAGTGGGTTCCTCTGTGTTGGCAGATGCTAAAGAGGCATTAGCCAACATATGAAGGCCATCAAAATCAAAATCATCCTACTTGGAAGTGGCCTCCTCATCCTCTGAATCAGGCAGGACAAACTTTCTCTTCCTCTGCTTGAGTTTCCCTTCCAATCTCTGCACCTTTTTAATCAATGTGAGGATTGCAGTGCCATAATTCTTCTTTGTCTCCTTGAGCTCCTTCTCCAATGTATCTACCTTTTGCATATACTTGTGAAGTAAAGTAGACATGGTGGTGAGAGTATCTGGATCCTCAGCTCCACCAGCAGGATTACCTGTGGTTTTGGGAGCTTCATTGGACCGAGTAGGAGAAACATGAAACTCATCACCAGTATTGGTGTCATCAACAAAAGACTCCCTAGGTGGACTAGAAGTTGTTAGCCTTTCAAAGGTGGGTGTCTTAATATGGGACTCAAGAACAGGCTCAACTATAGGCTCAATAATGGGACTAGGAGGGGTATCCTGTGGCTGAGAGACTGGGTCATCTATGGGCCTAGGAGAAGGTGGTGGATTGTCACCAGCAGCATCACAAGCAGTATGTCCAGCAGCATCTGGCACAGGAGCACCAGCAGCATCAGATGAACTGACAGCAGCAGGATTTGGTACGGGTAGTGGTATATGACCACCAGCGCCACCAGCAGCAATAGCTGCATCAACACCTTCTTCCCCACCAGGCAACATAGCAGCCGTAAGTGGCCGATGTGCCCCTACAAAATTGGTCTGCATTGTGGCAAATAATTTACCAGTAAGCCTATTTATGATGATAGGGGTATGGTCATTGGTCTCAATCCCCAATATCATTTGTAAAAACCTAGGATACATAATAAATTTATGTTTGGTATCCTTAATATTCGAAATCATTTCTTCAAAAATGTACCTAGACTAGTTATAACACCTCCCATCTGAAAGACAAAATAAGACCAGAGGCCAAAGCACTTGCAAATTGATCCCAACCCCCTGTTTTTGGACTAATGCACTGAAGTAAGGTGTGTATAATAAACCTCCATTTAGGAAAAAAAATGCTTTTTCCAGAAGGTAAAAGTGCCATCAGTAGGATAGTTTAGTTTACCCATACCCTCAAGAATGTCCTTCTAAACACTTGCAAACAACCCACCCGCATCATCTAATTGAAGGTGAGTCCTGACAGAGGACTAAGTTATAATATATTCCCGACCATCAATAGTGGCCACAATCTTTTTGGGTGAACCCTCAAGAGATCTTTCAGAAGCTGTGGCCCAAAATTGCCTGACTAAAGAGTCATAAACAATGGGCGGGCAATATGTCAGAGCATACCTCAATTTAGAGCGAGTCAAGAAGTCAACCATAGAATCATACAACTCACTTCCTTTTCTTTTGCCCAAGAATGCAACTTTGTTATGATCTTTATTAAATTTAAGAGGCGCCATTGAAGAATCAGTGAACGAATGGCGAAAACAAGAAGTGATGAAATGGGTTGAAGATAAAATGGTTATTTTGGGCGTGGGATGTATAATTTAGGTCACGCATACGGTTACCCAACTTAGCAATTTAAATTGCAAGAATCTCGCGGAAGAATCTTGGACCAATTTGAATTGATTCTTTACACAAAATAAATACCCAATTTCTGCGATACCAGTAGCAACCACACGTCAACCAACAGGAATAAATGGTCAACCAGCAGGAACAAAATGCGTTTGACCAAGTAACTCCGGTCAACTCTTCTTAAGTAGAAATATCTTTGATAATTACTCCATTAACCAACCACAATCAAAGTCATTAACTTCTCTAGTGGTAACCTGTAGGCCTATAAAAGAGGTAGAAATCATAAATCTTCGGATCACATAATCTTCAAACCCTAAACAAGCAAATAACCATTGAATCAACACCATGAGTGCCAAACCAGATATTATTGACATCTCCTCCGATTCATCATCATCCCAATCAGCCTCTTCTGGGTGGAATAACTACTTTCCACCCAAACCTTCAACAGCAAGCAGCAGCAAGGGGAAAAAGAAGATTCGAGAAGGTACCCCTTCAGAAGAACTTCCAACTCCCCCACCATATGTGGAGGATACAAGCTCAGACTATGAGTTGAAGTCGATGCCGAGCTATGTGTCTGCCTATGAGGATACAGATGATGATGCACACACTCAGCCACCTCCACTCTCAGTTTTCCTAACAAGTGAATTTGAGAAGGATGTGTCGTCTTTTGGCAGAATCCCGGTGCCTATGAACCCTCAACCTCGTCCAAAGCCACCCAAACAAGTGCTAGGTCTCCCTTGTCCAAAGATGTGAAAGGCAATGCAGGGCCAAGCCAGAGGAGTCCACAAGACCATGTCTGATATTAAGGATAAAGGGAAGAGGAGCTTGGAATAGTGGGGTGGTTGGGTGGTTGTTTGGGTAGGTAGTTTTGTGTGTTAAGCTTGTTTTGTAATGGGACTTTTGCCTATGTACTCTGCATCTTTGGATGCAATTTGCAGTAATAACAGAAAGTTCATTTCCCTTGTTTTGTTTGAGATCAATCTTGATACTTGCCAATTAGACCAGCAGGAATGTGAACTTACATTTGCAAAATAAAGTTAATGTACAAAACAACATCTGCAAAAAAATGTTAGTGAACACAAATTAAACGAGAAGAAGAAAATGTTAGTGAACACAAATTATACAACATATACAACATTAAACCTCCTATCAGGCTTATGCCTCCCCTCAATCACAGCAATCAGGGATTGATCATCCCAATATGAACCACCAAATAATTAAATCTAGGTCCATCAAAAGCTTTTGTCAACAAATCAGCCACATTGTCATCTGTGTGTATTTTAAGCACTTGAATGAGATGCTTTTCATTAGCATCTCTTATAAAATGGTGCCTAATCTCAATGTGCTTTGTTCTTTGGTGAAAAACAGGGTTTTTAACAATGCAAATGGTGCTTTGGTTATCAATAAAGATTTTGGTGTTCATAAAATTGAATCCATAATCTAGCAACTGATTTTGTATCCAAAGTACCTGACCACAGCAATTAACAGCAGCAACATACTCTGCTTCAGTAGATGAGGTAGCCACAATGGTCTACTTCTTGCATTGCCAAGAGATCAATCTCCTTCCCAGAAACTGACAACCCCCAGTAGTAGACTTCCTATCAAAGTTAGTACCAGCATAATCACTATCACTATAGGCTTCCAACACAAATGGAGAATCTCTAGGATACCAGAGGCCCAACTTAGGTTGGCCTTTAAGATACTTAAAGATTTTCTTGACTGCATTCAGGTTGGAAGTCAAAGGTGTAACTTGATGTCTTGAACAAGCACTGACTGCAAACATTATATCAGGTCTAGAAGCTGTCAAATACATAAGTGAACCTATCATTGATCTGTAGAGGTGAACATTAACAGCATCATCAGGTTCATTGTTGGATTTTGGCTTTGGAGCTTCATAAGGAGTTGTTGCTGTCCTTACAGATTCCAAATCAAATTTCTTAAGAATGTCTTGAACATACTTTTCTTGCTGATAAAAATACCATCTGGCTTTTGTTTGACTTGTAAGCCCAAGAAGAAGGTAAGCTCACCCATAGCACTCATCTCAAATTCACCCTTCATCAATTCTTCAAATTCCCTACACCAAGCCTCCTTTGTAGAACCAAAGATGATGTCATCCACATAGACCTGGACTAGGATAATATCTCTTGAGTTCTTCTTAATGAAAAGTGTCTTGTCTATGGTACCTCTTCTATATCCATGCTTCAACAGAAAAGTAGACAATCTTGCATACCATGCCCTTGGTGCTTGATGAAGTCCATAAAGTGCTTTCACCACCTTGTAGACCAAAGTTGGATTCTGAGGGTCCACAAAGCCTTTGGGTTGAGTCACATAAACCTCTTCTTCAATCTCTCCATAGAGAAAAGCACTTTTTACATCCATCTGGTAGACCATAAATCCCATATATGAGGCAAATGCTAAAAATAGCCTAATGGCCTCAACTCTTGCCACTGGAGCAAAAACCTCATCATAATCAATACCCTCCTCTTGCCTGTGACCTTGAGCTACTAATCTTGCTTTATTCCTGACCACAATACCTCTAGCATCTCTTTTGTTCTTAAGAATCCATTTTGTCCCAATTGCATTCTTTTCATCAGGTAAAGGCACAAGCTTCCAAATATTTTGATTAAGAAATTGTTGCATTTCTTCTTGCATAGCCTCAACCCAATTTGGATCTTCAAGAGCTTGTGCTACACTACTTGGTTCAATTTGTGAAAGAAAACATGCAAAGAGACAATGTAGAAAGTCTGTTTGATTGTTCCTGTGCTGATTATGAACATAACTGACAAAGGCACTTTCACCAAACTTTGTTTGCTTCACCTTATTTCTTGTCTGAACAGCTGAGGTAGGATCACCAAGAATCAAGGATTGAGGATTAATGGGATTGATTCTCTTAGTAGCAACATGATTTGCTTCTACTGTGGGTGCTAGATTGTTGACATCAGGACTAAAGTCATCATCATATGAGGAGGAGGTAAAAATGCCAGTACTTGGATGATGATAGATATCTTCAAATTCAGTTCCTGAAGATAGTGAGTTACCAAGATCTGTAGGTCTGGGATAGCTTGTGAGATGTTCAGGAAACTCCAATGAATGATCAGAAGGAATGGACAAAGGAGCAGCAGGAATGGAGACACCAGCAGAAACATTAGAGCTACCAGCAGAATTGTTAGTACCAGCAGCAGCAGGAACACTACCAGCAGGAACCAAAGAACTACCAGCAGAATCCATATTCCTGCGGGCTTCAACTGCGGCTTGTCTTAATAGCTCCTCTGTCTCTTTTGTGAATTCAAAACCAAACTTTTCAGCTGCTTCCTTGGCATCATGTTCTTGTCTTTGAAGTCTTGCAAGGTCTTCTGCAAAACTTGAATCACCTTCACCCTTGACAGAATTATCTTTAACTTCAGAACCTGAAAAGTGGTTAGAAGGAAAAGAAGGAACAACAATGGTTTGCTCATCACACTCAGAGTCTGAATCATCATCTGGGGTACCTGCATTGTTAGTTGGAGACTCATGTGTACCTGCAGGTTGATTAGCTTTGAAACGAGTATATCCCAAAGTATCAGTTAGATAGTCCAGGTCAAAATACCACTCATGACATGTACCCTAAATGTTAGGTTTATCCTCAAGATACCTCAGGTTTAGTGTCTCTTCTATCTTTTTGGCAGATAAGTTATATACTCTATAAGCCTTGATATGTGCAGAGTACCCAACTATAAACCCCTTATCAGCTTTCTCTTCAAATTGACCCAAATGGTCACTGGTGTTCAGAACAGTCACATGACATCCAAAAGGTTTAAAATGACTGATGGTGGGTACTTTCCCACACAGTAGTTCATAAGGTGTTTTGTTGTGAGGATTAGTGATCAATACCCTGTTCAAAATATAACAAGTAGTGCTAACTGCTTCAGTCCAAAACATGGTAGGTAGCTTAGAGTCAGCAAGCATAGATCTTGCAGCTTCTATAAGGGTTCTATTCTTTCTTTTAGCAACCCCATTTTGTTGTGGAGTTCTGGCATTACTATAGTCCCTTTTAATCCCCTTTTTTCCCACAGAGTTCAGTTAAGTTAGAATTTTTAAACTCTGTTTCATTATCACACCTTATTGTCTTAACCTTTTTATTTAGCTGGTTTTCAATTAAGGCAAGAAAGTCCCTAATCACATGAAAGGTTTCATCCTTAGTACCTAAGAAGAAAGTCCAACAAAACCTGCTAAAGTCATCTGTAATCACCAGGAAATAGTACTTATGGTCAATACTTCGGATGGAAGTAGGACCAAAAAGATCCATATGAAGTAACTGGAGAGGCTCAGTGATGATGCTCACAGCTGTGATGGCTTTTTAAGAAGCTTTGTGTTGCTTTCCTTTGTTGCAGGCAACACAATTATGTTCATTTGTGAAGGTCTTGAGAGGAAGCCCTTTTACCAATCCATTCTTTGCTAGCTTGTTGATGGTTTTGAAGTTAACATGAGACATCCTTCTATGCCATTTGGTATATTCATCCACGAATGCCTTTGCCACCAAACAAGCTAAATTACCTTCAGGTTGGAGGTCATTTAAGTTGAAACTGTATAGATTGTGTCTTCTTGGCACCTTAAGTACAACTTGACTTTCATCAGGCAACTTGAAGTCTTTAGAGAGCACAAGACATTCAGTCTCTGTGAAGAGAACACTGTTTTTCTTGTCACAAATTTGTGAAACAGAGAACAGATTAAAATTCTGTAACTCTTCCACATAATAGACATTTTCAAAGTCCAACTTGGAAGTTCTGATGGTTCATTTGCCTGTTATTTTACCATCTCCACCTCCAAAAGTCACAGTGCCTCCTCTTATAGTCACAAAGTCAACCAACCTGTCTCTATTTCCTGTCATACTTCTAGAACACCCACTATCAACAATACCTAAGTCTTTACTTCTATGAGGATTATCCTACAAAAAAAGAAAATACAACAACATTAGATACAAAGGGAGACCCAAGCCATCTCTGACTTGGGCCTGCCTAGCGGATCAGTAAGAAGTAAACCATGTAGATTGATGAGATCCACCATTGTTCTTGGACCCCTTTCTCAAATATTGGCCATTATGTTTCCAAGAACAACCTGCTGAGGACTTAACAGCAGTTTCCCATCTTTTTCCCCTAAAATGCATTTGGTCACATGAAACAGGCCTATAAGAATTCTGAAAATAGAAGTTGTTAGGTATGTTATATGGTCTTGCAGCATTTTTCTTCCAACAAGCAGGAAAAGGGTTACCAGCAGGAACTAGTATACCAGTAGGAACAGCTGCTGGTCTAAAATGCCTACCAGCAGAAACAGGTGCTGGTCGTTTTGCATTACCAGCAGGAAATGCAGTTGCTTTAGGAACAAATGGGGGAATATTTTTAACATTATTCCACATGGTTCTAGATTCCTGTTGGCTACTATAAACACCCATCTGTTTCCCATAAAAATCACAATCTTTAATAAGATGGGAAACACTACCACAAACAAAACATGATTTATTCTTAAAAGACTTGTTCTTAACATGACCTTGCTTATTACACATAAACTTCTCAGAAACAGAACCATAAACAAATTTGTTTTTAACAGAACTAAAAGAGATGTCTTCTAACGTAACTGTGTTAGGATTGAATTCAACACTAGCTACTCTTGGTGAGAGGTCATCAGTCTTAGGTGTGGGAGACTTGTCACTTGAATCACAGGAGCCAAAGTCATAGGTCTTGGTCTCTGAAAACTTGTCACTGAAAGAACAAGAGACAAAGTCATTAGATTCACAGTCAGAATCAGGCAAGTCATTGAACTTTTTGCCATAGGTCATGTGTGATTTATCAAAGTCTATGTTAGTGGAGGGTGGTTTAAATGTTCATATTATTGGTGGAGAAACAGACCTCATTTCTCCTTCTCTAACATACTTAACAGGAATTTGATAATTTACCTCCTTTGGGGTAGGGTCAAATATACTTGGCATACTAGGGTCATATACTTCATCTGGCCCTATACAATCCCCATATCCTAACCCAAGTTTAGTTTTCACAGACATAGAACTATCAATTAACTTGTATAGGTTTGTAGATGTTTCTTTCCATTTATTAAACCTAGCCAAGGTATCTTTTAGCTTAGTCTGCAAGTCCTGTTTTTCTATAGACACCTTATCATTAACACTCTCAGAGTATTTCAATAAATTAGCAGTGTTTTCCAAATCTCTTTTCAAAATCTTAATTTCCTCCTCATATGCTAGCTGGTTTGTTTGGTACCATGTCTTCTGTTTTTCTAAGGTTTGAAGTGTACTTTTATATGCTTGAACTTGTATAAACAATTCTTTATATTGAGACTCTAAATCATCAAAATCTTTCTTAAGTTCAGCATACTTATTATGACAACCAAAAGGACAGTGTTGTACCTGAGGAGTGACTCCCATAAAAGCAAATTCTTCCACATCATCCTGTGGTTCAGCAACCATACTGAATGCCTGAGTGACACTTCCTTCCTCATCATCTCCCTCATGTTCTGTCCAATCCAACATAGAGTCAACAGAAACCACAGCTTTGGGCTCTTGTGATTTCAATTCCTGCACCTTGTAAGCTGAATATCTGACTTTATCATCTGCCTTCTTTTCTGTGCATTCTCTTGCAAAGTGACCTGGTTTTGAACAGTTATAGCATTTAACTTTCATCTTGTCAAACCTTGCTGAGTCTCTTCTGTTGAATTGGAGCTTTCTTCCAGTCTTCTTCTCAAACCTATTCACCTCGACTGAAAGCATTGCCATATGCCACTTTATATCTAATTCTTCCAGATCCACCTTGTCAATCTGCTCAAGATCATCATATGCTAGTTGCTGTTGAGGATCAATTTCAGCAACAAAAGGATTGAAGAACATCTTCCAACAGATTTCTAGAATTCACCTGTGATCTTGGTGTAGCAGATGTGTATGAGGTTGATGATGATGAGCTTGGGCTATCAGCATATGTAAGCTTACTGTTAGTGCTAGTAGTACTCACAAATGCGGAGTGAGTTAGAGCAGAGGAATTATAGCTTGAACCTCCCTTGATATCAATCTCAAGTGACCTGAGCTTGTTGTACAGGTCATCAAAGCTTAAATAATCAAGACCACCCTTTGTCTTGAGAGTTATTGATACCTGTGACCAGGAGGCAGGAAATGCCCTCAAGAACTTGGTATTGCAATCTTCATTGTCTGGTCTTGCCTGTAGTTGATTTAGTTGGCTCAAGATCTTCTGAAACCTATCATATCCTTTATGCAGGCCTTCACCTTCAGAAATCTTGAATTCCTGAAATTATTGCTTGAGCATAGACTTCCTCATCTTTCTGGATCCATCATTACCTCCAAATCTGGCTTTAATAGCCACCCAGATGTCTCTAGCATCATCAAGATGATGAAAATCACCCATATGGTCTTCTGGGAGAGACTGAAGCAATATAGTCCTTGCCCTGGTCTCCCTCTGAACTGCAATTTGTTCATCAGCAGAAACAGGAGGAAGAATTATGATGTTGCCTTTAGAATCTCTTCCAGTTTTCTTCCTGCTGTAACCATTCTTAATGACATTCCAGTAGAGGTTGTAATCACTATTTGTGATCCAGTATTCCATCTTCATTGCCCATATCTCATACTCATCCTTCTTAAGGTAAGGAAACTTAGCATTATTGCTTGACAAAGTGGTTGTTACAATTTGTTGAACACTTTGAGTTTTCTCTGAAGTATCAGCAGTTTCATCAGTTGTGGAAGATACTGTCATTGTGTGAAGGTTTAAGGAACTTTTTATGGGGTTTAAGAGATTTGTTATCAAAAACTGTTCTTCTTTCACAGAGTCTCTCACTAGGCTCTGATACCACTTGTTGGAAAAGTCCTAGATAGATCTTTTGAGCCGGTTTAAGATGAATAGAATGTTTATGTAATCACAAACAAACTAAGAGAAACTCTAACTATAAAACTAGTGTTTACGCGGAATATAAACAATAGAGTTGAAAGAAGAATAACTAAATAACTCTTGATCCTCTATGGATCTATATTAATAACTAAAAGTGTTTTTCCAAGTCGTACAATGTTCATGGCCGTGAGTTTTTTTATACTACCAGAAACCCTAATTCGGCATTCACAAGAAAACGTGTAAAGAAGATATGCATTATCTCTTCCTAATATAACTCATGCATATCCCTACCTTAACAAACTTCTAAACTTACGGGTTTGACTTTGACTATTACCAGCAGAAATAAAACTAACAGCAGAAACAAACTTCTACTAACAGCAGGAACTATACCAGCAGGAACTACATACCTGCCAGCAGGAACCACTACTACACTAACAGCAGGAATGACTTTATGTCATTTAAATAATTCCTAACATGGTTTCTCTAAGATAGCGAAGCCTTTGACCAAGCTAACACAGAAGAATCAGAAGTACGAATGGGGAGAGAAAACAAGAATCCGCTTTTCAGTTGTTGAAGCAGAAGCCAATTTTGGCATTACCCGAAGGGATGGAAAATTTTGTAGTTTATTGTGATGCCTCGCATAAAGGACTTGGAGCTGTGTTAATGCAGAAGGAAAATGTTATAGCTTACGCTTCTCGACAACTCAAAGTTCATGAGAAGAATTACACCACTCATGACTTGGAGTTAGGAGCCGTTGTCTTCGCGCTAAAGATTTGGAGACATTACCTCTACGGTACTAAGTGTACAGTGTACACGGACCACAAAAGTCTTCAACATATATTAGATCAGAAAGAACTTAATATGAGACAATGCCGTTGGCTAGAACTACTCAGTGATTATGATTGCGAGATCCGATATCATCCTGGCAAAGCGAACGTAGTAGCAGATGCTCTTAGCAGGAAAGAGCGGCTTAAGCCCTTAAGAGTAAGATCATTGGGTATGACGATTAGTTCACCCCTTCCATCTAAAATTCTTGAGGCTCAGGCCGAAGCACTTAAGGCAGAGAACCGACCTAAGGAGAATCTTTATGGTATGCCAGAAAGTAAAAACGGTTTTACAAAAAGATCCGATGAAATGTTGTGCTTCAAAGATAGAAGTTGGATACCACAATTTGGTGGCCTACGAGAGTTGATTATGCACGAATCACACAAGTCAAAATACTCCATATACCCAGGGTCCGATAAAATGTACCAAGACCTCAAAAACCTGTATTGGTGGCCGAACATGAAGGCCGACATTGCTACATATGTCAGCAAATGTCTTACTTGCTCCAAAGTTAAGGTCGAATACCAGAATCCGTCTGGCTTACTACAGCAACCAGAGATTCCTCAATGGAAATGGGAGCGTATCACTATGGACTTCATCACTAAACTCCCTAGAACTCCGAGCGGTCATAATGCAATTTGGGTGATCGTTGATCGTCTCACCAAATCAGATCATTTCATACCCATTAAGGAAACCTATGATATGGATAAGTTAACCAGAATTTACATCAAGGAAATAGTATCAAGACATGGTGTACCAGTTTCAATCATTTCAGATCGAGACAGTCGATTTACTTCAAGATTTTGGGAATTGCTTAATGATGCCTTTGGAACCCGTCTTGATATGAGTACAGCCTATCATCCACAGACCTATGGTCAGAGTGAGAGGACCATCCAAACTCTATAGGACATGCTCCGTGCCTGTGTGATTGATTTCGGAAATAGTTGGGATACTCATTTGCCATTGATTGAGTTTCCTACAATAATAGTTGTCACACAAGCATAAAGGCCGCACCATTCGAAGCACTCTATGGTAGAAAGTGCCGGTCACCTGTTTGTTGGGCCGAAGTCGGAGATACTCAAATTACCGGTCCAGAAATTGTTCACGAGACAACCGAGAAGATTATTCCGATTCGAGACAGACTAAAAGCCGCCAGAGACCATCAGAAGAGTTACGCCGACGTGAGGTGTAAGCCCTTAGAATTCAAAGTTGGAGACATGGTAATGTTGAAGGTATCACCTTGGAAAGGTGTAATACGATTTGGGAAACGTGGGAAATTGAACCCTAGGTAAATTGGACCATTTAAGATTCTAGCTAGAGTCAGTCCAGTGGCCTATTGACTTGAGCTCCCGCCAGAGCTCAGTAGTGTGCACAATACGTTTCATGTTTACAATCTCAAGAAGTGTTTATCCGACGAATCCCTCATCATCCCGTTAGACGAGATTCAACTCGATGACAAGCTTAATTTCATCGAAGAGCCAGTAGAGATTATGGATCGTGATGTCAAGCAATTAAAACATAGTAGAATTCCTATCGTCAAGGTTCGCTGGAATTCTCAACGAGGTCCCGAGTTCACTTGGGAGCGAGAAGACCAGATCCGTCAAAAGTACCCACATCTCTTCACCGACACCCCTCCAACGACCAACACTGACTGAATCTCGAGGACGAGATTCACTTTTATGGGTGGTAGACTGTGACAACCCGCAAAATTTCATGTCAATACTATTCAACAAACTCGAAATTACTTTCTTGACATTTAATTGAAAACAATTTACGTGTGACTTTTTACTTGAACCGACGAGAAAACCTAGAATAAATACCAAGTGCACTAGGACTTAGGTTATATTTAGTCCACAACACTCCAGTATCTTGCTCCTGCTCCATTTCACAATTTTAAACTATAAAGCAATTTTCTATTCTTTAACTACTTACGATTTTAAATTCAACAAACGTTAATTTTTATTCAATATTTAACACCCGACATACCCGATTTTCTCAACGATTATTTTCAAGGTATTTTTATACTTCTAAAATTATTACAAAAGTTCCGGAAATATTTTCTGACACCCAAAGTATTCTTATACTTCGTTTAATTACGAACTTTTCGTTAATTACCGGCAATACGTATTATTTTTAACACGATTAATACCTACAATACATACATTTTTTATCAAACTACCACAATATTACCATTTTTTCATCTATGGTCGCCCCTCCCCTTCCTTGTAATAGAAACATTTTTGGCAAAGTGCACATGAATAATTATGAGCCAACCTTGGCCATAAAACAAGGAGTTGTCATATTTTCCTTGGAGGCTTGACCCTTGACTTGTCCCCTCCCCTAGCTTGGATCGGCTATAACCATAATCAATGAGCCAAAGATATTTTTGACCTCCTATTCCATCTTTGACAAATCCTCAAGTGTAAATAAGATGCAACTAGCTTCATTTTCACTACTAGTGCAAGTTAAAAAAAAAATATATATCACCCTACTCTTTACTACATAAGTCGACACACACACTAAGGAGCAAGAGGAGGAAAACTTGTTGTGGCATAAATCAAGGATACTAGGGCTTGTTAACAAGGATTTAGAGCACAAGTATTGTGGTTAATCTAGTGATTCACAACTCCTTCTTCACAAATCATCTTTGTAAGTAAACTTACTAATATTTCTTAGTTTTTACATTTCATGTGCTTGCCAAGTCTCATTTCTCATTGTCACTTTGTACATGTTGAAAAGATTTACATACACTAATGATCCTTTAGTAAAGTTATGTTTTTAACAATATGTTGTTATAAGAAAACTAGGTAGGAAAAATACTTCATGAAAAATAGTGGTAATAAACCTTATAATTGTGAATGTTAGTGAACTTGTATGGTTGGACATGCTTGATAATTTATTTCATGGACTTGGGATATAGTTAAGTTTAAGCTTAGAACACTATTCTTATGTTGAGGCAATCATAAGTGAACTAGGACAAGAGTTGGAGTGGTTTGGAATGAGATAGAAACTAGAAAACACACTATTGAAACACTTAAAAGAGCTATTGTCCCGATTTGTAAAAACTGGAATAATCAGTAGGTTGTGAGTAATCTTTGGCTAGAAATATAAAAAATAGACATAATAACGAAAACGTGGTCGATTGAATGAGTTAAAACGGGCTTATAACGAAAAAGATATGCTATTTTCAAGTTAAACGACGAAAATGACTATTTTCTGAAAAAGGACATTCTGTCCAGATTTTTGCAATAGAAAACTGAGGTGTAAATGATATTTAGGCAAGCCGAGACCTTGAAAAGCCTAGATTACACTTAAATACCTTCGCGTGGATAGTTTAAACTTAAGAAACGGAGTTACGAAGCGAAAGATATGGCTAAAAGAATGTGGCCGCGATATATGAATTTTTGACAGCATGTATGTGCTAAAAATAAAGCTGATGGAATTTTTAGGAGTGAATTTTAGACCATTTTGAGTGTATTTTGGTTGAAATGAAGTAAACAAAAAGGTGGAACCATGTATATACATATTAGACGCGTTAGAGAATTATGAAACACATTAACGCGACGATTAAAATTTGGTTGTGAAATAAACAAGTTATATTCCTAAAAGTGGTAATTTCTAATAAAGGATCAAAATGACGTAATTATATTTTGACAACAAATGCTACAACGACATGTACAAGTGATAATGTAGTGTATGACTTGCATGTTTGACCTTGTTTTCAAATCCTAAGAAATATGTATTATTTAGGTCGCGATTAGAGTTATCGGACTTAATTTACCATTTACCAAATTGACCAACCGAGATTTGCTTTTGCTAAGGTAAGTTTCATAGCCCCGATTTTTACATTGTTTATACATGATTTCTAAACCCTCGGGGTGGGAATACATCGCTTGTTTTTACATACGGACACAAGTACTAAAATTGTTACTTTGCCTAAGTTACCGCATTGCCATTAAAGTCCCATACGAATCATGAACCGTTAATTACTTGTAAGCGCGAATGTTATGAATAGATCTATTTGGGTTGACACCCCGTCCGAGTTGGTCGCGCCAACCTGTCAAACGGATGCATATCATTCGGATTATTTCCGAGTGCCTGGCAAACACTTATTAGGGGCATTTTTATTATGCTTGATTGTATACCAGTACATCGAGCTTCGGGGTCATGAGCTTAGGCACTGTATATATTATTTTTGGCTGTGACATTATATTTGTTGTATTGTCTTGCTATTGAAATCTTGTGGTCCGCATTACTGTTTACTTAAACCTATGATCTCACCAACATTATTGTTGACCCTTTTAGCGTGTATTCTCAGGTAACTAGGTGATGATAACCATCTATGCATGGAGCACTTTAGAGTCACATTTTGGAAGCACATCATGATGAAGATTTTCTTGCATTATTTAGCGTTTGGTTATGTACTTAAATCTTACATTTTGATGGTGAACTCTGATATTTATGTTTTGTAAAACGTTTATTTTAAATCAAACGCTTTTTTTAAAACGACTCACTTAGAGGTCGTTCTTTATTACCTTGTACTTTGTTATCCAAGAACATCATGCCCTCGAAATTCCATTCCGCTGCAACCCAGATTTTGGGGGTGTGACAACTTATGTCAAGCTAAAGTTTTTCAAGAGCATGCTAACCTGAATCTCACTTCATAGTTATATAAAAAATGTATGATTCTCATATAATTATATAAGAAATATATGATTCTAACCTGAATCTCAGTTCCATGATCAACTTTAATACATTTTGCAATTTGAGATTCATTTAAAATCGAGTCTTTCGTATCTTTAGTTAAAAGTTTCTCAATTTTCTCATTTAAATCCTGAAAAAAACATAAACATAAAAAAATTAAAGTTAGATTTAACTTCTTAACTTTTTTTTAATATATACATAAAATCCAAAAGATACCTCAGAATTCTTTTCATGTTCATTTGAATAGAAGTTCTCTACTTCGTTTACAGGAGAAAAATCTTGATGTTCAGAGAGAGAATGAATTTCACAATCGTTATTGATGGCTAATTGACTGTCAAAATGAACATCTTGATATGAAGACTGATCCTTCATTAGAATTCCACTATTCAAATCTACCAATTGAGTCCCACCATTAACTTTTTCACATGTAGATATACCGGTATTACACATCGGTTCAGCAGAATCTACAGTATCCGAATGAGTAACGCTGATTGAAGAAGAAAGGGATTCTTCGTACGTGTTATCATTAAGATTTTTCTCAGGCCCTTCATCTCGTGAATTTGTCATTTCGTCGCCGTCTTCATTTCCTTGAATTTGGACACACCCACCGTTTGCAGAAGCTGTAGGCAGTTCTTCCTGTATGTTGACATTAATTTCTTTGGGAGGAACTTCATCAATCTGCATATCAGACCTTTCCAATGCTAATGAATGTGACGAATCAATAGTTTTGAGGTTTCGTTCAAAAGACACATATTGTATTGTCACATTATCTTGAGTAGACATAACATGGTCTTCAACATTAACTTTGTTATATTCTTCAGTCACGAAAGATGTTTCGGAAGTAATATTTTGGGCATTCAAAGCAATAACATCCTCAGTTGGTTCCGGAAGTATCTCTGATATTGGATGGACGTCATCCATCTGCATATCACACCTTTCCAAAGGTAATGAATGTGACGAATCAACAGTTGGTTGCACATACGGTATCTCTGTGTTTGTGTTTGCATGCTCATTAAGTTCTTTGTCAGACCCTTCATCTGGAATCTCAGACATTGTGTCGCAGTCTTCACTTTCTTGAATTTTGACACACCCACCATTTTGAGAAGCTGCAGACAATTCCTCATGCATTGTAACATTACATTCTACTAAATCCCTTTGAATGTTACTTCTATCCTCTGTTTGAATTTTAGAAGCATTATTTAACAAAACTTCTCCTTGCAATTCAGCTGTAGATCCTGCTATACCAACATTAGATATGTCAACATCATCTGTCTTTGTATTGTCATCCTCAGTTGATTGCATTTGCACACATCCACCGTTTGGAGGAGCAGCATCATCTTGAATAGCCCTAACAGGGTCTGCAACATCATTTTCAAATACTTTGTTGTCATTTTCCATTTTGGAATCTTCCGGAAAAACTTCATCATTAATCTTAGCTTGAACTTTTGGAGACTCTGGGAATTCAAGACACTTGGTTTGAAAATCCTAAAAAAGTAAATAAAGTCAGCATTTAGTATATATACGTATATTAAATTGGTAAAACTTTAATTTGCTAAAATTAAAAGTAACCTACATGAATTGCTGCTACATCAGATGTTGAGGTAGGCACAAAAAAATCTGAAGAATCAATAGAATCTTCATTTTGGACATCGATATCATCAACATTCCCCTTCTCAAATGAATGACTTTCAACATGAAAATCGACATTACTTGTAACATCTGTTTGAACATGCGAACCAACAAAGTCTGTAGACTCATAATGTATATTAAAATCATCTTGAGTAGCCATATCATAGTCTTCAGCGTTCTCTTTGTTATCATGGCCATTCACAGGTGGTTCCGGAAGTATCTCTGACATTGGATGGCCATCATCCATCTGCATACCAGACCTCTCCAAAGGTAATGAATTTGACGAATCATCAGTTGGTTGCTCATAGAGTATCTCTGTGTTGGTGTTTGCATGCTCATTAAGCTCTTTTTCAGACCCTTCATCTGGAATCTGAGAGATAGTGTCGCATACTTCATTTTCTTGAAGTTTGACACACCCACCATTTTGAGAAGCCGCAGACAATTCCTCCTGCATTGTAACATTACCTTCTACTGAATCCTTTTGAATGTTACTTGTATCTGTAGAAAAACATAGCATAAACCATGAAATCTTCTTTTATTATTGAAAAAACATAACCTGATCTCCAGCAGGTGCATAACAACATAGCGTTAACCTGATCTCAATCAGGTTCATCCACCAATTATACATTAGAAATAAGATTGAAACAACAAGGATGGAGGGTACTCCAGCTACACTGTCGTACCCCTAATATCTAAATTGATATTAGTTCTATTACAAAAACAAGAATAAAATATAAAGCTGATAACAGCCTAATAATAAGAAGAAGAATGGCAGCTTTTGGTGGAGATGGAGTAACGGCTCTATAAAGAGCCGTTTGGATGAATGAGACCGTTAGTTACATTTTGGAGGACAGATCAGCAGATCTTTTTGTTTTGAGTTGTTGAGAGAGAAGCAGCCAAAGCGCTACTATTTATCTGAGTGATAAAACCGAGTTAATATACTCACTTCCACAACGGCTCTATCAATAAAGTCACAACTAGCCCTTCATCTTTTTCTTCTTAGCTTTCAGCCACAAAACATTCCACAAGGCTAATACTGAAAATCCAAACAAGGCAACATTAGTCCCTTAACTTTAATCCAGGCCAAAGTTACATTTTAACATCCCCCCTTAATTTTGGCCTGGAAAACATCAAGTAAACCCATTTTGAAAACAGATTTGAAAGCAGCTTATTAGCTGAAACCCTTCATAATCATTTGGTCAAAAAACTGCTGTTAGAGCTGCATAAATGATTTTCATTGTTTCAATAATACAGGAATTTAATTTATTTCTTTCAAATTTCAAGGCAATATCCATGTAGAAGAAACAATATAATCAAAAAAACAACTCTTTTATCACCAAAGGGATAAAACCTGGAACCAGCAAACTGCTCTCAAGCGGTAGTAATACGAAACACTTCAACCTGATTTCAATCAGGTAAGCAAGAAATAAAGCAGCTTTGGTGTCAAAGAGACTGAACCAATGTACCATGCTGATCTTAAGCAGCCAACAACAATCACAGCTGCACTCTGATCTCAATCAGAAAACAACAACCGTATACAACCAACATCACAGTCTGAATAAAATCAGACAACCAAGGATGAATGCAAACTGATATAAATCAGCAGCAAGCAACCGAATCATAAACCAAAGCCATGCCAAGAAGACACAGTCAACAAAGTGGGCAAGGGGTCATCAATCCCCAAGATCCATAGTGCCACAAACCATGTCCACAAACATGCTGAAAATCAGCAACCAACACTTTGAAACACGCTGAAAAATCAGCAACAAGAGTAACAACAACCTCCTCTCAAGCAGGTTAATACTAGAAACATCTTGAGCCTAATCTCAAGCAGGCAAGAAATATGAGATGCTTAAACCCGATCTCAAGCAGGTAAGCAAAAAAATAGCTTTAACCTGATCTCAAGCAGGTAAGCAACAAGAATAACGAACTTTTAATCCTTGAGCCTGATCTCAAGCAGGCAGGAATATGAAATGCTTAAACCTGATCTCAAGCAGGTAAGCAAAAAAGGAAAGGAGAGGACTCCAACCTTTAAAGCCGATAAATATGAAACAAGTTGTTACAAGGGAGAGACCAAATCTGTTCTCAAACAGATTGATCAAACACTTGATCTCAATCAAGAATATAACCAATGAACCCATAGGATCTGATCTCAATCAGAGAATAAAGACCGATAACATCAAGTGTAAAACACCTTCATGAGCAGATTTAGCTGCAATTTTAATTGCAACCTTTCTACCAAAGGTTTGACCGGTATAAAGGTTCCCAGTCTAAAGTCTTGTAAAGCAAAAGCTTACAGGAGATACCATCCATTTTTGTCGCCTCGTACATTTTACCGGCATAAAAAAAAGGGGGCACCTCTATTTTGCAGATAGGGTCAATCATCATTTATATCGAAATCAATATAAGACACAGGGATAGGCGTTTTTCAATGATATGAAAACCCCATTAAATTCAGAAACAGAGTTTCCAGAAATAAACCAATTTTACCCATTTTGCATCAGCAAATGTTTCAAGAGAGAGCATGGGCACCTGGTAATATGTAACCCTTTCCTTAACCACAAAAGATAACTGTTCTCAAACAGTATCCAGGAACCAATAGTCAAATGCTTGATCAAGCATAGGCAAACAAATACAGAATCCAATAGCAAGCAACCAGAGCAGACATGCATGGATCTAACAAACAAGGCACAAAGAAGCACTTAAACCAAAAAAAAAACCGCAAGGGCAAAAAAGGCATACAAAAAGCATACCAAGCATAATGGCAAGAAAAAGGACACTAAAAAAGGAGCATAAGAGAAAATAAGGACAACACAGGAAAAGGCAAACACCAAGAGAGAAACATAAAAAAAAAACTTCCTTACACCGCCTTCACCCAGTGCTGACCAGTACAAGGCTCCCAACAGGCTTTAGAAACATAATCTTGAAAAATGGACTTTGCTACATATTCATAAAAAAGACTGACTAAACAGTTTTAATCTTGAAGGAGAGACAATTTTGTATAACCTATTAAAACACATCTCTCAGTCATATTACAAAAATGGTCAAGATTATTATTAAGGACGTAGCAAAGCAAAGATACCCAAAAGTTCAACAAGAACATTTTCTGTTAACAGACCAAAATATAGAATTTTCATTTAGCACTGAGGAAGGCAGGCAATAATAAAAAAAAACATGCAGAGAGAAAACAAACAGAATACAAAATAAGAGGAATTCCCCCCTGAAACAGAAGGGATCTAGCAACACTAGGTAGATGCCGATGTTTCCACTCTGATTTTTTGAACTTTTTTTTTTTTTTTTTTTTTTTTTTTTTTTTTTTTTTTTTTTTTTTTTTTTTTTTTTGACAAACATCACAAATTGAAATATCATCTTCTTGATTAATATCAATATCATATTGTTTAAAAAAGACAAGGCCTGATCACAGGATGACCAAAGACTACAATGTCGCAAAGCTTTAGACAATCAGCAAATAAACATAAGATACTCAAATTCTGAGTCACTATGAGTTTTGAGGTCTGTTCATAAGAAAGTGTTGAAGCGGAGCTAGAATCAACAAGAAGATTATTATTGACAAGAGTTTTGCTAAAAACTGAGTGCCTTGATTGATGTCAAAAAACATGTCTTTTTTTCAAAAAAATAGCAGGGTAACTATTAAATTCACATTGTTTACAACTCAGAATAGGAGCACCAGCATTCACCCTGTTGCATTAATGAAGGTATAGGCACAGCGGAAGGTCTAAAAATGAAGGACAAAAGAAGACATATTGTATAAAAGAAGACAGAAACCACTGCGATATTCAAGCCAGAGACAATAAACAAATTACTAGAAACACGACACAATGACAGGCAGGACAAAGGCATTCAATCAAGCACTCAGGGAGAGAGGAGAACTTGGTTCCCAGGCTTTCCTAGCCACTCATGGTGGTAGGTCAAGGGCACACACAAGCACAACAACAATAAGAATAATAGTCAAGACAAGAAAACAATAGCAATAAAGCACAGAATCACGCTAAACAAGAAAGCAAATAAGCAAGCAACAAATCACAAGCAATCAACAACTCCAATCAATCTCTCACATCCTACTCCCCATCACTAAACAGATAAACAACAGGAATTAAAAAAGAGGGAGTGTGAGAGGGGTTACAGTGCCCGCATAAATCCAAGAAGCATAACAAGATTCCGGTGCTGAAGTTATGCAATACAAAGGACTTCAGTTTGAATTCATAACGCCCTTGATCGGATGTTTTTGAGAGACGCTTCACTGCTACTTCTTGACCGCCTTCCAACACACCCTTGTAAACACTACCAAAGCCACCTTCTCCAATCTTATTATTTTCGCTGTTTTCCATGTGACTCAGAGAAAGCCATTCTTATGTAAAGATGTTGCTTTTCATCATACGCTCTGATATCCATCAACCCACCAAACCACAGCAAACATCCGGTTGCACCATTTCTAATATCTAAATTTGCATAAGCTGAACAACTGCAATTCCTTCTGCAGACCATCTCCATTCCCACAATCAATAAGTTCTTTATGTTGGCACCCGATCGACCAATCAGCTGCATTCCCATACGTTATCCAATCCTGTCTCCGCTCGACCCATCGCAAATACATTGTGTCACCATCGGACCTCAAAAATGCTCTCAGTACATCTGAGGTATTACACTCATACTTCAAATATATTTCATTCTGATTAATGATAAACTCAGGTGAACATAGCAAGTTAGGGTCTTTTGTGGGCAAAGCCTCAAACCTAACACCATTCCATATACCAATCCTGACGCGAATCCGAATCACACCCGATTTCTTTCGCTACCAAAAACCAACTCCGGTTCCTCAACACAACCCATGAACAACCAAAAACCGCAACAACCCATGAACAACTCCGGTTCCTCAACACAGAAAAACCAACTCCAGACCCTCAAAACCAACTCCGGTTCCTCAACAGACCCATGAACGCCATTACATAACCTCATCCACCAAACATCATTCACCATAGATTAAATTCACCCAAAAAGCGAAACCCTAATTTTCTCAAAATTGGGCGTTTTTGAAAAAATCTTTATGAATTAATCAATTAGGGTCAAGAGATACCAATTGACAATAGTTAATTGAGTTTAATCGAAATAATTTTGAAGAATCCCAAAATCTTTGAAAAACCTAATTTTTTAAAAAAAGGATTTTCAGAGCAACCTGTCTTTGATACCATGTAGAAAAACATAGCATAAACCATGAAATCTTCTTTTATTATTGAAAAAACATAACCTGATCTCCAGCAGGTGCATAACAACATAGCGTTAACCTGATCTCAATCAGGTTCATCCACCAATTATACATTAGAAATAAGATTGAAACAACAAGGATGGAGGGTACTCCAGCTACACTGTCGTACCCCTAATATCTAAATTGATATTAGTTCTATTACAAAAACAAGAATAAAATATAAAGCTGATAACAGCCTAATAATAAGAAGAAGAATGGCAGCTTTTGGTGGAGATGGAGTAACGGCTCTATAAAGAGCCGTTTGGATGAATGAGACCGTTAGTTACATTTTGGAGGACAGATCAGCAGATCTTTTTGTTTTGAGTTGTTGAGAGAGAAGCAGCCAAAGCGCTACTATTTATCTGAGTGATAAAACTGAGTTAATATACTCACTTCCACAACGGCTCTATCAATAAAGTCACAACTAGCCCTTCATCTTTTTCTTCTTAGCTTTCAGCCACAAAACATTCCACAAGGCTAATACTGAAAATCCAAACAAGGCAACATTAGTCCCTTAACTTTAATCCAGGCCAAAGTTACATTTTAACAGTATCCTCTGTTTGAACTTTAGAAGCATTATTTAACAAAACTTATCCTTGCAATTTAGCTGTAGATCCTGCTATACCAACATTAGATATGTCAGCATCATATGTCTTTGTATTGTCATCCTCAGTTAATTGCATTTGCTCACATACACCGTTTGAAGGAACAACATCATCTTGAAAAGCCCTAACAGGGTCTGCAACATCATGTTCAAAAACTTTGTTTTCATCAGTTGGTTCCGGAAGTATCTCTGACATTGGATGGCTATCTTCATTTCCTTGAATTTCGACAAAAGGAGCGTTTGGAGAAGTTGTAGGCAATTCTTCCTGTATGTTGACAATATTTTCTTTGGCAGGCTCTTGATCAATCTGCATATCATACCTTTCCAAAGGTAATGAATGTGATGAATCAACAGTTGGTTGCACATACTGTATCTCTGTGTTGGTATTTACATGCTCATTAAGTTCTTTTTCAGACCCATAACTTTCTTGAATTTCGACACACCCACCATTTGTAGAAGCCACAGACAATTCGTCCTGCATTGTAACAATATTTTCTTTGCTAGGCGCTACATCTGTCTGCATATCAGAGCTTTCAAATGGTAATGAATGTGACGAATCAATACTTTTGATGTTTCGTTCATCTGCTGTCACAACAGTTTGAGAAGTCATAACAGAGTCTTCAGTGTTATCTTTGTTATATTCTACAACACTTTGACTATCGGCAACAATAACATCTGTTTGAACTGAGAAAGAGTGATGATGTATTTCAGTCAAAGAAGCTGCTACAGAATCCCTTTGATCATTATTCATATCCTCTGTTTGAACTGAGAAAGAGTCATCTGTTTGAACTTCGTCATGCAATTCAGCTGTAGATCCTGCTATTCCAATATTAGATATTTCAGCTTCGTCTGTCTTTGTATTGTCATACTCAGTTGATTGCATTTCCACACATCCACCATTTGGAGGAGCAGCATCATCTTGAATAGCTATAAAAGGGTCTTCAACAGCATTTCCTAAGATATTGTTGACAGATACAATTTCTATTGTTATTGAATCAACAGTTGGTATCCCCATTTTAGAATAATCATGTGTTGTTAATTCATCTTCAAAAACTTTCATGTCATTCTCCATTTTGGAATCTTCATTAATGGGAATCCCAACAGGCAAAAATTCTTCAGCAGCAACTTTAGTAATGTTAGCTTGAACTATTGGAAAATCCTAAAAAAGTATAATAAGTAAGCATTTAGTATATCTACAGATTTTAAATTGGTAAAACTTTTAGTAAATGAAGTAGCTTACATCAGTTGTCGAGGTAGGCACAACAAATTCTGTAGACTCAGTAGAATCTTCATTTTGGACATCCGTATCATCAACATTTCCCTTCTCACCTGAATGACTTTGAACACGAAAATCGACATTACTTGTGACATCTGTTTGGACATGAGAACCAGCATTACTTGTATCCATTGTTTGAACTTTAGAATGTGAAGATCAGTTAAATAAATATTTGACAGTTATTTCAGCTGAAGATCCTTCCATATCAACATTAGATTTGTCACTCGCCTGGAGCAAAGATTTACCAGAGGTAACATTTTGATCATTGCCACCAAAAACATTTGCATGTAAGTTATCGTTAACTTCTTTGTCTAGACCTTCATCGGGTTTCTCTGCATTTGTGATCCGACAGTCATTATCTTGCCCATCTTGGATGTTATCATTAACTTGTTTATCAGGCCCTTCATATGGTTTTTCTGAAAGAGACGATCAATTATTCAAGCATCATCTGTTGAGTTAATGAGATTAATATCTTTCATTACTTTCGCTACTACTTTCGTCAAATCATTATCTAGCTTGTCAGATTCTTCAGAAACATAATCTTCTGCCTTGTGACCTTCTTCATTAGCTGTTGTATCAGTAGTATCTCCAACTCACGGATCAGAAATAGCTACATGTGAAACTACACAATCACTTCTTTGTATTTGTGTTGTGTCCTTTCCAGTCAAAAGTGACAAAGGCTCTTTTTAAATTGAACAACTTCTTCATCTTTTGAAAGAATCTCATCATGCAACGAGAAATGATGTATACATCTTTTCAGATCAGAAATAACTTCCTACAAAATTAAGAAATTAACAAAAAATAGTTATTCGTTTGTTAAGAAAAGTTAACTATTAATAGTTGATTCATTAATTTTTTTAGGAACTAAAAACGTATACCTTAACATTGGGCTATACAGGTTGTTTTTCTTTTGAAGTTTCAAAGTTGGTAATCTGAACCTGGTCATTCTGCTTTAAATTAATAGCATAAGATATTTTAGTTTAGAATAAATTAACATAGCAAAATGTTAACTAATTTTTTAAAAGAAAGTTAAAAATACATACCTCAACTCTATAATAACTTGTAAACAAGGTTTCTTCAATCACACTAACTTGTTTTTCTTTTGAAATTTCGAAGTAGTTATTCTGTATCTGCGCATCCTGGTTTAAAAAACATAAGTTATTTTAAAAAATGAATAATTGATACTGATATTAATAGATGAACTTGAATAAATTAATACCTCTTGCACATGAACATCAATCGAGTGATTCTGTTCTAATAATTCAGCCTCTTGCAGAGTAACATCATTCCCCTCGTCATTCTAAATAAAAAACGTATATTATTTTAAAAATCAATTATTAACTAGTAAAATTAAATAGATGATTATAATTGATTGAATACATCATTTGTAGAAACATCCAACCAGTTGTTGCTTTCATCATTATGTGTAGTATCAATTCCATCGTCTATCAAAGATGAACTTTTAAAATGCTCATTCTGAAACTACTCATTCTGCTTTAAAAAACATATATTAGTTTAAAAATCAATTATTAACAATTATAATATTATATGAATATGAAAAAATGAATACCTCATTCAAACAATCAACAAGCAAGTTGTTGTCATCATCATTAACTGTAGAATCAATTCCACCATATAAAGTCTCATTTCTCATCTGATTTTCATAAGGAGAAAAATGATTTTCTTCAGATAATAAGGAATTATCATTATCAGTTCCAAGTTCTCTACCTTTCGAACTTTCACAAATTTCTTTCACTCCAGAATTCAGATGTTCACATTCATCTTCTGAGACTCTTTTATTCTTTAGTAAAAGTTCATTTGATTCAAATATTGGTTGATCAACTTCTTCATTATTTTTGCCTTTGAAGAAGAACTGGCCATCAGAAAAAAAACTCAGAAAATTTTTTAAGACTTACATGTTCAGAGTCCACTTGTCTCAGCAATTCTGTTGAGCAATATTTTATGACATCTTCATTTGATTTTGTTCTTTGAAAGAGCCATCTAATATACAGCAACTGTGAAAAAGAATAAAAGAATTAATTGTAATCAAAATAATTATAAAGTTTATTAAAAAAAATGAAAAATAAAACTAAAGATTAAAAAATATGAACATACCGTAAGAAATGTTAATGGACCACAATACTGATTGCTTGGAGAATTTTTCTTTAGATTAGGTTTATTGAGATCTAGAGAATCCAGCATTAGACCACACCAATCAACTCCAATAAAGTTATCATAATGCTGAATAAGTGATGGTAGAAATTTCATATTCGATTCTCCTCCCTTGCTTGATGAAATCATTGTGGTGACCAACAAAATAATGAAATTTAACTTGAAAAGATCATTAACTGCATTAGTTTCCAGAATGAAGTCCTTCAGGTTTTTAGAAAAAGATCTATCTTTAGTTTTCACAATAAGTTTTCCATTTTCGTCAATGTATTGTTTCCAAAAACTTTCAAGATTGAAGTTCAGTTTCTTGTAAGTAATCCTTTTTGCAACATGAATTCCTAAATCTCCTTTTGGAAACCCTAGAATCTCATGCACCAAATCTCTTGTGATCTTTATTTCATCTCCTTTAAAAACCAGTGATTTTTCTTTTACGTTGTAGCAAGTTAGGATTTGCCAAGCAAGGTTTGAGGGTATAAGAGCAATATTAAGATTTAAAATCTTTTTGAATCCCAATTCTGCTACATAATCTCTCAGACAAGGAACTGTTGATATATGCTTTACTGCTTCTGTAACACCCCAACCCGACAAGGGTAAAAGTGTCACAACAATGGTGTTATATCAGAAACAATATACAACTTTATAACAGCAGAAGTCTTACCAAAAGTCAAAAGCAAAACCTTGAAATAAGCAATCTCTAAATCTCTATGGTCAAGTCATCACTCTCAATTCCCAGAAAAGCTATCCCAAAAGCTTATCTTGAATACCTGCCGCGGTTAAAGAAAATACGGCTGAGCTTAAAAAGCCCAGTGAACGGATATAACGATAATAACAGAAATAAATTTACTGAAATACGATAATATATTTTGGGGAAAACATTTTAGGCTTAACGGATAGTACGGAAATAAAACATTTAGGTTAGGTCAGGAATTTATACAATCACTTGTATAAACAGAATCAGAAATACATTTTTACAGAATTACAGAATTACAGAATTTCCATGAGCTCAGAACATATCATAATCTTATCATATCATCACATATCACATAAATTTGGAGTAGCTAGCTCCCTGAAGTGAGGGGATGCAATGCACGCACAGCCCAGTCACTAACACATATCATATCATATCATATCTGAAAACAGATCTAGGATGCATCCATACGCCCCTGAAATAACTTATCATCACAGTGCACATTCATATATAACGGAAGGGACATGGCAGAACATCACTCTACTGCCCTAGAGTCATGTCAAAGGTGCATCTCTGACACGGACATGGAACCCCCATGCCTAGTGAAGCTCATGTAACAGAAGGTTCATATCACAAAGTTCAAAACATACTTTTCAAATCAGAAGGTTTAAAACCTATTTTTCATAACAAAAGTCTAATCCAGAAAGTTTCAGAAAGTTTCAACAAAACTTATAACAAAGGTTTATCATATCAGAAATTCAAATCAGAAGTTTTCAAATCAAAGGGTTCATAGCAGAGTTTTAGAAACACACATAGGAAACCTCAGAAGTAAGGTCAGAATATCCGTACCTTAGCAAAGCAATGGAATCTCAAAGAAGAATCAAAATGAGGGAAAGTTTACTTCTTCTTATACCTGAATTAAGTTTTACTTAATCGTTAACAACTTATCTCAAATTAGATTCCTTCTCCATAGTTGACTTTCTTCTTTTAGTAACTTTTCATTTTTGGTAACTTTCTATATTTAGAAATATTCATCATTCAAGGTTATCTTATCATTTAGAATCATTCAATGACTCAACATGTTAATATTATAAGATTAGGGTTTAATATTATCACTTTCCATAATTTAGGGTTTATAGTATAATTATACCAAAGTTCAAGGTTTAAAGTGTAAATATCACACTTTCCTTATTTATACAAATAACCCATAAGTTAACAATATTTACTATTCAATTCTTCAAGTTTATAAATGTCACAAAATAAACCCTTGATTCATATTAATTACAAAATAGGTCTTTATTATTTATTAACTTACAATTTAACCCTTATGTTATTCATACCTACACATTAAGCCCTTAATTATCCAAAATTACACATATTACCCTTTCATTTAATATATGTACAAAATAGCCCTTAACTTTCATAATTTACAAGTTTAACCCCTTAATTTTAATTATTTTCAATTCGAATTATTAATTATATAAATTACAATTTAAACCTTCTAGTTTCAAATCTAACACATGACACCCTCATATAATATTTTTCTCAATTCACTACTGACCTAATACAACTTATAAAAATATCCCACAAGTTTATAAAATTACAAAACACACCCTTGTACTTTTATTTATCCAATCGGATTATAATTAAAAACCACAAACCCTAACCCTAATTTCTTCCAATCATTACTCATTAATTGCAACCTTAAAACACATTAATGAACATGTTTTTAATCCAAAACCCTAACCCTAATTCACGATTCCCTTTTTCTTTTCTTTTTCTTTTTATTTAATTTAGCCGACTATCAAGTAAATTCCCAAACATGGTTTCTATGTCTCGATAATTATGAAGCTTATTTTCCTGATGTTATATGATGTTTATAGGACCTGAGAAAAATAATAACCAGACCTCAAAAATTCGCATGGCCTGTTTCCATAATTTTAGGTCGATTTAGGGTTTAAGGGTTATAAAAATTCGTATGATCATATTAGCATGCATGGTTCGAATCCAATATTTTATAAAAATCATATAAGATATAAAGAGCA
Source organism: Artemisia tridentata subsp. tridentata (assembly GCA_021014915.2). NCBI lineage: Eukaryota > Viridiplantae > Streptophyta > Magnoliopsida > Asterales > Asteraceae > Artemisia > Artemisia tridentata. The sequence continues at coordinate 262,443,793 of CP139506.1, read as the reverse complement.
CTAGAAAAATACCAGAGAGATTTTAGAACGTGTGGTTTAAGCAGATCGAGTTTCTCCTTCTCGCTAGAATAGTCGACACAAATTAAAAACCCTTAGCTCATACGATCGAACCTATAGCCTTGGCACTATTTTTCTAATCTTCTTAAGCTTGAAACACGTTCAAGAAAAATACTTGGGAGCCTCCAGAATTTTGGATCAACTTTTGTTGAGTTTTTAGGGTATCGACTTTAATAAAAATCGATTAAGGGTTTTTAGAAAAATAAAAACGTGTATGTTATGAATATATATATATTGAGAGACTTATCTTGGGCTGATATATTAGGACTTTATTTAATTTAATTTAATTAATTATGATTTTATATAAATCGGCTAAAATAGTCTAAATGCAAGAATTATTTTTAATTTTACAAAAGTGTCAAATTTTAGTCATACTTAATTTATTTTGATCATATGATGTAAATTTCCAGATTTCTAGGGCTTATTTGATATCTTATATAATTATTTATTCATCTTTTAAGTTATAAGGGTATTTTGGTAATTTGGCATGTTTTAGAATTTCAGGTATTACAACTTCTTCCCCTCTAAAAAAAAATTTTCATCCTCGAAAATTGAATAGGCAGAGCAGACGGAAAACGAATCAGATTTCAGAATCCATAAGGATAAAACAGAAACAGACACAGAACTCTTTAGTTACCCGAGTAACTTCTTTTCAGAACAATCTTCTCAACAGATTGTAACAGACAAACATATCTTATTATCAGAATTCATATTCTCATATCTTATGCAGAACAGATCGGAAATCATTTTAATGATTACACACATGTAGCAGAATTTCAAAAGTACTTTTCGAAACAATAACTAGAAAATAGATTGATTGCGGAAAATCAAACGATATGAAACTCTACGATGAGTTCTAAAATTCTTATCAGATGATCAACGACAATGAATATTCGACGAAATTCAAACGTATCCAGATATCGAACGATAAAGGCAGAGCATACGCATAGGCAGAACGAATCTTAAAGATCTCACTAATCGCAGATAATCCAACTAACAGAATTCTAATGTTTCTCAAACACTTCCTGAAATATCCTCTGCTCACAATGAGGGCACGCTATATGATGTAAGTATTATCACGTTGGCCAGACGTCATAATACCAGCATCATATAAATATACCTTCATGATGACCATCCTTTATTTCAAGTCATGGATAAGCAACTAATATAATCCACCTAATAGTCCTTCTATCCCCTAGGGTTGAATCAATCATCATTACGAATTTAAAATCAGAAAAATAGAACGTACAATATCGTAACGAAAATAGTAGCATCAACGAAGCACGTCGTCAAAACGTCAAGCCTTCCATAATTCATCAAAATTCTCATATCAAAACCGTCATCCAACACACGCAAAACGAACACAGAACGGAATTACTAGCAGGGAACTTAATCATTCAGAGGATCTTATCATCATGTAACAGAAACGTAAGTGAGTTAAACAGAAACGAATACGTCATCAATAACTTCTCCTCTCCAGAGTTAAGTAAAACAATCATCACCAATGGAGTCGAACAGAAAACGAAATTTTATCAGAAAACTTAACGAACATACGCAGAATTGTCACAAAACGAAACTTCCAAAGGAAAAACGTAATTTTCAAGGATTTAATCACATCAGTGAAGTTATGAAAACGAAAACGAAATCGAAGTCTGACATCAGAATCGAACAGAAGAAATAGAAATCAAAGAAAACAAGTCGCGAGCACGAAAACTTTCTCATTCAACTTGGATTAAATATACTAGTCGCCGTAGACTCTAGATCTGAATCTTCCTCATACTCCTCTTCATACTCTTCCTCTGCACTTATCCATCCATTCTTGTTTCTCTCGCGCTGTGGTAGTAGACGACTAGCAAAACCACTTCTCAAGTTTCTCACTTCCTCCTCCACATGATCTACAAACGCGTACAGATTTCGGGGTCTAGCCCAAACCACTCCTCCATCTTCTAGGAATTCGGGACACCTTCTAGCGTACTTCATAACGTGGCCGCCTCCAGTAGTCACCTTGGTCTCGTACCTCTCCACTTCTCTTCCATCCACATTCTCCAAGGTCAGCTTCTCCTCAATCGTACATTGACTCATACTAGCAGGGACTAGGATTTTTCTGTTGGTCCGCTTCGATCCACCAATCCACCTTGCACCCCGTAGCAACAACGGTAGCCCAACGCCTCCTCTCCTGTCCTTGAGTAGCCCTAGACGTCACCCTATCCAGCTGATAACTAGACTCTAATCCCGTTGATCCACCATCATATGACCGCCCAAACGATTAACAAAACGAAAGAAGGACAGAGTACGGAGAAAAAGAAGTACGCAGAAGGAAACCTAATGTCTACCCAAACCTCACAGGTCATAGCCTAAGCTCTAAGGGTCCTAATTCAAACTGTCACCCTCGTCGTAAACCTGTCTCTGATACCATAAATTGTAACACCCCAACCCGACAAGGGTAAAAGTGTCACAACAATGATGTTATATCAGAAACAATATACAACTTTATAACAGCAGAAGTCTTACCAAAAGTCAAAAGCAAAACCTTGAAATAAGCAATCTCTAAATCTCCATGGTCAAGTCATCACTCTCAATTCCCAGAAAAGCTATCCCAAAAGCTTATCTTGAATACCTGCCGCGGTTAAAGAAAATACGGCTGAGCTTAAAAAGCCTAGTGAACGGATATAACGATAATAACAGAAATAAATTTACTGAAATACGATAATATATTTTGGGGAAAACATTTTAGGCTTAACGGATAGTACAGAAATAAAACATTTAGGTTAGGTCAGGAATTTATACAATCACTTGTATAAACAGAATCAGAAATACATTTTTACAGAATTACAGAATTACAGAATTTCCATGAGCTCAGAACATATCATAATCTTATCATATCATCACATATCACATAAATTTGGAGTAGCTAGCTCCCTGAAGTGAGGGATGCAATGCACGCATAGCCCAGTCACTAACACATATCATATCATATCATATCAGAAAACAAATCTAGGATGCATCCATACGCCCCTGAAATAACTTATCATCATAGTGCACATTCATATATAATGGAAGGGACGTGGCAGAACATCACTCTACTGACCTAGAGTCATGTCAAAGGTGCATCTCTGACACGGACATGGAACCCCCATGCCTAGTGAAGCTCATGTAACAGAAGGTTCATATTACAAAGTTCAAAACATACTTTTCAAATCAGAAGGTTTAAAACCTATTTTTCATAACAAAAGTCTAATCCAGAAAGTTTCAGAAAGTTTCAACAAAACTTATAACAAAGGTTTATCATATCAGAAATTCAAATCAGAAGTTTTCAAATCAAAGTGTTCATAGCAGAGTTTTCAAAACACACATAGGAAACCTCAGAAGTAAGGTCAGAATATCCGTACCTTAGCAAAGCAATGGAATCTCAAAAAAGAATCAAAATGAGGGAAAGTTCACTTCTTCTTATACCTGAATTAAGTTTTACTTAATCGTTAACAACTTATCTCAAATTAGATTCCTTCTCCTTAGTTGACTTTCTTCTTTTAGTAACTTTCCTTTTTTGGTAACTTTCTATATTTAGAAATATTCATCATTCAAGGTTATCTTATCATTTAGAATCATTCAATGACTCAACATGTTAATCTTATCAGATTAGGGTTTAATATTATCACTTTCCATAATTTAGGGTTTATAGTATAATTATACCAAAGTTCAAGGTTTAAAGTGTAAATATCACACTTTCCTTATTTATACAAATAACCCATAAGTTAACCATATTTACTATTCAATTCTTCAAGTTTATAAATGTCACAAATTAAACCCTTGATTCATATTAATTACAAAATAGGTCCTTATTATTTATTAACTTACAATTTAACCCTTATGTTATTCATACTTACACATTAAGCCCTTAATTATCCAAAATTACATATATTACCCTTTCATTTAATATATGTACAAAACAACCCTTAACTTTCATAATTTACAAGTTTAACCCCTTAACTTTAATTATTTTCAATTCGAATTATAAATTATATAAATTACAATTTAAACCTTCTAGTTTCAAATCTAACACATGACACCCTCATATAATATTTTTCTCAATTCACTACTGACCTAATACAACTTATAAAAATATCCCACAAGTTTATAAAATTACAAAACACACCCTTGTACTTTTATTTATCCAATCGGATTATAATTAAAAACCACAAACCCTAACCCTAATTTCTTCCAATCATTACTCATTAATTGCAACCTTAAAACACATTAATGAACCTGTTTTTAATCCAAAACCCTAACCCTAATTCACGATTCCCTTTTTCTTTTCTTTTTCTTTTTATTTAATTTAGCTGACTATCAAGTAAATTCCCAAACATGGTTTCTATGTCTCGATAATTATGAAGCTTATTTTCCTGATGTTATATGATGTTTATAGGACCTGAGAAAAATAATAACCAGACCTCAAAAATTCGCATGGCCTGTTTCCATAATTTTAGGTCGATTTAGGGTTTAAGGGTTATAAAAATTCGTATGATCATATTAGCATGCATGGTTCGAATCCAATATTTTATACAGATCATATAAGATATAAATAGCACTAGAAAAATACCATAGAGATTTTAGAACGTGTGGTTTAAGCATATCGAGTTTCTCCTTCTCGCTAGAATAGTCGACACAAATTAAAAACCTTAGCTCATATGATCGAACCCACAGCCTTGGCACTATTTTTCTAATCTTCTTAAGCTTAAAACACATTCAAGAAAAATACTTGGGAGCCTCCAGAATTTTGGATCGACTTTTGTTGAGTTTTTAGGGTATCGACTTTAATAAAAATCGATTAAGGGTTTTTAGAAAAATAAAAACGTGTATGTTATGAATATATATATTAAGAGACTTATCTTGGGCTGAGATTTAAGGGATAAATCCAAAATAGAAGATTATACAAGTTTCCTCTTTATATTAGGACTTTATTTAATTTAATTTAATTAATTATGATTTTATATAAATTGGCTAAAATAGTCTAAATGCAAGAATTATTTTTAATTTTACAAAAGTGACAAATTTTAGTCATACTTAATTTATTTTGATCATATGATGTAAATTTCCAGATTTCTAGGGTTTATTTGATATCTTATATAATTATTTATTCATCTTTTAAGTTATAAGGGTATTTTGGTAATTTGGCATGTTTTAGAATTCCAGGTATTACAGCTTCATACAAATTAACAGGAGCGCTTCTTGTTCTGAGATCTGTTGGTTTGAGATGTTCTTGGGTATCGAGGTAAACTTTGCCCTTCTTTGTGAGCGTTTTCCTTTGTTTACGAACAACTTCATTCCTAACAGATTCATTGTTATCTGAAGCTGTTGTTTTTAATTCTCCTGAAAAATTAATACCAGAACAACTTTACGAACAACTTCTTTGTGAGCGTTTTCCTTCTTTGATACTTATCTGAATTTGTAAATAAGGTATGGTGTTTTTGGTATTAAATAAATATATGAGTTTCTTATTAAATACTTTGTTTCAATAGATCATAAATTTTTTTAAAATGGAATCTAATGCTAAATCTATATGTGACGTGTATATAAGTTATTAAAACATACTCTTTTTCGATGGTATCTTTTTTTTGACAACAGTGAGTTCCTTTTCTGTATCTGAATCACTATTTTCAAAATCTTCATCATCTCCAGAACAAATAAACTCGTCTTCTTCGTCATGTTCTTCTGTATAAGATTTTTTTTTTTAAAGTCAAGTAAGTAATCAAGCTGCAACAAACATTCAAAGCATCAAGAAATAATGATGTAAAAGTAATGTGAATAACTTAATTCTTTATAGATTGGAAGCTAGTTAAGTTAGTAATGTAGTGTAATTGTAGTTTTAATTAGTTTAAATTTTAACTTTCAGTTTATATAACAATAATTGGATGCAGAATTCATCATCAATGCATTCTTTTTTCAAAAACCAAAAACTGTCCACTTGCAGCCTACTGTGATAGTAATTTGGGTCTCAAGTACCGTATCTATGAGATCAGTTACACGCTGAATATAGGTCTCATTTCCTGGATATCCAAGAACCAAACTGCAGTAATATAGGATACCATTTTTCAATACTATTTAATGTAATATAGGATACCATTTTTCAAAATGTTGCCATTTTACATTTTAAGTGAAATATAATACAAATAAAATCATTATCATACCTTCAACTGCATCATCTATCTCGGTATAGTTTACCTTTGACTTTTTTCGTCTATCCTGCTTGCATAAATAATGTGCTTCACCTAATAGATAAATAAGGAACATTTAATTAAAAATTGAAAAAAATAATATAATAATTTATGAAAATATATCAATCAGTACCTTCATTTAGACGCTCTATACTAGTTTTACGTTTCTTATTCTTCATTTTCTTAGGTAATTCAGATTGTTCAATCTGAAGATAGTTCCTTCCATCTGAATTTCCTTGAGCTTCCATAATAACATCTAAGAATAAGATTAAAAGTAACGATAGTTCATTTATAGAAAATTGAATTCTATTGTTATAACGATAGTTCATAGCGAGAAAGTTAATTTTATAACAAAGACGTTTGTTATAATACATCAGTTTTAGAGAATAATGAAACTCTTTTATTATCAAAATACATCAGTTTAAGAGAATAATGATTCATGATGACTTATTACCATCTAAGGTATCTGATTACTTATTATCACAGTACGTGTACTTGGTTTATCTTTATAAGATAACTTAATCCTTTTTGAAACTTTAGGCTGTTCTGAATTTTCAAAGTTGTATACGTCTGTAGTTACTTGATTTTTTTCCAGTTTCATCTATATATAAAAAAAGCATAAGTATAATGTTGAAAAAAATAATTTATATCAGAGTCCAATATAATAAGATTATAAAATAATTAATCAACTAAAAATTTAACAAGTTATTTTGGGGATCATAACAAACTATCACAGAAACATTAAAATATGATTAATATCAGAGTTCATAATATTCGATTTGAAAAATTTTCAAATGGAATATAATATCAAATTCTTAACAGTAACAAATTCATTACTAATTATTTGCTTCAAATATAGTCAAGCATTTTATCAAACACTTAGCATGCATAAACAAAAAAACATAACATCTACTTCTTTCTATAATATTAAATTAAAACAGTTGCATTGAATCACAAAAAGCATAAACAAAAAAAATCATATATACTTAATTCAAAAAAAAAAATTAAAAAATTAAAACCTAGATAAATAATAATAATAATACAGTAAGTGAAAAAAATAAATCAAAAAATTTAAACTAAAAGATACATTAACAAAAAACGAAAAACTAACCTCGAGCTTTACTTTTACTAGATCCTGAATAAAAGATTTTAACTGTAAAAATAATAATTAAAAAAATGTTAGAAATTAATATGAGAAATTAACTAAAAATATAAAAAACACTATGTAATCCGTTACATTTTTTGCTTCCTTTGTTTTATGAAGGATTATGAGTATCTAGAGGATGACTCATTATATCTAATTTGATTTCTTCTGGAACTTTTTGAGTACTTACTACTCCGTGTTTGTTATGTAAAACGATCAGAGTATAACATTTTATATTCTCAATCAAAAGTGATTGCGGCAACTAAGATAGGTGCTTCAGTAAGCTTTTTCTTGAGAGTTTGAAAAGCTTCAATGCACTCTTGGGAGAAGACGAACGGAGTTTCTTTTTCAAGAAGACGGGTCATAGGCCGGCGATTTTTGAAAAATCTTGGATAAATCTACGATAGAAACCGGCGTGACCAAGAAAACTCCGAACACCTTTGACGGTGGTGGGATGAGGTAGCTTAGCAATAACATCAACTTTAGCCTTATCTACCTCAATCCCGTTCTTGGAAATCTTATGGCCGAGGACAATGCCCTCTTTAACCATGAAATGACTTTTCTCCCAATTTAGACAAAGATTTGTGTCTTCACAACGTTTAAGCATATTGTCCAAATGGAAGAGACATGTTTCGAAAGAATCCCCAAAGACCAAAAAATCATCCATGAAGACCTCCATAGTTTTCTCGATCATGTCGTGAAATATGGCCATCATGCATCTTTGAAACGTGCCCGGAGCATTGCACAAGCCGAAAGGCATGCGTCGATACGCGAATGTTCCGTATGGGCACGTGAAAGTGGTCTTCTCTTGATCTTGGGGATCAATGGGAATTTGGAAGTAACCCGAGAAACCGTCGAGAAAACAATAATATTCGTTTCCCGCTAATCTCTCGAGCATTTGGTCCATGAAGGGAAGAGGAAAGTGGTCTTTGCGGGTGGCATCATTTAACTTTTGGTAGTTAATGCACACACGCCATCCCGTTACCAATCGAGTAGGGATTAACTCGTTTTCATCGTTTGCAACCACAGTAATGCCATCCTTTTTAGTCACGCAATGGACGGGGCTCACCCAAGGACTCTCCGAGATAGGGTAAATCAATCCGGCATCAAGGAATTTGAGAACTTCTTGTTTGATAACCTCGTGGATTTTGGGATTAACCCTTCTTTGATGTTGAACCGCTGGTTTAAAGTCATCTTCCATTAAAATCTTGTGTGTACAAAATTTTGGGTTAATACCCTTAATGTCGGAAAGTTTCCAAGCGATGGCTCGCTTGTGTGACTTTAGAACCTTTATAAGAGAGGTTTTCTCCTCATTATTCAAGTCTTTAGCAATTATGACGGGTAATTTATCGTCACCCTCCAAAAATGCATATTCAAGATGAGGTGGTAAGTCCTTAAGTTCGACCTCAGGAGGATCATTAGAATTTTAAACAGATTTGATCTCCTCATTATGAAGTTCTTTTGGAGGAAGAGATGATGGATCTTCATTGAGCAACCTCTCAATGAGAAGAATGTCTTCATCCGGATCAAAAACACCATCATCAATTCCCGATAGAATTGAATCATCAGGCAAACAAGCTTCGATCTCTTCCAAAATGAAGTCACATCCCTCAAACGGAGTGAGAGAGGGGGAAGAGAGAGCAACGGTAGGATCTATGAAGTGGGATTGCCACTTAGCACTTCTTGGAGGTACTCCTCGCATGTAGCATCAATGATATCAATTTGGTTAATTGACTCGCTTTTATGCTCGAGAGGATCTTTTGAAGTACTCTCAATATTAATGACCAATTTTTCTTATCCGACTCTTAGAGTCATCTCACCTTCGTAGACATCGATCAATGCACGAGCCGTTTTCAAGAATGGTCTCCCCAAGATAAGGGGGACACGGGGATCGGCATCGAAATCGACTATTACGAAGTCTGCAGGAAAATGGAACTTGCCAACCTTCACAAAGACATCTTCGGCAATACCTTTCGGAATAGTTATCGATCGGTTTGCTAATTCTAGATTCATTCGTGTTGGTGTAAGCTCAGGGAGTGAAAGCTTAGTCCTAACGGAAAAAGGCATTAGATTAATGCTTGCACCTAGATCGGCTAAGGCAAAGCATTCCTCCAGCTTCTGAAAGTCACAAGGAATAAGGAATTTGCCGGGGTCTCCTAATTTTTCTGGCAACTTTTTAAGAAGCACCGCCGAGCAATTCTCATTCAATGGAGTCTTGGTTAGTGATTCATTGAGAATCAACCTTATTTTTTTATCAAAGGAAACACAAGGCGAGCAAGTGTAACCTAGGTTCGTTATCCCTGACGAAGGTTGAATGGAATTCGCGATCTCGATTCGCTGAAACGTGTTAGAATGGTGAAAATAAAAGGATATTGGGTTTCTAATCTAAAACATGTGAATAATAAATAAAAACGACTTATAAAGCAAATTTATATAAAACTACTCGTACATAATAAAATCTATGCTAATAACAACGATAATAATCATTACGTTAAAAAAAATGACAATAAATAAACAATAATATATAAAGCTAAATTACTAGGACTAGTATTAAAAACTAGAATAGATCGGACTAGTATTAAAACTAGAGCAGATCGGACTAGTATTAAAACTAGAATAATTACTAAACAAAAGAAAGCTAAAAATAAACAGACAAACTAAATTTTAAGTGCTCTCAAACTTAAGAGGTGTCAAGGCTTATTTGAAAAATAAGTCGAGCTTAACAAGCTCATGCATCTCTTTTTATGTTTGAATTGAGCTAGAGGGCACAATATTTAAATGACTTGAAAATTAAAGTACGATTAAGCATAAATTGAAATATAAAGATAGATTGAAATTGGTACTGTAAATAGGTTTATTACAATTTGTCAAAAAGTAATAAAATCCTGAAAGCATTTAAATGACAAGGTAATTAAAGATAAGCAATAAAAACGATTAAGTAAAAATATTAACTACTGCGTAACTAAAATAAAAACTGTCTACAACTACTGAGTACTAAAAATTAAAACTACTCTACTTATAAAAATAAAATTACTCTACTACTACTCTACTACTCTACTAAATAAAACTGCCTGCGCCTCTATTTATAGTGAGTTGAGGCGGCTAAGTTTTTCTCCACATGGCCACGTGTCGCTTGCTGATTTGATAGAAGAATGAGGCTTCATGCGAAAGCTTTGAATTAAAATAGTTGACTGAGAGCAACTTGAGTCTTCTTTTTTTTTTTGTTCTTCTCTTCTGTCGACATTCCAAAGCAAAAGAATGGGATAATTTCATTTCCACATGGGACCCACAATCTTCTAAAAGAGAATTAATTTCATCTTTGGTGCAATTTGATATTTCACACCCCTGGTTTCATTTTCAATCCTTGTCTTCTTTAAACTTCATATGAATTAAACGCTTTTGGTCCCTCATCGTTTTTTATATTTAATTCATTGGTCCTTGAAATAAATAATCTTTAAACTTCTCTTCTTTTGCCTCGATACTCCAAATAAAATTAACAATAGACTCGCAATTTTTTGTGCTCTTTCCAAATCTCATGCTCGTTTTTTTGTCTATTTTTGCCTTTCTTTTTATCTTTTTCTCATATTCGTACCTGCATATATATAAACACAAAAACAAGGATATCTGCAATATAATTTGGGTGTTTTTGATCATTTTTGTGTCTATTATGGGTATAAAATGATGAGTATTTACACACTCATCAATTACAAACAATTTTTCCTTATTACTAAGTAGACTCTTGAATGTGGAAACAAACTTTGGCATGTAGAGAAGAGCATCCGCAAAACTAATGTCGAAGTGTAACTTTTGAAAGATTTCAAGAAACTTCGTCATTTGGCTATGAGTTTTGTCACGGAGCTTTTGGTCATTAAGCCTCGAAGGATATGGAATTGAAGGCTTAGGATTGGTCTTTGGAACATCGGGTTCCGGAATTTAAGTTTGGACGACCGTAGGTTGGACGTGTGCGGTACTTCGTGGGCTTGTAATTTGCACTTTGTCCTTTGTCACCTTGGTCTCTCGTTCCACTTCCTTAGAAGGAGAAGGAGTAGGAATCGAGGGTCCATCATAAGCCTTACCAGTACGAGTGGTAATAGCTTTCAATTCTCCCTTAGGGTTGGGAATGGTATTTCCCGGGAGAGTTCCAGAAGTAGAAGCCTGATTTATTTGATTCATAAGACTAGCAAACATGTTCTCAATTTTGTTTTGAGATTGATCAATCTTGTGATTTGTATTCCTAAGTTCATTTTTTTAGCTCATTACCTTGTTTTGACATTGAAGTTTGGAAATCATTTTTCAAAGTTGTTATCTGATTTTGCATTGACCTCATGTTAGCCTCATTTGACTTGATGTAATTTGCAAGTTCATTGGAGGGAACAATAGGTGCTTGGTAATTAGGAGCTGAATACCCGTGATTGAAATTAACCCCTTGGGTTGGGTATTGATTGATCGGGGCTAGAAATTGGTCTTGAACATTTTTCCCTCTTGGTTGATTTGGATTGAATCTATTTGGATTGTTGGGTTGAGAGAATCCGGGTGGTCCACTTTGATTGCTAGCACGATAGTTCGGGTCAACTTGAGGACGGTATTGGTTACCTCCTTGGTTGAAAGACCCAGCTACCGCATTAACTTCAAATCGACTACCATCGGTGGTAGTACAATTATAGTATGCATGAGGACCACCACAAGTGACACAAGTTTCTTCCACCGCTTTGACTTGAGCGGGTGAAGAAGTTTGTGGAGAAGAAACTTTCTTTTGTTTGGAGAGAACCAAAGCTTGGATAGCTTCCGTGAGCTTGTCAAGCTTAGCATCCATGCTAGAAGTACTCACCGGAGATGAAGAAGAAGGAGAAGCACTCACTTGGGAAACAACCGGCTTGCTTCGTGTAGTGCGAACGTTCGACTTCTTCTCGATGATAGCCAAAGCATCTTTCGTAGTCCGATTCAAAAAATTACCTCCGGCGGAGGCATTAAGAGAATCTTGATCGGCTTGGCTCACACCATTGTAGAAAGTATCGAGTTGCATCAACTCGGAAAAACCATGATGAGGACATTTGTGAAGTAATTCTTTAAAACGATCCCACGCTTCACTAAAGGAATCATCAAATTTCTGAGTGAATTTGGTGATTTCATTCTTAAGACTTGTGGTTTTAGACGGGGGAAAGAATTCATTCACAAACTTTTTCACTAAATCTTCCCATGTTTCAATTGACCGAGGGGGTTGTTTTTCAAGCCAAACTCGGGCAGCCCCCTCAAGTGAAAATGGAAAAAGAAGTAGCTTGATTGCCTCTTGAGGAACGTTTCGGTATTTGATAGTAGATGTGATCTTGTTAAACCAACGAATATGAGAATCAGGATCGTCCCTCTCAAAACCGAAAAACTGACTCGAAGTTACTAAGTTTAGCAACCCAGTCTTAAGTTCAAAATTATCGGCAACGATTGCCGGAACAACGATAGCATCTCCGTAACCCTCGATGGGTGCTTGGAGAAGCTCAGACATGGTACGAGTATCTGCCATGTCGATGGGAGGATTGGGAATAGTACGAATCTCGGGTTCGACTATTGGGGTAGAACGTCTTCGATTACGTCTTCTTGGAATTTTGACCAGTTCAAGAAAAGGACTTGATGACGTAGAAGAACGAGTGCGCATGCATTAAAAACACAAAATTTGAAAAGTAAAAAGAAAACAAATTTGGAGAGGAAAATCTTTTTGGGTTTTTTTAATTTAAGAAAACTTTGAAAAACACAATATTTTTGGTAATCGATTAGTTAACGATAATCGTTTCTCTTAAGACTACGCGCAGAGTGGCGAAGAAGCAGAGGTATGCTCGAAAGCTATTTAAAAACCCGCTTCTTTCGGTTCGAAAATTTAATGTCAAACACTCCTTGACCACTTGTATAGGTTGTAATCTCAAAATAGTCCGAAAACAATTAACCTCACGATTTGTTTTGTTGGGGAACTTATTATGATAATACCCAAAGTTGATGAGTATTATATTGAAGTTTTCTTTTATCTTTTATTAACACAAGAAAACGAAAAATCTTTTTATATATATTTTTTTATCTGATATATATATATATATACAAAAGAAAAGAAAAATATTTTTGTGTTTTATATTTTTTTTGAAAGCGATAACTTCTTGATGAAGGATCTCCAAGTCACTAATCGTTAAAACCTCAACGATATTGTCGCAACACAACCTCCCCGGCAGCGGCGCCAAAATTTGATTCGTATTGAAAGTACGTATATATCAAAATACGGCACGAGATTACCTCAAAGGATAATAAGACGAATACGATATATATGATACCGGGCAAGTGATCACCCGGGTCGTTTCCCCAACGAGGCTGGAATCGAGGATATCGAGTAAGGATTGGAATTAAAGTGCTTGAAGGATTGATTTTTGCTTGTTTTTGTGTTTTCAGAATTAAAGTTAAATTACAATTAGCCTTCACAAAAATGAATAAACATAACTAAAACACAAATTTAAACTAAAAATGATTACAAGAAATTAAAAACTACTTAAAAATCTAAGAGAAGGATAAACGTAAGCTAAGGGTACCTAAAACGCAATCTAAGTTAAAAACGCGCAATATAATTAAAAAAAAATGTAAGTGCGCAAAATAAAAAGTGAATTTTAAGCTATACTAATCCTACGGGTACAAAAACAATTTTCCTACATCCTAAATGACAAAAGAAAATTTTAGAAAAAAGAAAATTATTATTTTGATTATTTTTCTATTTATTATGAATTAAAAAATATTTTAACTAAATTTAATCACTAATAATAGCAAAAGTGTTTAAATAAATCCCAACTTTTTTCTACAAATACTATGACTAACTAAGGTCCTAGGAAAATTATTAGGAAGGGGGGGGGGGGGGGGGGGGGCGCAGTACAAATAAGCAGAGAAATAAGCAAAAATAAGAAAATAAGCAAAATTGTTATAACTATGTTAAATATTAAATTTTGCAAATATAAATTGAAAAAGTCCCAAGGGCGCGCTGGTTTGTGTGTGGTGTGTTGTGTTGCTTGCAGTCTATAGGTCCCTTGTTCGAATCTGTGCAACCCACCTTTTTGCTAACTATTTGTTTTTTATATTTTTTTTTCTTTTGCAAACTAATAAATCACTTAAAAATATAAGCTTTTATAAAACAAAAACTTTTTAAAACTCACGAATAAGCTGGAATCAAGCTTGCAAAAGCTTAACAGTTGGAATTGTTTTGAAAAATCAAAGAAACTAAAACTGTTTTGGCCAAAAGCTTACACAAGCTTGCAATAGGCTCAAAAACTATAAAGTTACTTAAATTTATCCTAAATGAGCTAACCTAAACTGAATTTAGGCAAATGAAAACACAAATAAGCTCAACAGTGGAAATAAGCTTAAACAAAACAACACAGATTCAAAACAGTCCACAGGAGGCCTGGAGGGGCACTTTGAGGCTTATAAAAAAGCTATAAGAAAAATTCTAAAAAATAAACTAAAAATATGACCAATTACACAATCCAGCAAACTCTATGTGTACCAAATCTCAGCTGAATTGGACTTAAGATGAACAAAAAATAAATCAAAAACAAAGGGATGTTGAACTATTTTTATGACTTTTGAAAATTTGAAAACAACTTGAAGGGCTGATTTTGAGCTTAGAAAAAGCTTTCCAAAAGCTTTCTAAAAAATTTCAAAAAATGTGATTCTTATAAACCACCAACCAAAGATTATCTAAACCAAATTTCAGATTCAAAGACCTAGTAACAAACAAATCAAAAATCAAAAAAGAAAAGTTGTTTGGCCTGTTCTTGATGGTGCAGGGGAGATGCAGGCCTGAGGGGCTGATTTGGAAGCCATGAAAAGTGATGAAATAAAATTCACAAAAATCAAATAAAATTATCACCTAGTAGATCAACAACCAATATTTCTGTGTACCAATTTTCAGATTGATTGACCTTAAAACAAAGCAATGAAAAATCAAAAAGAAAGCTTGTTTGGAGAAAATAGTCACTGTGACAGAAACTTTAGAAATTGGTGGAATTGGTTGTTTTGACTTTGTAAGGCCTGGACTTGGGTTGATTCAAATACCATAACCTATTTTGAGCCAATTTAAACCAAAAATAACAACAAACCAAGCTTTACAAGGAATCTAGCCTATCTTGAGTTTAAAAACAGTTTTGAAGAAGAAATTTGGAAAATTACTTAGACTACCTTAGAATTTCTTGAAAATGAAAATTTAAACTCCTAAACTACATTTAACAACAAATTAAGGCTGATACAAGTTAGATTTGTGGTCAAAGCTGTCTATAACTCCAAAAGTCAACTTCTCCCAAACACCCCTTTATGAGCTGTTTACACTCACTTATGATGAAATTAGCTTCAAATCTTCAAACAAAAACTCATTCTGATTATATTAACTAATATTAAGCCTATGTGAATGATTTAAACCTACTTATAACAGCTTAGACTAACAATGCAAGATTATGCAAATATGAGACAGATTTTAAGCTAATACCAACAATAAACTAACAACACACAAGTTAAACATAATTTAAACTACAACAAGCATAAATAAGCTAAAGAGAACAAGATTAAGCTAATATGACAGAGATTAAGCTAATAAAACAGAAAATGCAATATTAAGCTATAATAATGAAAAGAAAAGTTCACTTAAGACCCTAGCTAAACAAGGGCTCCCAATAGGGCAGCTACAAGCTCCTAGCTTATAAATAAGCTAGGTACAGTCTATCTTGCCAATCCATTTTGGCAACTTCCAATGCTTTCCACCATAATGCTTAGGTAACTGATTTTTTATGATTTTTCTATTTATTATATATATATATATATATATATATATATATATATATATATATATATATATATATATATATATATATATATATAATATATATAATATATATATATATATATATATATATATATATTATGTATCTTTTTTAGAAACTGAGGAAGCTTGTAAATTAGTTGAGATGATTTGTAGCAGAATTTAAGATATGGAATTGAGAAAAACATAAAAGGCAGAAATTTGAAAGCAACTTGAAAATTTGGATTAAACTTAATAACTGAGTTACAAATACAGAGAAAACTTAAATTAAATTAAAGCTTAACTAAAAAAAACTAGAACTAGACTGCCTTGGAAGGCTTACATTGCTCCCTATTTATACTAGGAAATAAAAATTAAGTCTTCACATCTTTGTGCTTTCTCTGTGAGTTAAAACAACATTGGATCACTTTTGTGCTTCTTTTGAGCAAATCCCACCATTGGATTGAATTTGTTATCTTCACAGCCTTTAAAATTGATTTGGCGAAAAATTGATTTGTGGATTGCCAGCTTGGCAATGGTCCTGTGATATGTTGGGGTTGACTTAGTGAGATGTTTCTGGCTTGGAGTGCTTGGAGGGGGGCAATAGTGGAGTAGGGTGGCTGGTAGCAGAGTTTTGGTGATGATGCTGCTGGGTGTTGTGTTGGAGGGAAAAGGTGGAAGAGGGAGAAAGGTTTGACCCCGTGTTTTATTTCTTTTGGCTTTGGCCTGGTCACAAAGGGGGGTTCAAATGGGGGTCATGGGGTTATTAGCAAAAAATGGTTGGGCCGGGTTTAGTTTTGTGGGATTGGGCTTGGGAGTGGGTTGTGGGCTTGGCAGATTTTATTAAAGGGTTTAGTTTAATTTGGTTTAGTTTAGGATTAATGGTTTTGGTTTAGTGATAAATGGTGAAAACTGATTTTTGGTTTCGGGTTCGGTTTTCCAAGCTGATTCCAATGCTGTATCCCGATGTTGACTTTGACTTTGTCTTGACTGGATCAAATGCACAAACGTTGTCGAGTCGATCCCAAAAATGCCTGTTTATGCTCCGTTTTCAATCCTTTGTACCTGAAATACGTAAAAACACAATCCAATGATATCTGCAATATAAATTGGTATACTTAGCTGTTTTCTGTATTTTCTCCCCCTTTTTGTCGAATCTAAAAGAGTAGAATTGCGAAGCGGAAACTAAGTGACGATGCAAATGCTTCCCCTTGTTGACGGCACCAAGGAATCGAGCTATGAAGACGTGATACAAAACAAAGTTAGTATACAAGCACGAATAATACACGGTAATCATCACAATCACAACCACAATATGTATAAAACCACAACACGACAAGCAATGCATGAGAACACGACATAAATAATCTTCATTCTATTATAAGAGAATGGAGATAAAAAAACAAGGATAAAAAGAAACAACCTAGAAATATGAAAATAAGATATCCTAAAAAAGAAAAATAAGTCCTAATAGATTCGGATGTGAACATTTTGCTTAAAAATAGGAAAAATTTTAGTTAGGTGGAAAGGGTGGTGGTGCGGAGGTTGATCCGAGGTAGTGTTGTAGGTAAGAAAAGATGAAGTTGATTCTTTCCCTAAACAACCGAAACTCCTCTCGGTTGTGGCTACAACACATGCAATAAAATGTTGTGTGTGTGTGGGAGGTCGTTTGGGTTCAACCACTCCGAAAATCCCGGAGGATAATCTTGTGAGTTGTCAAAGGTTGGTAAAAAGGTTTGTCCCTATGACAAGGGAAAGTTGTGATGGTGGTGGTCGATTAGAGGGTCTTGGAGGTATTTCTTCCAAGTTGTTAATTAATAGGTTTGGAGGTTGTGAGGTGGTGAGTGACCCAAATTAGATGGTGTTTTTGTTGGAGCTCCTGGAGGGCTTGGTAAGAGTTTTAGTGGTGGAGGAGATGGTGTTTCCATAGTGAAGTTGTCTTCACTAGAGGTGCAAAGGTTAATGTAGATGGGTTTTCTAACCCGAATTCGAACGTTTTCTTCTTGACATGATTTAAAAGGAGTTTGAGGAGGTGGTCTTAACAAGAGAGGATGAACACTTGAGATTTGCAATTTGAAAGTGCAGGTGAAAGTGAGGTTGATGGAGGTGATTATAAGGTGAAAGTGGTGTAGTATTTTATCCTAAAGGTTTTGGATATTGGGTTTAATGTTTTATCTTAAAGATTAAGGAAGAGGATTATGAAAATATGTGAAAAGTGCCAAAAGTTAAAACAAGAAAGATATGCAAATTTGGTGACCAACGGATCCAATCCAAAATGAAAATCATTTTGCTATAAATTAATGTAAACAAATTAAACTTAAGTAGTTCGTGTGTTACACGAGTTTTAAACTAGCTTCTACTTTAAAAATGTGTTTTATATTTCAAGGAAAAAAGGTGTAACCAACCAAAAGCATTCTAATATTATTGAAATATAAAAACACTTCCTTTCTTTTAAACGTTACATATGTTTATAACGAGGTTTTTCAAAACCTGTGCGTTGCTGCAAGATTTTATCATCTAGTTATTTTATTACAAAATTTGAAAATGTTGAAAATACTACTTTCTTCGTCTCACTATAATTGTCCATCTTTATGCTTTGAGTTGTTCAAATAAGTCTCCACTATGTATTTCAATCAATCACAAGATACTTTAAGTAGTAGAGATGAAATTTTATTGATGAATAGTGTAAATTGCAGGACGAACGAAATACAACATTACACAATTTTCTGACTTATATACACACATAATATTTAGTTCCACTTGGTGAATAGTGCCTCGGCTCGATAGTTGATGCGGGATTTTATTATCTAATTATTTTATTACAAAATTTAAAAATGCTGAAAAATACAATCTCCATGTCACAACAATTGTCAATGTTTGTTCTTTGAGTTAAATATATATTCATTTGTATTTCAATCAATCAGAAGATACTTTAAGCGGAAAAGATGATATTTTATTGATGAATAATGTATATTCTAGGACGAAAGGAGTACAATATTACAAAATGTTTCGACTTATATTATACGCAATATCTAGGTATATCACCGTAAAAGTTTCACGTTTAGTTAAATATAAAAATTTGGATCAAGATCCTCTCAAGTTCAATTTCAACATGATAGATCATGTTGATGTTTTTGTGAGGAGAAAAAAGAAGTGGGCCCTCTAAAGTGGGATCTTTATTTTATTTTAATTCAAAATCCTACAAACAACAACACTAACATGATCTATCATGTTGAACCAGAACTTTAAAGGATCTTGATCCTAAAAATTTACATTCAATCAGGAAATTATTAAAAGAAATAACGTTTAAGCCTATGTAACTGTCTATACATAAAATGATTGGTAAAACAAAAATGTATCTCAAGTGCCGGTTTCCATCGCATACTATCAAGTATATGATCACATAATATCAAGTATATGATCGCATTTGAAAGTAGTGACGTTTAGGTCACTTCTAGGAAAAAGTGATACAAACGTTTTATTTTATTTTCAAGACTTAGGTGTCATTTGTTTTTCAGAGCTTTTACCTCTTCATCTGCAAACCATGTCTGCAGAAGAAGAGGCACATCTAAAGTCTTCATCTGCATGGTAGAAGACTATTTTTTTTTTTTTTTTTTTTTTTTTTTTTTTTTTTTTTTTAGTATAAATAGCTTAAAATACGGAGTATAAAGACAAGTTTTCGTCCGTTTTATACGTTATCATCCAATTTTATACGTTTTCGTTCGTTTTTCTACGTTTTGGTCCGTTTTTTTATGTTTTAGTACGTTTTTTACGTTTTCGACCGTTTTTTATGATTTCGTCTGTTTTTTACGTTTTCGTCCGTCTTTTTACGTTTACATCCGTTTTTTTACGTTTTCTTCTGTTTTTACGTTTTCGTCTGTTTTTTTACGTTTTCGTTCGTTTTTTTTTACGTTTTGGTACGTTTTTTTTATGTTTTCGACCTTTCTTACGTTTTCGTCTGTTCTTTACGTTTTCGATCATCTTTTTACGTTTTCATTCCGTTTTTTTACGTTTTCGTCTAATTTTTTACGTTTTCGTCTGTTTTTTTTACGTTCTCGTCCTTTTTTTATGTTCTCGTCCATTTTTTTTAATGTTTCTGTCCCTTTTTTTTTTACGTTTTCATCTCTTTTTTTATGTTTTCGTCCATTTATTTACGTTTTCGTCTATTTTTTTACGTAAAAAACCGACGAAAACGTAAGAAAACAGACTAAAACGTAAAAAAACCATTCGAAAACGTAAAAAATAGACGAAAACGTAAAAAAAACGGACGAAAATGTAAAAAAACGGAGTAAAACGTAAAAAACAGACGAAAACGTAAAAAACATACGAAGACGTAAAAAACGGTTGAAAACGTAAAAAAAATAGAAAAACAAGTTAGAAAATGGATAAAAACGTAAAAAAACAGCTGAAAAAAACGACAAACACATAAAAAAACGGGTGAAAACGTAAAAAAACAGTCGAAAACGAAAACGTAAAAAACGGTCAAAAACGTAGAAAACGATCGAAAACGTAAAAAACGGTCGAAAACGTAAAATAACGAACGAAAACGTAAAAAAAGGGTCAAAAACATAAAAAAAAAAACTGATGAAAACTGACGAAAACGTAAGGAAACAGACGAAAACATAAAAAAACGGATGAAAACGTAAGGAAACGGACGAAAACGTAAAAAACGGACGGAGACGTAAAAAAACGATCGAAAACGTAAAATAACGGGCGAAAACGTAAAAAAACATACGAAAACGTAAAAAAACATATGAAAATGGACGAAAACGTAAGGAAACGGACGAAAACGGACTAAAACGTAAAAAAACAGAAGAGAAAGTAAAAAAAACAGATGAAAACGTAATAAAACGACGAAAACGTAAAAAAAAAAAGACGAAAACGTAAAATAACGGTCGAAAACGTATAAAAAAGACGAAAACGTAAAAACGGTTGAAAATGTATAGAAACGGACGAAAAGGTAAAAAAACGGGCAAAAAAGTATAAAAACGGATATTGAGAAAGAGATGTAGTGTTTGTGAAAGAAGAGGTAAGAAGGGAAAGATAATGTCTGAAGTTTAGAATAGGAAAGAAGTGAAAAGAAGCACTTATGTCTGCAAAAAAACAAACAAAAACCTCTGCCCTCCTGCAGACAAAAGAAGTGAAAAGAGGGAAAAAGTGCTTATTCCCATAGCAATATCATCTCTTCTCTACTACATTATAATGCATTTGAGACATTTTCCAAAATGACAAGGCTTAAAATTAACTTGCTTATTATAGAAATATATCTATTGCTAAACGTACCAGCTAAACATTCAAATGTAATAGAGATTGTAACTGCTAACATTTATACGGCTAATTGTAACATCTACATTGGCTAATTGTAACCGCTAACATTTATAGAGCCTGTTGTAACAGCTTGTTTCAAAACTCCAGCCCTACAATATTGCTACATAATAAAATCAAGAATTAGACTTCTACAATAAAGAAAAATCTACTCCTTTCTTCCACGTCTCCTAAAAATCACGCAATGTTTTCTATTTTATTTTTTTTTCTCTCCAAAAACAACATATGACCTCTTCTTTGTTGCCACTAAAACTGCCGTCACCATAACCAACCACTCTCTCGGTTATTAAAATGGATTAGGTAGTTTTGGTAGGTGGTTTTGTTGTTGGTTCAGTGAGTTTGTGCTTTCTGTTTCGCTCTAGCCGTTTCCCTTTGAGTTTTAGCCAGTTGGTGGTGTTTTCGGTGGTTTTGTTTAGTTTTTTATTAAGTCAAGGAAGATAATATATATGGATTGAATTCCAATTACAATAATATGGCGGGCAAACGGGCAACAAGTTGCGCCGCGACCCCCTTTTGGATAGCAAACCCAATCCTACTAAAAATGAAATTTTGTGACTTAGGGGTCGAAAAATTACTTTGCACTACCCGTTGAACCCTAGTCAAAAACCCCCTTGCCTCCTGAGCTAGAAAACCAAATGTATCAAACCCAAAAGGGATAAACACGTGTTGATTTTCTAAACAAGCCTTCTCGTGTTTAGCAACTTTGTTCGATTCCGCTTTCAATGCCGCTTGTCCCGCAACAAACCCATTGTCCCTAAGCCCAACAAGAGGGGACACCCCAGTAAGATCCACACAAGCATGTTTACCCCCGGCCCACCCAAACACAAGTACATCCGCCGGCCGTAAAGTAGACCTCCCTACTATCCTCACCACTTCACCACCATCGCTTATCACAACCACCACGGGCACCAACATTGCCGTAAACAACTCATGCCGACCTTCAAGCTGCGGGAAACCGGTGTTCATCACCGCCGTCGGATCACCACCACCACCATAAAGAAAATGACACATAAGGCTTGTATCATTGATTTTTGTTGTTCGGATAACAAACCTTCTCCATCTCAACAAAGACAAAAGGGTTGCTCTCAAGGGCGGAGCTTAGTGAGGACCGGGAAGGGTCCCGGCCCTCCTAGGCATAAGCCCGTTAGTGTATTTTTTCGCCTTTTTTTTTTTTTTTTTTTTTTTTTTTTTTTTTTTTTTTTTTTGCATCTCGGCCCTCCCATCTAATGTTTTTCCGGAAAAAATTTTGTTTCGGCTCTCCCACAAAATTTTTCTAGCTCCGCCACTGGTTGCTCTGTTCGAAACCATCACTGAAGAGTGAAGACAGTGAACAAGAAAATTTGAAATCGTTCAAAGATTATTTACAAGGATTTATAGATATCTTATTCTTGTTTATTTAGGAGAAACAAAGTTGGTATAATCTTTTTGATTGTTAAAGAAAAGCTTGTTAGGTGAAGAGATTTGGATGGTTGCATTTTTAGAGAAAAGCAAAGAAGAGGACTGCGTTTAGTTTGTGTGAAAAAAAAAAAAGGTAAATGTGTAATAGTTTAGGTCTAGGGCATCAAATAGTTTTTAGGTTAAAGTAGTATTGTGGGTTGGACTAATACTAACAATTTGGATACAACAAAGACAAGTGGGCCGTATTCTTTTTTTACCAAGTACTAACAAAGAAACATAAAAGACCGAATTTTTTTCATAAATCTTGGCCCAAAGTTTGGTTATATGTAGATTAGGAGGGGTATATTTTATATCGTATAAATATAATGAAATCTCATTGTACTTTAACTATTCGTGACGTAATTTGACCTTATACTTCTATCATAGTATTACCAACAAACGCTTCTAAATGGTTTCCACGTCGCATGAGTAGTCTACAATTTGTATATTACTAATTAGTTTGATATTGCTTAAAGTTACTCAAACCTTAAATTATCATTTTCCAAAATGTCGTTGTAAGGAAAACATAAAATTAAAAATATTGTTCGTCAAAAATTATGTTACAAGGTACCCGCCGCCGCAACGCGCGGGTACCCTGCTAATTTTACACAATGGTGTCTCAAGCTTTGGTTGACAGAGATCGAAGACAAGAAAAGATTATTTTCTTTTTAGTGTTAGATTCTGATAAAGAACGATAAAAGTAATAACATTGGTTGTAAACTTGTAATAGAACTTAAATTATTTTCTTAACATAAGAGTATAACAATTATTATTGCTACAAACTTTGGTACGATTTTGTGTTATCTTAGACAACGCCATCTATCATGTCTTCGTTACTCGAAAGTGGTGACAATAATGTACCTCTTTTTGCATCTACACATTCACAAAGGTCAAAAAAGCAAATTGGAACTGCAAATTTTGTACCACAATCGCAATCTTCACAATCTCTTTTACTTTTACAAGTGCTTTTACAAGCGTAAGAGAATTGAGGAAAGTTCATCATACCTGTAAAAAAAGAATAATATATTAATCAACATCACAAGAAGAGTATCGCTATGTTCTCCAGTTTTTTGTTGGAGGTAAATGGAAGTAAACAAAAAATAGTCATGTTCTCCAGTTTTTTGTTGGAAGTAAATGAAAGTAAATGGAAGTAAAAGGGAGGGTCACCCTTTGTTTTTTTGTGTCACAACTTTCATCCCATATATGGGATGAAAGTGAAGGAAAGTGAGTGGGTCCCATTATTTTTACAAAAACTATATTTTTTTTCCGAAAATAATTATTTTCGAAAATAATATTTTACAAAAATAATTTTTTTTTCCGAAAATAATTTTTTACAAAAATAATTTTTTTTTCGAAATTAAATTTTTCAAAAAAAGAATTAATTTTTGTAAAAAAAAAATTTATAAAAAAAAATATTTTGGAAAAAAAATAATTTTTCTAAAAAAATTATTTTCGGAAAAAAAAATTTATTTTTCTAAAAAAAATAATTTCTGAAAAAAAATAAATTTTCTAAAAAAATTAATTTCGGAAAAAAAAAATTATTTTTCTAAAAATATTAATTTTGAAAAAAAATTATTTTTCTAAAAAAATTAATTTCGGAAAAAAAAATTCTAAAAAAAATTAATTTCTGAAAAAAAAATTATTTTCGGAAAAAATATAATTTTTCTAAAAAAAAAATTAATTTTTTCTTAAAAAATTAATTTCGAAAAAAAATGATTTCGAAAAAAATTACTTTTCACTCCTTTTACTTCCAACTAGAGAACATGATAGTTACCTTTACTTTCACACACCCTTCTTTCCATTCCTTTTCATTTCTTTCTTTACATTCCTTTTCATTCCAAAAACAATCTTGAGAACAGAGTGTATGTGTTTGTGCATGTATAATAGTATGTGTGTGTTATATGAAGCGAATAGATACTAACTCGACGTCAAAATCAGAAGCATGACGAAAAAAGCCATTCGTGAGGGAATTCTCTCCATTTCTTAGTAGCAAAAATATGTTTCTTATTATATGATTAACTTGAATACTAATGAGAATATTGAACACTGATAATAATCATGGCTATATATATGAATTCTTTTTTCAAACCCGATTTTATCCAAAATCCGATTTTTTCCGCCCCCAATTTTAATCTCAAACCCTAACCCCAATCTCAATTTCAATCCAATCAGATATTTTTCGCTTATCCCCTTTATCCGTTTTATCCCTAATCGCTCTCTTGTTCTGTTATGGATGGTCGATCTACTCTCAATTCAAACACTAATGGATGGACGTGGGTCTTTGGAAAAAATAAACATCAGTCTAAACCAATTGATAACCCTTTTGTGAAAGATTTGGATCGTATTGCTTCGTCTTTCTACGTTACGAATTTCCCTGATTCTCTTGACGCAAAGGGGCTATGGAAGGAATGCAAACCATATGGCCGTATCGTGGATGCGTTCATTGCTAATAAGCGCTCGAAAACTGGTAAGCGTATTGGTTTCATTAGATTTTTAGGGGTTGTCAATCAGGAAGAATTCGTTAAAAGTCTTTCAAACTTGTGGATTGGGAGTTACCATGTATTTGTATCAGTTGCTAAATTTCAAAGACTTTCAAAACCTATAATAACTCCCACGAACTCCAGGCCTTCTGAGAATAAACAAACCACTCATATCGATCATTTGAAACCCAATAAGAGTATCAACAACCGTTCTGTGGTCAAACAGTCGTATGTTTCAGTGGCTACTGGTAATCCTTCATCAAATGCAACTCGTCATACTGGAGAGAATATGGTTAGTGTTCAACTCAGTAACGACGACCTTATTAGTGTTGTAGATACTTCCACTGTGGTATTGGCTAAGTTGAAACAAATTGATTCAATTAGCAATATGCATGGCATTTGTAGAAACGAAGGTTTTGAAAATGTTAAGATACACTATGTTGGAGGATTATGGGTGTGGATTCAATTCAACAATGTTAAGTCATTAGAGGCATTCAAATCCAATGAGTCTTTGAAGGAATTGTGGACATCTCTCAAGACGGTTTCCCCGTCGTTTATTGTTGATGAAAGAATGGTTTGGATTGAGATAACAGGCCTTCCATTGTGTGCATGGGGGTCTAATGCCTTCAAAAAAGTGGCTAACTCGTTTGGTAAATTTAAAATTTTTGACTCAGAAGTCGAAGATTGCATGAGCATGGGGAGGGTTTGTATCGTTACAAAAAACCATTCTTTTATATCTGAGAAGGTAAATGGGATTATTCATGGTGAATCGTTTGTGGTTCATGTGAAAGAAATCGGAACCTGGAGCACTCACATTACTGAAGATTCTTCTTCTAACGATTCTGATGAGGATCGTGACATAGAGGATTGCAGATCTTTCAACGAAGAGGTGGTTCCAAACGCAGACTTAGATGACTATATTCATCAAGTAGTGGAGGAGAATGTTATGTCGAATGACCATTACATAGAAAAAGAGGGGGGGGGGAAATTGAGGTTGAATCAGATGCTAGCCAACCACCTGGTTTCGAAAAGCATTTTGATATGACTAAGGAAGGCGCTGTTTGTACTACACTTCCTGATGACGATGGAAAGGGAACTAAGGATGTGGATAACAATATCCATCAAGTAGTGGAGGAGAATGTTATGTCGAATGACCATCACATAGAAAAAGAGGGGGAAAATTGAGGTTGAATCAGATGTTAGCCAACCTCCTGGTTTCGAAAAGCATTTTGATATGACTAAGGAAGGCGCTGTTTGTACTACACTTCCTGATGACGATGGAAAGGGAACTAAGGATGTGGAAAACAATGAAGTGGGCTCGGACAAGACTATTCCCCCTGGCTTTGAAAACAAGCTCCAGACAGATACCGAAAAGCCATATATTCCACGATCGGGCAAGTGCTCTACTTCTTTTGGTAACTACAAGAGGAACGATTTGAAAGGATTTTCTTTTATAGATGAAATGAATCGAATGTGTAGAACCGTAGAGGGGGGGGGTGAATACGGTCTTTTCGGCTTCTTCAAAGTTTATTAACTTTAACCCTCAAAGATCACCAAGTGGTTATACAACAATAATCACAACCACAAACACAAAAAAAGTATATAAAGCATGTAAAGAGACACCACGATATATACTGGTTCGGGATGGGGGGTTTATACCATCCGTACGTCCAGTTGCGAATCCACGACACCGATACTATTACTCTAGTATAATCCTTTCGGTGGATTACAAACCGTTACAACTTCACTCCATCGATATGTACTAAGATCGGTGCTCACAAAGAAAGAGCTATTCCCAACGGTATTCCGCCCCTCGGAAACCAACCAATAGAATCTCGTGATTCGACTTAACCACAAAGACCACTAAGACTTCCCACCGGAAGTATCAAACCCCAACTAGATCCCCAATGATCTAGGCTTGGTCACAAAGACACAAGACTTCCCTTACAAACAAATTGAAAGAATAAGTGTTTGTTTATTCAACCAAGCCCTAACCTAACCTAGAGACTCGATTGTAGTAGAAAGGGTAAAGATAAGAAGACCCTCGACACAATCACAAGAGTGGATTAGGTTCTTGTGATTCTTCCCTTGAAAAGAGATGTGTTCTTTCAAAGATGTTAGTGTGATAGATTAAGAACACAAGATGTAGACTTAGAGGGTAGAGAAAAAGAAATTAGAGAGAAAGAATGTTTGGCAAGAGGTGAGGAATACAAGAGCCAAGAGTGGATATTTATAAGCCAAAATCCCAAAGTGGGAAAAAATAATTCGAGACTGGCGCGCTGCCTGGCGCGTCAACACGCGGGCAGCGCGTCAGACCCAGTTCTGGTGCGCTGGTCTGGCACGTCGACGCGCCAGAACTCCTGAATCATTTTCTTTGGGATTTTGGTCTTTTAAGTATCCAACCTTGCTAAACCCCCAATTGTACTTCACACATTGACCTTAACATTATTCATCCATGTAACAATTCACAATTTTGAGGTCATTATTTAACTATTTAATTTACTTATTATTTTTATTTTAAGTAAATTTACTCTCACGGGTAACTAGATAAGTTATCCCGCGTACGTCGTTAATCGTACATTTAACCCAAATCGACACCTGACAATACTCAGTATAATTATTTTTATACATTTTGGTTTCTTACAATCATAAATTAAATATCCCATTTTTTTTTTACTTTTTCTTTTTAGTTAAACTTTGCACTTTTTGCATTTTGCGCGGTTTCAATTTTAAACATCAAGTAATCACCCAACAAGCTCAAGGATCACCTAAAATATCAAAATAGGTTTTGATGTCAATTTTTTTATAAGTTTTATATTTTTATGTTACCCGTTTTTAAGTTTCGTGACTTAAGGGCTTAACGTTAGTAATTACCGGGACCAAACTACACCCTGTTAAAGCAAGATAACTATATTTATACAAGATTTATATGAAATTTTACTTTACCTCTTATGAGGCCACGTACAACAAGCTAGTAACACATGTCCATTGTTGGTTAAGTGTGTTAAAATTCTATAACACTTATCATTTTCTTTTTATTTCACACATGCAAAGTTCTGTCCAAAAACTCTTCTTCTCTTGGTGTTTTTCTCTTGTTGCCTTGACATCAAGCAGCTCCAAGATCACCATCATCATATTTTGATCATATTTTATTTCTTGTGCAAAGATTGAAGGTTCATTAGTTACTAGATCTAGTGCTTTGATCTTGATTTTCTTGTGTTTCCATTCCACTCTTGTAAGGAACCACCTCATACTCACCTTTTCAGATCTGATGTCATTTGTATTTTATGGATTTTTCATGTTTCATATAGTTGTTGTTTAATTTATGCATTGTACATAGCTTAAATTACCAAAAACTATGATTGGGACTAAGTTTGCAAAGACCCTTTTGGACCAGGGATTGTTTTCGTAATTAACTGCACTAATCAGTACGCTTTGAGACTTAGGTAAAAACATAGACCTGTAGATATATCTCTTAGCTTTGATTTTCCGGGTGGTTGGTCGTGAGACGATACCCGATGAATTAATTAGAAAATAAACGGTAAAACTAGTCGGAAAAAGCACACCAGATTTGGATGGCCAAAAACTCTAAAAATTTGTATTGAACCCACTGTTACACAAAACATAAAAGTTGTAGGTATCTCCATAACTTGAACGTAGCCGAAAACCTCGCGTAAAACGAAGTCACGGAACTCAACTTATCGCGAAAATGGTAGGACTGTTAGGTGCTGTCCCGATCAGACTTGACATATTAGGGTAAAATGGTAATTTCACTTAAGTTATATAATTTTCAGAGTAGTGGGACCCACAAATCTGATTAGTACAGATTAAAACCTTTCCGAAAATATAAAATACGAAGTATAACTCCTTACGGTTTAGGAGAAACGTAATTTCTAATATCAAATATCGGCTTTTTTTTTTATCAAAACCCACACCTAAGTTAAAAATCTTATAACTTATTAAAGTTTACATAAAAATGGTCAAAAATATATTTTATAACATTTATAAACATTATAAAATAATAATAGTGATATAACTATTATAAACATAAAATTTAGTAAACTATAATTGTATTAAATACTTGATAACTTTTGCACTTACCCGAAGTGGTAGGACCCACTTTTGAGAATAAACCCGATAATTTATCTGTAGACCAAATAACCATGTATTGGCCACATATCAACACAATAGGATTTTTGGACTATAGAAATAACATAAAAACCCGAACCTCGGACAACTTATAAATTAAGGCTCGTGACACTTTCACAACTTGTCAATTTTAGTCCCTGTCACTTTATAAACCTTAAAAATACTATGTACAATTGCATGATTGATATAATATACTTCTTGCATTCATACTCTATAATTTTAAAATCCTAAGACGCAACATATTATTTCTAGGTTGCTCGTAGGACACCTCGGTTTCCTCATTCTTTATTTGCATCTTGCTATTTGATCTTCGGTGAGTTCATAGCCCCACTTTAACTCTTTAAATTGTATATAAACCTATTGGGGGAGATACATGCCATTTTACAATTTGGACACAAGTACTTTGAACTGTATGCTTATCTGAATGTATTATTGCCTAAGTACCATTATTGCCAAATAAGTCCCTGTTATCATGAACCATAAATCACTTGCGAGTGAACGCGAATATTGTGAATAGGCCTATTGGGATTGAGGAATCCCGTTTGTGTGGTCAGTTAAGATGCCACAAACGCACTATATTTGAAACTCTAGGTAAATGGCAAAATTACCTACAAAATTATTATATGTATCACGTATTGATATATATACACCAGTCAGTTTGTGTGTCATGAGCTTAGTGCAATAATAACTGCTTTATGATTATTGTGGGTTACACAATTGTCTCCTAAACTAGAAATCTTGTGGTCCATTATTTATACATATAAACCTATGAATTTCACTCAACCTTTGTGTTGACTTTTTAGCATGTTTTATCTCAGGACCCTAAGGTAATTGGCAAGCATGAAGTCGCACGGAGAATGTTTTGATGGCTTACATAATATTATCATTCGATAAACCTTTATAAACTTTTATGTTTATGTGTTATGTACCCTAAAACTACTTGGGACCTCTTGTAAACTCTGATGTTTTATTTTGATCGAATGATAAGCTTTTAAAATGTCTCATTTAGAGTCCTTTTCTATGATTATGACTGTTGTAGTAATAAGTAGCACCCCAATGATATTACTTTCCGCTGCGATATTTTGGGCGTGTTACAGATTGGTACCAGAGCCATGGTTATAGAGAACCAGGTCGCATTTTTAGACCTAGACTATAACCACTCCTTATATTTTAACTACTCCACTTTGCATTGCCTTGCACTCTCCGTGCGCTTACACTTTTCGAACACTTATGCATAATTTTATGCACCATTATTCTATTTATATATAAAGAGTATTTATATATACACTCGATTGACTTTTGATCACTATTTATTTATATAAAAGATTATTTATATAAACGTTTGATTGATTTTGATCTCTTATACTTGTTTCCTGAATTTTACATTGAACTTTGTTTTCCCCGATCATGTAACTACTCTTACATTTTTGTGATCTATGAAACCTTCCCAAGACATTGTAACCGATTATAACGGTCTCTATTATTTCTCAGACATTGTGAATTATACAATGACCTCAAAAATTTTCATAACATTATATTATATCGCTTCACATGATAATGAAACACGTTACAGTCTATCGAATCCCCTCGATTGTCTTACTCCACGTCTCCGAAGACAAGTTTGAACACTCTTCTCATTCTCATGGAACATCTACATCGCCTCGTAAACCATCGCCTAAAAACACGACGGTTGATTAGAACTTGACTTTAACGTGCCGCCTTGGAACACCAACTTTCGGAACATGACTTTATAATATCTCATTCTTTTTCACTCCTTTTTGTTTTGAAGAATTACGCCGCCTGGAAGGTAACGCCGAAACTTGACACAAATGTTAACCCTAACTTAATGCTATCTTTCGATCCCAAGGACAAATTGGAGAACTTGTCGGCCACCCTTCTGACATCCACGTCGCCGACCTACTTACTGATGATGACAGTGAGACTAAGTCATTCAAGGACGAGGCTATTGAGTCTGAACCCAAACCAGAAGATCACTCACCAAAGAACCCCTCGGAAGACAAGGAGGAGAACAACTACTACATCTACTCCTCCCACCTACCCAGAGTCTATCACCAGAGATCCCATCCACCGCACCATCCCATTGCTGATAACACACATAGCTCATCATGAGAGATATTACACGAACTGTGATAGCCAACATACAGTCTCGTTGGAGCAAAGTAAAGCTCGAAGAGCCAAATACGGATCTTACTCAATCAACATTCGTGATGTTTATTGACTTTACCATTTATTATTTGTTTTCATTTATCCTCAATCAACTTTCGTAATACTCAATGTCTTTCTCATTTTATGTTTGTTCTCATGCTCACAACGTAATCCTTTTCTCATTTAGTGTTGGTCCCCACTCATTCTCAATTAGCATTTGCAATGCTTATTGTCTTTGTCACTTATTGCTGTTCTCATTAATTGTTTACTCTTAGTTAGCATTCGTGCTGCTAATTGTTTTTCTCATTTATTGTTCATTCTCATTTCTTCTCACTTAGCATTCGAGATACATCTTGTCTTTCTCATTTATTGATTTTCTCAGTTATTCTCATTTAACATTCGTAATATTTATGGACTTCATCATTTATTGTTTGATCTCCTTCGTGACACTTATTGTCTTCCTCATTTATCGTTTGCTTTCACATTTATTGTCTATCTCATTTGTTCTCATTTAACATATTGTAATACTTATTGCTTTCTCAATTCTTGTCTATTTCACTTAATCTCTCATAACAATCATGATGTTTATTATCATGAATTTTCATTATTCATTCTCATTTGACATTCGTAATGAATATTGTCTGTCCCATTACTATTGAAACTCATTTAGAATTATGTCTTGTATTGGCCTCTTTTGGCTATTGGTTTGATTCGATTGATTCTCTCGGTTAATTGAATTACTTCGTGTTGATATTCTATATCTCTTCTCTTTACTATTGTGATAAATTATGATTCTTCTATTTGCGTAAATTTGAGTCATTGGCTTCTCTTTTACACACCCTTTCGTTTGCTTCTTTGTTCATACGAATATCAAATCTTTCTTTCGAGCACTCCTTGCTCATACCAGTACGAATAATATTGATATCTAAATCTATTCACTATTGTTTTACTTCATTGATCCTTCCATTGGCATCGGTTGGTAACAGTTTGTTTATTTGTTTGTACAAATACCTATATTTCTTTCGAGCACTCTTTGCTCATGATAATTACGAATGTTCTTAATATCTAATTTTGATCCATTATTGTTATTCATCAATTCCTTCATTTGCATTGATCGATAATGGTTTGCTCCATTGTTCATACAAATATTTAATCTATCCCTTTTAAGCAATCTTTGCTCCTAAATATTACACACGGCGGAATCAGATTACTATATTTATGATTCATTAACTCTTTCAAATTTATTGTTATTCATTTTTTTTTGTGAGTATCATTTCTTCCATGACATTGATATCTACTTATTTCAACTGTTAGTACGCCTCCGTAGTTGTCCTATCTACATCAATCGTTAGTACGTATCAAGGCTTAGGAGCAACACCCCCAGACAACAGGCTGCAAGCCGCACGAAGTCGTCAGAAGGGTACGCCAATATGACACGTAATCCATTAGAATTTCAGGTTAGAGATATAATCATGCCGAAAGTCTCGCCATGAAAGTACGTGATACATTTCGAGAAACAAAGAAAAACGAACCCTAGGTACATTGAACCTTTCAAAAGTTAGGCTGAAAACGGTCCGGTAGCTTACCGACTCGAACTTATACCATAACTCAGTAGAGTACACAACACGTTTCACGATTCAAACTTGAAGAAGTGCCTATCGGATGAATCCCCCGTCATTCCCCTTGAGGAGATTTAACTTGACGACAAACATCATTTTTGTCGAAGAATCTGTAGAAATCATGGACCGAGAGGTCAAGCGACTAAGGCCGAACCATATCCCTATTGACAAAGTTCTTTGGAACTCTCGACGAAGACCAGAATACAATTGAGAAAGAGATGGCCAGATGCATCGGATATATCCACACCTTTTCACAAACACAACTTCGACGTCTAACTCGAACTGAATCCCGGGACGGGATTCCCGTTAAGGATTAGGTACTGTAACAATTCACAATTTTGAGGTCATTATTTAACTATTTAATTTACTTATTATTTTTATTTTAAGTAAATTTACTCTCACGGGTAACTAGATAAGTTATCCCGCGTACGTCGTTAATCGTACATTTAACCCAAATCGACACCTGGCAATACTCAGTATAATTATTTTTATACATTTTGGTTTCTTACAATCATAAATTAAATATCCCATTTTTTTTACTTTTTCTTTTTAGTTAAACTTTGCACTTTTTGCATTTTGCGCGGTTTCAATTTTAAACATCAAGTAATCACCCAACAAGCTCAAGGATCACCTAAAATATCAAAATAGGTTTTGATGTCAATTTTTTTATAAGTTTTATATTTTTATGTTACCCGTTTTTAAGTTTCGTGACTTAAGGGCTTAATGTTAGTAATTATCGGGACCAAACTACACCCTGTTAAAGCAAGATAACTATATTTATACAAGATTTATATGAAATTTTACTTTACCTCTTATGAGGCCACGTACAACAAGCTAGTAACACATGTCCATTGTTGGTTAAGTGTGTTAAAAATCTATAACACTTATCATTTTCTTTTTATTTCACACATGCAAAGTTCTATCAAAAAACTCTTCTTCTCTTGGTGTTTTTCTCTAGTTGCCGTGACATCAAGCAGCTCCAAGATCACCATCATCATATTTTGATCATATTTTATTTCTTGTGCAAAGATTGAAGGTTCATTGGTTACTAGATCTAGTGCTTTGATCTTGATTTTCTTGTGTTTCCATTCTACTCTTGTAAGGAACCACCTCATACTCTCCTTTTCAGATCTGATGTCATTTGTATTTTATGGATTTTTCATGTTTCATATAGTTGTTGTATTAATTTATGCATTGTACATAGCTTAAATTACCAAAAACTATGATTGGGACTAAGTTTGCAAAGACCCTTTTGGACCAGGGACTGTTTTCGTAATTAACTGCACTAATCAGTACGCTTTGAGACTTAGGTAAAAATATAGACATGTAGATCTATCTCTTAGCTTCGATTTTCCGGGTGGTTGGTCGTGAGACGATACCCGATGAATTAATTAAAAAATAAACGAGAAAACTAGTCGGAAAACGCACACCAGATTTGGATTGCCAAAAACTTTAAAAATTGTATTGAACCCACTGTTACACAAAACATAAAAGTTGTAGGTAACTCCATAACTTGAACGTAGCCGAAAACCTCGCGTAAAACGAAGTCACGGAACTCAACTTATCGCGAAAATGGTAGGACTGTTAGGTGCTGTCCCGATCAGACTTGACATATTAGGGTAAAATGGTAATTTCACTTAAGTTATATAATTTTCAGAGTAGTGGGACCCACAAATCTGATTAGTACAGATTAATACCTTTCCGAAAATATAAAATACGAAGTATAACTCCTTACGGTTTAGGAGAAACGGAATTTCTAATATCAAATATTGGCTTTTTTTATCAAAACCCGCCCTAAGTTAAAAATCTTATAACTTATTAAAGTTTACATAAAAATGGTCAAAAATATATTTTATAACATTTATAAACAATATAAAATAATAATAGTGATATAACTATTATAAACATAAAATTTAGTAAACTATAATTGTATTAAATACTTGATAACTTTTGCACTTACCCGAAGTGGTAGGACCCACTTTTGGGAATAAACCCGATAATTTATCTGTAGACTAAATGACCATGTATTGGCCACATATCAACACAATAGGATTTTTGGACTATAGAAATAACATAAAAACCCGAACCTCGGACAACTTATAAATTAAGGCTCGTGACACTTTCACAACTTGTCAATTTTAGTCCCTGTCACTTTATAAACCTTAAAAATACTATGTACAATTGCATGATTGATATAATGTACTTCTTGCATTCATACTCTATAATTTTAAAATCCTAAGACGCAACATATTATTTCTAGGTTGCTCGTAGGACACCTCAGTTTCCTCAGTCTTCATTTACATCTTGCTATTTGATCTTCGGTGAGTTCATAGCCCCACTTTAACTCTTTAAATTGTTTATAAACCCATTGGGGGAGATACATGCCATTTTACAATTTGTACACAAGTACTTTGAACTGTATGCTTATCTGAATGTATTATTGCCTAAGTACCATTATTGCCAAATAAGTCCCTGTTATCATGAACCATTAATCACTTGCGAGTGAACGCGAATATTGTGAATAGGCCTATTGGGATTGACGAATCCCGTTTGTGTGGTCAGTTAAGATGCCACAAACGCACTATATTTGAAACTCTAGGTAAATGGCAAAATTACCTACAAAATTATTGTATGTATCACGTATTGATATATATACACCAGTCAGTTTGTGTGTCATGAGCTTAGTGCAATAATAACTGCTTTATGACTATTGTAGGTTACACAATTGTCTCCTAAACTTGAAATCTTGTGGTCCATTATTTATACATATAAACATATGAATTTCACTCAACCTTTGTGTTGACTTTTTAGCATGTTTTATCTCAGGTCCCTAAGGTAATTGGCAAGCATGAAGTCGCACGGAGAATGTTTTGATGGCTTGCATAATATTATCATTCGATAAACCTTTATAAACTTTTATGTTTATGTGTTATGTACCCTAAAACTACTTGGGACCTCTTGTAAACTCTGATGTTTTATTTTGATCGAATGATAAGCTTTTAAAACGTCTCATTTAGAGTCGTTTTCTATGATTATGACAGTTGTACTAATAAGTAGCACCCCAATGATATTACTTTCCGCTGCGATATTTTGGGGGTGTTACAATCCACAAGGTCAACCAACTCAAATAGCCATTTGATAAAAATTATTTGTGAAGTATTTAAAAGAATGTTTAGGGTGTAAACCAATTATGAAAGAGAGAAAGTTAGAAGGGATAATTGGATAGGGGTAGAATAGGTATTCCTCACATGGCATAAGAGAGAAGAGAATATGCCATGGGATATTCCTCTATATGGAAGAGTGAGTGTGGTTGGGTTAAGTGTAAACCATGGTTAAGTTAGGAGTAACCAAGGTTGGGTGAGAAATGGTTGTGTAGAGAGTAAACCATGGTTGGGTTAGAAAGTGAACCATGGTTGGGTTGAGAAGGATATCCAAGGGAATATTCTATCCTTGGAAAGAAAGGGTGGATGGAAGGTTGAGATGTGTTTGAAGGTGATGGATGGTTGAGATGAAGTATGTGTAAGGAATATAAGATATGGATTGGATTGTGTAAGTTGGATGTGTAAGGGAATATAAGATATGAGTTGGATTTGTGTAAGAGTGAAGAGATATGATTGAGATTGTGGTGAGTTGGCTAATGTTTGAGGGAGGAAAGGATTGTGAGAGTAGTGTGTGTATTTTGAAAAAGAGTTGTTGGGAATGTGAGGAATGAGTTGGAAGTGTAAGAGTGAGTTGATGTGTGTAAGGAAAGGATGTGATGGGGAGCCTTTGGCTTAGTGTGTGTTGGAGAGGTTTGTGAGTGAAGTGTGTGTATTTTAAAATGGGAGTGTTGGAGTTTGTGAGATATGGGTTGGATTGTGAAGGATTGTGAAATGATGGGGAGCCTAAGGCTTGATTCTCACATGTGTGAAATGAGTTGGATGTGGGTAAGAATGAGTTGTATGTGAGTAGTGTGTGTGTACATGAGAGTGTATGTGTGTGTGTATAAGAGTGTATGGGAGGAGTGTATGGGAAATGTATAAAGTGGAAGGGAATATTGTAGGAAGGAATATTGTGTGAGAGTTTGTAAATATTGTGTGGGAGTGTGGGGAGACAAAGGTACAAGGTGTAAGAAGGGTGTAAGGGAATATTAAGAGGATGTTGGGGATAGGATTTTGGGAAGGATTTTGGGAGGTTTGGTGGTTTTGTCTTTTGTGAAAAGTTTTTAAGAAGAAGATTAAGAAATAATCTAATTGTCATTAAGAAGAAAAGATTTAGACAATTATGATTATAAGTTGAGAGAATCAAAGGTTACTTATAATCTCAAGTAACCCAACGTCGAAAATCCATAGTTTCATAACTCGTGACTTTCCACGACTCGACGTACTCAACTAACACCTTGGTACAAACAAGTCAAGTGCTTTGCCTTGATGTAAAGCATAACCCAAGCGGGAAAGGATGCGTTTACGCAAAGTGACCTTTGACTTAGTTTGACCAATAAGGGAGTAAACCCGTTACGTGATTAGAGAAGACGTAAACACGGGTTATGAGCATATGAATGCTTTCACTTGATGTTACGTGAAATATATAAACACCTTAGGTTTAGAAAAGCCTTGGCTAGAGGCGTTTGACAAAATGTTTGAGTTGGTGTTTTGTCAAAAACGAGAGCTTGTGATTTTAAATTCCTCTAAGTCTAAAACCCGTTTTGAGTGTTCCTAATTAAACACATAACATATTCATACCTGTATTGAAAGATGCACATTTGTCGGGTAAGGGGAAAGCCGACTTTCAAAATTCGTCCCGTTCAAGACAGAAGCCTGGCGCGTCAACGCGGGGGCAGCGCGCCAGGTGCAGACTTGAGATCGGTAGAATTTTGGCTAACATTTGTTATTTTATGTGTTTCGAAGGTTTATTTGTCATCATTAAAACATAAGGAGATCTTGACAATGTTGCCTCAACAGAATGATTAAAGTCGGTGGGGCTCTAGGATATGATGTTAAAGGATGTAAACGATCTTTACGGCAGCTGATCAATGATATTGGTGTGTCAATGGTGGATAAATGAATATCTTATCTCTAAATATTCGTGGTTCTAAGAAACGTAGAAAGCGTGTTTGGATCAAGGAGCTATGTCTCAAACATCACATTCAGATTCTTGGTGTTCAAGAGACGAAGATGACTAAACTGGAATTATTTCAACTCAAAAGTATGTGGGGTAATTTCAGTTTTGATTATGCATGTAGCTCAGCCAGAGGAAGATCTGGAGGTCTAGTTACTTTATGGGATCCTAATGTGTTTGTCAAAAACCGATTTTGGTGTGGTGATAACTACATTATAGTGGAAGGAAAATGGATGAACTTGGTTGAAAATTATTACCTTATAAACGTATATGGTCCGCAACACCAACCAGAGAAAGCTAATCTATGGGCATTCTTACGTACTTTCATTCAAAACCAGGTGGGAAACACTATTCTTTTTGGCGATTTAAATGAAGTAAGGAATGAATTGGAAAGGTTTGGCTCTTCTTTCTCCACTATAGATGCGACGATATTTAATGCCTTTATTCATGATGCGGGTTTAATTGACCTTCCTATGGGTGGAAGACAATTCACATGGATGAATAAGGCTGGTTCTAAATTGAGCAAAATTGACCGTTTCTTGATTTCCGATGGCATTTCCCAAACTCACCCTGATGTACAAGTGACCATCCTTGATAGACTTTGGTCGGATCACAATCCCATCCTTTTGCACTGTAAAAAATGCGACTTTGGCCTGATCCCTTTCAAAGTTTTTAATTCCTGGTTCGATCGAAATGACTTTGAAGATGTCATTAAAGATGCTTGGACGAATATCTCAGATGGTCAAACATGTCCCTTTCACATCAAGCTGAAGAATTTAAAATCATCTCTTAAGTTCTGGTATTCCCGTACTAAAGAGGCCGAATTCAATAGAAAAAAAAGCATTTTGTCTTCTTTGAAAGCTTTAGATGAAAAGATTGATATGGGATGTGCAAATGACGATTTTAGAACTCTTCGAATCAGTAACATGCAAGAGTTAGATGATCTTGACAAATTGGAAGCATTGGACTTAGCTTAGAAGGCCCGCGTTAAGTGGGATGCGGAGGGAGACGAAAACACTAAATTCTTTCATGGCCTTATAAACTCAAGAAGAAAATCGCAATCTATTCGAGGTGTAATGCACGAGGGTTCTTGGATTACAGATCCGTTGGATATAAAATCGGTTTTTCTTAACTTCTATAAGGAAAAGTTTAGATGTCACGATTCTCCTGTTATCTTCCCTTCCATGTTGGCTGCCAAGAGATTAAGTGACTTAGATCGTGATTTTTTAGATTCCATGGTGTCTTTGGAAGAAATTAAGCTCGCAGTTTGGGATTGTGTGATGAGTGTGTAAATACTCATCATTTTGTTCCCATTTAAACTACAAAAATATCTGAAAACATACAAATATGCTTCAAAATAATGGAAATATCATTGAATTGTGTTTTTATGTGTTACAAGTGCAAAAGGGTTGAAAACTGATAAAAAACATGCAAAGTTTACATAATTTACAGTTTCAGTCCCTAAACTTTCATAAATTGGCAAATCTAGTCCCTGGTTATTCAAAATATGGAAAATTATCATAAAAGGTCCTTGGGAATTCACAAGTTGTCAAGTGTAGTCCTTTAAAGTTAAAATTTACAAAATGGCAACTTTAGTCCCCCAAGTTTGAAAAATGTCAAAAATAGTCCTTAAGGTTTTAAAATTGGAAAATTATTAAAAATAAACCTTGTACTATTCATCAAAGTCAAATATGGTCCTTGTGATATTTATTGAGAATTTACAGGTTCAACCCTTCAACAATTCAGAAATTACAACTTTGGTCCTTGGGCTTAGTATTTTACACAAACCATCCGGACCCTAAACCTTTTATATATCCTAAACCCTATACATTATATAAACCCAATCCAACCCACCCTTTTATATCACCAGCCCAACAACATCAC
The DNA here is from genome assembly GCA_021014915.2 of Artemisia tridentata subsp. tridentata. Classification (NCBI taxonomy): domain Eukaryota; kingdom Viridiplantae; phylum Streptophyta; class Magnoliopsida; order Asterales; family Asteraceae; genus Artemisia; species Artemisia tridentata. The sequence goes on along the minus strand of CP139506.1, from coordinate 262,403,414 downwards.
CAGCCCACTTACCCTTTTATATAAAAAACCAGTCAAACCAGGGTCAAACCCACCCTGGTTTACCTTCTTCCTCACAGCCCGCCAAAACCAGACACCTCTCCATACCACCCTGGTTTCTTCTCCACCTCACTACCCTAGTCACTACCAACTCTCCATCCTTGTCCCTTCCACCTCCACAAATATACAAACCCCATTAATTAGAAAAAACCTGCTTTTGATATTTTCCCGCCAAAATTACAAATGGACGATAATGATGAATTTGATGAAATCAAAGGTCAAGATGAAGTGGGAAAGATTCAGAGTAGTCGACATTATCATAAAAATTTGTATATATTCATAGTGAAGCAATGTAATAGATAATCTAGTTTAATTTAGCTTAGTTTATGTCGACTTTAATGTTTATTTAATTTTTAGTATAATTTAAAGCTTTCAAGTATTTTGTTAAGTTATTTCAGTGTATTTCAAACTTGTTTTCAGTTTCAATTTCAGTTTATCAATAAGAATTCAGTTTATGCCATTTTCAAGTTCAAATTATCAAGTTTACTTATATGTGGTTGTAGTTGATGCTAAGGACTCTTAAGCTCATATAAGCTCCTGACAAAGCTTTTGAAGGCTTTTAGAAACCTTAAAACCAATTGTAATCAGAAAACTCAAAAAATCACAAAAATAGTTAAAAAATAGGCATTAAATAAAAAATCAGTGTTGATGACAAAAGAAGCATGGAGCAGGGTATATTATGGATTGCCCTTGGTAATAGTGCTTCTTGGGAAGCTATAGGGTGTGTTCTTGGCCCTTGGTTCTCAGTTCTGTGTTTGAATACAAGTTGTAAGCTCATTTCTCATTTTTAGCCATTTACTGTAGGAGTACTTAATTGCTGATCATTCTGTGTTTTTTATGCTTATTTGGTGTTCTAGAATTAAGTTATTACTTAATATCCCATGCTTGTTAATCAGTTTCTATAGTTGTTCAATATTTCATTTTCATAGTCATTTGTAGCATATTATTGATTCTCTTGATATTGTTGTTAGTTCTAGTGTTTTAGTGCTCTATTCAGTCTATTATTTCATTATATGTGCTATGGTTACAAGCTTATGGTCTAAATCAGTTGTATGTGTTGAAAACCTCAAAATCATTTTTTTAAAGGAGTGTTTGGTTTTGCTGTTTAAGCTGTGGTAGAGTATGTTTGTGTTGTTGTTCTTGTATGATGTACATCACAAAAGGTCCAAATAACTCAGTTAAGTCATAAAAACCAGCTTCCCTTTGTTAAAAAGTCAAAATGATCTTTGATTTCCAACTCAGCTTAACTGTTAGGATTTTGGATTTGCTTAATCATGGATTTGCTTGCTAGAGTGTTTCATATAGCTTAATTCCTTTTCATAGTAGCTTAATATATTAATCTCAGTCCACTAGATTCAATCAAAATTCACCAAAGTCAAATTAGGTGTTCAATTAAAAAGTCAAAATTTTCACTTAATCAGTTTTTGAATTAAATAGATAATTTTCTATAGGACTTAATACTTAGTTTTAGGATTTGTGCTTCTAGGGTTTTAATCTCTTACTGCTTGTCTTATTGATAGTATTTTTCATAAATTTTTATACTGCTCATTAAACTGCTTATTCAGTAGCTTCTAATTAGGACTTTTTCATAAAGATGCCCTGCACCAGGGGAGTTGTTCTATTACCCTGATTTCAAAAGCTCCTCCAGAGCTTATCTGAGAGCTTTAGCTTTTGAGCTTTGGCTTTTTAGAGAGTTCATCAACCCAGCTTATTGGAATTGTGCTTATTATGGACTCTAGAACCCTGGCCCATAGCTTATTTTGGTCTTCAAATCAATACTGAGTACTCAGTATACACTGAGTAACTCAGTATACATAGACAAGCTTTTTCATAAGCTCTTTCTGTCACACCCCCAAATCGGGTCCAGCGGAAGCATACATGTCGCTGGGGTGTAACTCAATTGGTATCACAACACAAGTGCAAAGAACGGTTTTTATCTCATTCATTTAGAATAACATTGTTTACCAAAAATGTTATATTTCATTGTTAAAAGTGATGCGGAATTAGGCCCTTAAAATATAGTTTGAAACGGTCCCTGTATAAATATCAGAGTCTTCTATGACCATGCCATGCCCTGCCAAAGCCTCCAGTAGCGTGCCTTTGCTAAATACCTGAAAATACATGCTAAAAGGGTCAACACAAGGTTGGTGAGTTCATAGAGTTGTTGTAAAATGTAAAGCATTTGAATGAAGATTTTCCCAGCAAAGGCATTGTAAATCCACCCGGTTCCAAGCCTTGGCCATAACAAGACTTGCAACCTGTGTGTTTACAACCCACTGCCAAATATGATCTGAGTTATGTAAACGACAGTAATATGTGGACCAAGTCTCAATAATAAGTGTAGCAATGTCGCTATGTAAATGAATCCTGACAATGTCGTCATATGAATACAGTCTGACAATGTCGTCAGCTGAATGAATCCCGGCAATGTTGCCATATGAATAAAGTCTGACAATGTCGCCAGATGAATGAAGTCTTAACAATGTTGCCATGACAATGTCGCCATATAAATGAATCTCTATAAATGAATCGGACAATGTCGTCCTATGAATAAATCTGACAATGTCGTCATATAAATGTAGGTGACCACGCACCCAAGCAATGTTGGTAACAAATACCCAAGATATGTAGGTTGTAAAATGTAAACACATAAAGCATTTGAGTAACAAATAACATTTGAGTAGGACAAGTAATGTTTGAGTAAGCAAGTATTGCATTCATGTAAAAACGAGCATGTATTCTCCCCCAAAACAGTTATGAAACAAGTAAAAGTAGGGGCCATGAACTCACCTGGTGCGATAGCTATGATGACAAAAGTGGATACACTGAAATGAGGCACGATCTCTAACCGCGACCTAATATGAATGATGGAACCTAATGTAAGCAATGAAATGATGTTACACATGCAAATACGTATGTTATCGATACCACTCGTATTATTTTGAAAATAACGTTTATCGTCGAAAAATACATTTTTGACGTCTCGTTAAGTTAATAAACACTTCACATGTAAATACGTTGCAACGATACCCCACGATCGTCGTTTGGTGTTCTATCGGCAAATATAGTGATTTCATCGTAAAATAATACTTTTCTTAACTTTGAAAATATGACCAAGTGTCCTCGGAAAGTGTAGGGGCGAATGACGTGTGTTGAGAGTTAGGGCGCAAACTCAGTGGTTTTGAAATCCTTGTTGTAATGCCTACAGGCCATAGAATTAACTTTTTGCCCATACGTGTCCTGATTATTAGATAAATGGCCGAGAAGTGGGGTGTTCGGGGAAAAATCTGTTATTTCTAACTTGTTTCGGCCAAAGTTTGAAAGGCTGCCAAATATTCGTTACAAGTCTGATTAACGAACGGCCAATTGATTTGAAAACTAGGCCAGGTGAACTTAATTTTTGTAGTTTACTTCAGTTTCTGAAAACGTGTGTATCGACGGGAAAATGGCGTCGAACATGGGTGCCTGGAAAAACTGCTTGTATAAAAGCTGATGAAATATTTGTTCAAGTGCCGATATTCAAACGTGTGTATTTTATTCGTTATAAGTCCGTTTTCTACGTTCTTTATATCCCCGGAATCGTGGGACAACATACTAATATATTTTTGATAAGTCGGGACGGCTAGGTTACGGCTAACGCCTCAGAAAATCCGTGACAACTGTTCATCAGCAAAGAATTTTCAGAAAAATAGTTTTCGTCGTTAAACTTCGGAAAATCATATCTCCTTCGTTATAAGTCGGATTTTAGTGATTCTTGCGGCCACGGTTTCGTTTTTGAAAGAACTTTCTGAATATGAAGGCCAAAATGACCCATCAGTTACTGAAAATTCCAGATCTGCCGATTAAGGACAGACCCTTATCTATAATGTTTAAAATCCATTTTTAAAGTTCTAAACTTACTCAAATCTCTCCAAATCAACTCCACAAGTTCGCAAATCCTACCATACACCTTCTTAGGGTGTCATGGGGTCCTAAACATCACCAATCTTGGTGGGTTTCATGGGAATGATCATAGGTTATTAATAATCTCATTAAACTTAAAAATACTTGTACAAGTGGTATAATAACATATGTATATGAGCATGTTTTGTTACTAGATCATGAAGATACATCAAGTAAATGTTTAAAGGAGTAGGAAAATGATTGGTAACTTACTTGTGATGATTATTGAAAGATGGTGATGAAAACCCTATAAATCTTTGTGGTTTTTATTCCAAAACCCTAACTAGATTATTACTAGGACTTGATTAAGCACTTGATCTTGAAAAATTAGTGATTTCTTGCTTGATCCTTGTTCTTGGCCGAAAGTTTAGAGAGAAGAAAAAGGGAGAGAGTTTTGTTGCTAGTTTCTTGAAGAGTATGTTGAAAGAATGGGAAAAAGATAAGTATATGAGTAGATATTTTTTTCTTGGTCAATAGTCAAGTAACTTTGGTCCTAGGGGGGGCGGCACATGGGAGTAAAACAAGGAGAGTGTGGCTAATTTAATGATCTTGTCCATAATATGTAAGCATTAGTTAGTTTAGTTTGTGTATTGGGTGTTATCGGGTACCGAGTTATCTTGAAATAAATGTTAACGAGGTGAAATAAAATATGACGAAGTTGTAAAAGTTGTAAAATATTATTCCTGATGAGAATCGGGTGTTAAAATAATTATCGAGTTGAAAATTCGCAAACCGACGCTGTTATAGGCGTTTTTCGGAAAATATAGCAAATGGTTTTAAAACACCGGGTAAATTAATAATATAATTTTTATATCATTATAATAAATATGAAGATATGTTAGGATCATTGTCGGGAGTATCGGGTATATTATTAGTAGTAAAAACTGAGTGGTAACGTTAATTACAAATTAAGCATACGTAAATAGAAATAATGCATATCCGTGCATGACCAATGATACTGAAAATGTTACTGATGATATGTAGACTACTTCTAGTCTATATGACGGGTCCTCACTGATGATGCATGAATACGCCGCTAAACCTTACCGGTTACGCGTATTTGAATACCCGTAAACCCAGTTTACGAAGTGATGAACGATAATCATGAATAGTGAATTTTTTTCCGGGAATGAATAGTGTCACGTGAATAGTAAAATTTTTGAACGCTTCTCAAAATATCAAATTGACTCCGAAAACGATGAATAGTAAAATGATGAATAGTGATCGGTGAATAGTAACTGATGAATAGTAATTTCCCGAGATGAATAGTGAATATGGAAAATATCCTGAAAATGCGGGTTGTGACAGTCTTTCCCCCTAAAAGGAACTTCGTCCCGAAGTTCAGTTTGCGTTGGTCTCGGAAGTGGTGTTGGTGAAAAAGTGATGATATCTTAGTCACATCTAGTCTTCCCGCTCCCAGGTAAACTCAGGATTCCTTCCGGAATTCAGGGAACTTCATAATAGTAATCCGACTTTGTTTCAACTGTTTGACCTCACGGTCCATGATTCATTGGTTTCTCCACCAGGTTAAACTTATGGTCAGGTTGAATTTCCTCTAATGGAATGGTATGAAGTGTGCTACGAGTGGTTCATTGGGAAGGCACTTCTTGAGGTTTGAAATGTGAGATGAGATATACATGTGATGCTAAACTCTGATGGAAACTCAAGTCTGTATGTCAGCTGGCCAATTCTAAAATAAATCTCGAATGATCTAATGTATCTCGGGTTTGTTTCTCATGCTTTGGTGAATTATGTTTCAAATGGTGTTGTCCTTGGGACCTTGTGATAGCTATTGTTGTAAGTGAATCCAATTTATAGCAAATGGTTAGCCCAACCATTTCCCGGATTATTCACACCCGCCTTGGGCATATTTTCCTACGTTTGAATTGTTCTCTAATTCTGACCATTGGTCCGAAGATGATAGGTGGTGTAGTTCCAAAGGAATCTTAAAGAAATTGTCAAAAGTTTGAGGTGAATCGAATCTTCCATTAGGAATAATTGGAATAGGTATCATGGATCTTGTGGGAAAAATCTTACAAGGTTAAGTCCATCAAAGAATGAGTATGAAATAATAAGTTAGAATATGGTTGTGATCCTTCGCAAGAATATCATGAATCGAGTCTTTCTCCACCTACGGTGCTTAGTTTCCATTACTAAGGTTTTCCCCAAGTTCTATGTCGTCAAATCACAAAACCCTAAATGTATAAGTGTTGCAATATAGTGATTGATCTTCAAGGTTTGTTTTGAGATGGTGTGTTTGGTTCATAGACCTTTCCTGAATAAATGAATTTACGATTTTAAGCAAACGACTTTCTAAGTAACGTTTTTCTTGATGTTTCAAAATTTAGTAGTTATGCATGATAGGACTATTTTCAACATAAGGTGAATGGTATAGTTTGCCACAGATTGACGTTTAAATTTTCTTAACATTCAATAGTTTTGTAAAGAATTAACCAAAAGGAATTTGCTTGTCAAAACGAGTGCCTCAGAAAAGTATTTCTTACAAGATATATGTTTTGTATAACTGTGGTTTGGAGAAAAATACATTTGAAAGTGAAAGTATTAAGGGGATGAAATAATCGGGTAGGTAGGTCTGCACAAATGTGTAGGTGTCTAACATGTTTGAATAATGCCTATTGGTAAGGTCATGTTCAATTGAATGTTCTATAATCTTGGTTAGGAGGTTGGATTTATCTCTGTAGTGTCGCTTAGAGAGCATTCGTACCGAAACGAATCTTGAAATTTTTGGGTCAAGCCAATACTTTCTAGATGATAGAAATTCGGCGATCAGGCCAGTGATAGCGGTTCGGATGGTTTAGTGATACTTTGAGATTTCTGTTGAGTCTGAATGGTCTTAATGTATCGAGGAATCCTCCTCATAGATGGTATGGAAAGTCTTTCCTAAGAAGGTCGTTGATAATATCCACTTATCAACATTGGGAGTAGGGAGTGATGAGTAACCTAGGAATCCATAGAGTGTCGTCTAATCCTTGTATATGGGACTGGGGAAAGGAAATGATAGTGATGGTGAGAAGGGAAATGACTGTAACAACCGCTATATGACCAATGGTGAGGAAGTCAAATAACAATGATGAGGAATTCACATAACAATGATGAAAGAGAGTACGGTGATGTAAATGTATGGTGCATAATGGGAATGTTCATGAGATGCAATGATTTATCGGCGCACTCCCAATCAGTGGTAAATGAAGTGGTGTAGGTGCGAAATGTTCTTGCAACGTTTGAGTACGCACACATGAATGAAACATTTGGAAATTGGGTAGAGAATTGATCTGGACAAAATTTTATTATAACTATTCTCAGTATTGCAAAATTTATCTCTGAGTCGGATATAGGTGGTCAGCCTATGTCCCACTATCCCGGGTCGAATATAGATGACCAGTCTATATTCTACCGAGGTTCCATGAATTTTGAAATACTCAGCCCAGTTATACTAATACCATGTCCTTCACATATGAAAAGGTGTTCTGAAAGACTAATGCAATTGACCAATCTCGAGGTCGAATAATGAAACTACGCAAGGAAAAGGCGTAACAATGAAACGCATATGATATGTAAGCATACTAATACGGAAGACAAGTATGGTAATCAACTAGAATAAGTGAGTATAATCTATCTGATAATGAGATACAAATCTCATCAATTATGTCAGCAACAAACCACAATTGAGGCATCAGCTTGGCAGGCAGGCACGTGGCGGTCATAGGGTTAAGTTTTTGTGAATGTAGCTATAGTCTAGGTTTTAAAATCACCCAGTTCTCTATAGCCGAGGCTCTGATACCAATCTGTCACACCCCCAAATCGGGTCCAGCGGAAGCATACATGTCGCTGGGGTGTAACTCAATTGGTATCACAACACAAGTGCAAAGAACGGTTTTTATCTCATTCATTTAGAATAACATTGTTTACCAAAAATGTTATATTTCATTGTTAAAAGTGATGCGGAATTAGGCCCTTAAAATATAGTTTGAAACGGTCCCTGTATAAATATCAGAGTCTTCTATGACCATGCCATGCCCTGCCAAAGCCTCCAGTAGCGTGCCTTTGCTAAATACCTGAAAATACATGCTAAAAGGGTCAACACAAGGTTGGTGAGTTCATAGAGTTGTTGTAAAATGTAAAGCATTTGAATGAAGATTTTCCCAGCAAAGGCATTGTAAATCCACCCGGTTCCAAGCCTTGGCCATAACAAGACTTGCAACCTGTGTGTTTACAACCCACTGCCAAATATGATCTGAGTTATGTAAACGACAGTAATATGTGGACCAAGTCTCAATAATAAGTGTAGCAATGTCGCTATGTAAATGAATCCTGACAATGTCGTCATATGAATACAGTCTGACAATGTCGTCAGCTGAATGAATCCCGGCAATGTTGCCATATGAATAAAGTCTGACAATGTCGCCAGATGAATGAAGTCTTAACAATGTTGCCATGACAATGTCGCCATATAAATAAATCTCTATAAATGAATCGGACAATGTCGTCCTATGAATAAATCTGACAATGTCGTCATATAAATGTAGGTGACCACGCACCCAAGCAATGTTGGTAACAAATACCCAAGATATGTAGGTTGTAAAATGTAAACACATAAAGCATTTGAGTAACAAATAACATTTGAGTAGGACAAGTAATGTTTGAGTAAGCAAGTATTGCATTCATGTAAAAACGAGCATGTATTCTCCCCCAAAACAGTTGTGAAACAAGTAAAAGTAGGGGCCATGAACTCACCTGGTGCGATAGCTATGATGACAAAAGTGGATACACTGAAATGAGGCACGATCTCTAACCGCGACCTAATATGAATGATGGAACCTAATGTAAGCAATGAAATGATGTTACACATGCAAATACGTATGTTATCGATACCACTCGTATTATTTTGAAAATAACGTTTATCGTCGAAAAATACATTTTTGACGTCTCGTTAAGTTAATAAACACTTCACATGTAAATACGTTGCAACGATACCCCACGATCGTCGTTTGGTGTTCTATCGGCAAATATAGTGATTTCATCGTAAAATAATACTTTTCTTAACTTTGAAAATATGACCAAGTGTCCTCGGAAAGTGTAGGGGCGAATGACGTGTGTTGAGAGTTAGGGCGCAAACTCAGTGGTTTTGAAATCCTTGTTGTAATGCCTACAGGCCATAGAATTAACTTTTTGCCCATACGTGTCCTGATTATTAGATAAATGGCCGAGAAGTGGGGTGTTCGGGGAAAAATCTGTTATTTCTAACTTGTTTCGGCCAAAGTTTGAAAGGCTGCCAAATATTCGTTACAAGTCTGATTAACGAACGGCCAATTGATTTGAAAACTAGGCCAGGTGAACTTAATTTTTGTAGTTTACTTCAGTTTCTGAAAACGTGTGTATCGACGGGAAAATGGCGTCGAACATGGGTGCCTGGAAAAACTGCTTGTATAAAAGCTGATGAAATATTTGTTCAAGTGCCGATATTCAAACGTGTGCATTTTATTCGTTATAAGTCCGTTTTCTACGTTCTTTATATCCCCGGAATCGTGGGACAACATACTAATATATTTTTGATAAGTCGGGACGGCTAGGTTACGGCTAACGCCTCAGAAAATCCGTGACAACTGTTCATCAGCAAAGAATTTTCAGAAAAATAGTTTTCGTCGTTAAACTTCGGAAAATCATATCTCCTTCGTTATAAGTCGGATTTTAGTGATTCTTGCGGCCACGGTTTCGTTTTTGAAAGAACTTTCTGAATATGAAGGCCAAAATGACCCATCAGTTACTGAAAATTCCAGATCTGCCGATTAAGGACAGACCCTTATCTATAATGTTTAAAATCCATTTTTAAAGTTCTAAACTTACTCAAATCTCTCCAAATCAACTCCACAAGTTCGCAAATCCTACCATACACCTTCTTAGGGTGTCATGGGGTCCTAAACATCACCAATCTTGGTGGGTTTCATGGGAATGATCATAGGTTATTAATAATCTCATTAAACTTAAAAATACTTGTACAAGTGGTATAATAACATATGTATATGAGCATGTTTTGTTACTAGATCATGAAGATACATCAAGTAAATGTTTAAAGGAGTAGGAAAATGATTGGTAACTTACTTGTGATGATTATTGAAAGATGGTGATGAAAACCCTATAAATCTTTGTGGTTTTTATTCCAAAACCCTAACTAGATTATTACTAGGACTTGATTAAGCACTTGATCTTGAAAAATTGGTGATTTCTTGCTTGATCCTTGTTCTTGGCCGAAAGTTTAGAGAGAAGAAAAAGGGAGAGAGTTTTGTTGCTAGTTTCTTGAAGAGTATGTTGAAAGAATGGGAAAAAGATAAGTATATGAGTAGATATTTTTTTCTTGGTCAATAGTCAAGTAACTTTGGTCCTAGGGGGGGCGGCACATGGGAGTAAAACAAGGAGAGTGTGGCTAATTTAATGATCTTGTCCATAATATGTAAGCATTAGTTAGTTTAGTTTGTGTATTGGGTGTTATCGGGTACCGAGTTATCTTGAAATAAATGTTAACGAGGTGAAATAAAATATGACGAAGTTGTAAAAGTTGTAAAATATTATTCCTGATGAGAATCGGGTGTTAAAATAATTATCGAGTTGAAAATTCGCAAACCGACGCTGTTATAGGCGTTTTTCGGAAAATATAGCAAATGGTTTTAAAACACCGGGTAAATTAATAATATAATTTTTATATCATTATAATAAATATGAAGATATGTTAGGATCATTGTCGGGAGTATCGGGTATATTATTAGTAGTAAAAACTGAGTGGTAACGTTAATTACAAATTAAGCATACGTAAATAGAAATAATGCATATCCGTGCATGACCAATGATACTGAAAATGTTACTTATGATATGTAGACTACTTCTAGTCTATATGACGGGTCCTCACTGATGATGCATGAATACGCCGCTAAACCTTACCGGTTACGCGTATTTGAATACCCGTAAACCCAGTTTACGAAGTGATGAACGATAATCATGAATAGTGAATTTTTTTCCGGGAATGAATAGTGTCACGTGAATAGTAAAATTTTTGAACGCTTCTCAAAATATCAAATTGACTCCGAAAACGATGAATAGTAAAATGATGAATAGTGATCGGTGAATAGTAACTGATGAATAGTAATTTCCCGAGATGAATAGTGAATATGGAAAATATCCTGAAAATGCGGGTTGTGACAAATACCCGCAACACTTTCTGAGCTTATCAGTGGGCCCCACCCTGAGAGCCTTGGCTTTTTGAAGAGCCTGATATACCAGCTTATTAGATCCAGGCTTATTTTTGGCCTAGGAGCTTTTGCCCCTAGCTAAAATTGGCTTACAAAACCTTTGCAGGCCTGTTTGGTTCATAGAATATTTGGATTTGCTTATTTGCTTATTCTGAGCTTATTAGTATAATCCTTTATTCCATTTTGCTCATTTCCAGTTCTTTCTACTTATTTACATCTTATTTGGTCTTTGTTTCCAGCTTATAGCTTATTGTGAGCTTGTTTGAGCTTAAAATTCAAATTCCAAGTCCATAAGCTAACTGTTAAGCTAATAAGCTTCTATTCTGCTTATTTTTCACTTCTAAAATTTTTGTTTTCATTAAAGTTTCTCATTTTCAGTAGTTTAATAGGTTTGTAATAGAAAAGTTAGAAAAAACCAAATATAAATAAAGTGATAGCTTCTATTTAAGAAGCTTAAGTTTTTTAGCTTATTTTTTTGCTTTTTAGTTAAGCACTTTCTGTTTTTATAATTTTCATATGTTTCTGTCACCCTAGGATATTTATAGAAAAAGTTTTAGATTTTTCTTTGATTATTTAGTATTTATTATAATTTAAACTAGTTTTAAGTAATTATTAAATAGTAATTAATTATTAATAAATAGATAAAAGGTATAATAATTATAATTTTAATTTTAAAATAATTTTTAGATTATTTCAGATTTATCTAAGTTAAAATTTTAATTTTCTAGGTTAATTTCATAATTTCTTATAATTTAGTGTAATTTTAAGTAGTTATTAATTAATAATAAATAGATAAATAGTATAATAATTATATTTTTAGTTTCATAATTAGTTTTATAATATTTTAGATTTTTCAAAGTTTTAATTTTCATTTTCTAGGGTAATTTTCTATTTTCTTTTAAGTTAGTGTATTTTTAATAATTAATAAACAGTTAATAATTAATAATAATTAAATAAATAGTTAAATAAATAATTTTCTTTTTCCTATAATTTTCTTAAGTCATTAGATTTGTAAAAAAGTAATTTTCATTTCCATAGCTTTTTTATTTTTTTAAATTCACTTTTTATTTTGTACGTTGACGTTCATTTAAACGAAAACGTACGTTTTTAGTTCTTTTACGTTTCTAATCTTTCTCATTTGTTATTTTCACTTATCTTTTTAGTGTAAACACCCAATCTTATCACTTTGTTCACCCATATCAATAACACTTGATCACAGAACGTTTCTGACACAATTTCACATCTCGTTGGGACTTTAACGACCCGCGGATAAAACTATACTCCTTGGATTTTTGCATTGTGCCCTTTCTAGTTTGACTTTTGTTGACCAAATCCTTGGTCGATAATAGTTGACTGTTTGGACACGATCATTGTGGTAGCCAAAAAGCGCCGGGTCCAGATGGCTACTCATTTATGTTTATCAAGAAGTTTTGGGACATGCTGAAATTCGATATCCATACATTTGTGATCAATTTCTTCTCCACAGGTACCTTCCCCCTAGGTTCGAATTCGGCTTTTATTACTCTCATCCCAAAAGTGTCAAATCCTTTATTCATTAAAGACTATAGACCTATTTCGCTAATTGGTATTCATTACAAGATCATAGCTAAAATCTTGGCAAACCGGTTAGCTAAGGTCATTGACTCGATCATTAGTCACGAGCAATCAGCTTTTATTGCGGGTCGCCAAATCCTTGATGGGTCGCTTATTCTCAGTGAGGTTATTGATTGGTATAAGAAAAGGAAAAAGAAGATGTTGGTTTTCAAAGTAGATTTCGAAAAGGCCCTTTGATTCAGTTAGTTGGAGTTTCTTAGACTATCTTCTGGATAAAATGGGTTTTGGTTTCCAATGGCGTCGCTTGATTAAAGCAAGTCTTACTTCTGCTAGGACGTCTATCTTGGTCAATGGGAGCCCCACTTCTGAGTTTTTGTTAAAGAGAGGTTTAAGACAAGGAGATCCTTTATCCCCTTTCCTTTTCATTATTGTTATGGAGGGTTTGCACATTGCCCTAAGAGATGGGTTGCAGCAAACATGTTCATTGGGGTTAAGGTCGGCTCCAATGGTATCCATCTTTCACACTTATTTTATGCCGATGATGTCATAATTCTTTCTGACTGGAATCAAAGCGATATTGATAATATCATTCGAATTCTTAATGTTTTCTACATTGCTTCGGGTCTAAAGATTAACGTTAACAAATCGAATCTATATGGAGTGGGAGTTTCTACTAGTGAGATAGAACGTTTGGCTTTAGGCACTGGATGTACGACAGGTACCTTTCCTTTCTCTTATCTTGGTTTGCCTATAGGATCGAACATGAGTCGAATTGTAAATTGGAAGGTTATCACTAATCGATTTAAAACTAGATTGTCAAGATGGAAAGCTAATCTCCTTTCCATTGGTGGTCGCCTTACTCTCATTAAATCGGTTCTTGGTAGTCTTGGCATATATTATTTTTCGATTTTCAAAGCTCCTGAAGCGATTATTAAGGATCTTGAATGTCTTCGTGCTTCATTTTTTTGGGGTGCCTCTGAAGATAAAAAGAAACATGCGTGGATTAAATGGCCTAATATCTTAGCCTCTTTTGACAAAGGTGGTTTAGGTGTCGGTAGCCTTAAGGCTTTTAACAGTTCAATGCTCTTGAAATGGAGATGGCGTCTTCTTTCATCACCGGGTTCGCTATGGGTTAAAGTCGTTAAATCGATTCGTAGAGAAGAAGCGGGTATCGATCTTAAAGGTTGTCAAACTAATGGGTTATGGGCTAGTATTGTTGGTACGATAAATCACCTCCATTCGAGTGATATTGTCCCCCTAATTTCCATCCGTTTTAATGTGGATGATGGTTATTTGATTCGCTTCTGGAAGGACACTTGGTTAGGAGATTCGCCTCTTCACATTCGCTACAATAGGTTGTATCGCTTGGAAAGAAATAAATATTGTCTTATCAGAGATCGTATTGTCAATGGATGTTGTTTGTGGGATTGGTACAGACCGGTTACTTCGGGAAGATCTTATGCTGACCTCATCAATCTTTTGAAAGAGATCGGTTCCTTAGAGATGGTAGATGGTGGTGATTGTTGCTCGTGTTCATCCCTAAGAAGATTAACATCTTCATGTGGCGTTTCTTCATGGATAGGCTTCCTCATCGGCTTAACCTCTCAAAGTGGGGCTTGGATATTGACTCGATTTTATGTCCGAGTTGTAACAGGAATGTGGAATCTAATGTCCATATCTTCTTTTCTTGCGACACAGCCTTGAGTATTTGGAATCTTATACGTGTTTGGTGCAATTATATATTTCCAGGTTTGAACTTTTGTGAGGACTGGAATTCTTGGTTCTCTGCTTGACACGCTTCAAAGGCTTCGAAAGACCGTGCCTATGCCATCTTCGCTGCTTCTTGTTGGTTAATCTGGCGTTTTCGTAATAATGTTACATTCAACTCTCAGTCCATGAGGAAGTGTGACATATTCGATAATATTCGTCTTTCTTCCTTTTCTTGGTTAAAATCTAGAGATAAACTTTGTATTAGTTGGAATGATTGGTTACAATATCCTTTGTAATTTTCTAGCGCCTTGCTAGTTGTTTTAATAAATTGCCGCCATTCAAAAATATATATATATATATATATATATATATATATATATATATATATGAATTCTTTGTGTTTCAGTTATTAATTTTTCACCTATACATAAATGTCAGCATTAAACTAAGTGTTATTACTTCTTAATTAGTGTTTGTAGAAATGCATTTTTTATTGAATTTGTAGGTACGTTTTCATTTGTACTACGAAACATACTTTTATAACAAAATAAACAAATACTTATTACTTTTTCTTTGTTTGCTATACTATTTACTAAATCATGTCGAAAATATGTTGTACTATTTACTTGACCGGCCGTAGGATGCCTGCCTGGATTAGGTCTGTGACCTGAGAATCCATAGCTTGATACCGTTCTAGAGAAAGACCGCGTTTTTTCTGCCTAATAGCTGGTGCGTATTGGTTTAGGCCTAGGTTATGTTCGGCTAATTCTCTAGGGACACCAGTCATGTCTGATGGTTTCCAGGCAAATACACCTCTGTTTGCTAGCAACTGTACTAGTATTCTAAAATTATATGAGTTCTTTATCCGATAAAAACAATGTTATAAAGGTAACTCACATAATTCTACTACTAAAACGTAGAAATCTTTTATATAATAAAGGAATTACATCATTTCGGAGTGATTTTGCAAAATCAATCTTAGTGGAAAAAAAATTGGACTAATAGAAAAGCTCGATTTTGACACATAGGCGAAATCGAGCAATATGATTGGCCAATAAAAAGTCAAAATTGAATTGATTTTGATCAAACTTTAATAAATTTGGTGGAGAATTTGATTTAGGAAAAAAAACACATAAAAATATAGGTGTCAAATTTATGAAAATAAAAACTTAAAAAAAAGATGAGGTAATTAATAAAACATTAGTGGTCGAATTTTAAACATATAATATGGACTTAAGTGTAAAATAAATCTCCATGTTTTTTGATAACTTTAGATAATAAACAAATAACCCCTTACACTATATACCCCTATACTTTATAATATGAACTTTGTTTACAATTACATGAGTATTAGTATTAGCTTGAGACTTCCATCCATTAAACTTACAAAATTTTATAAATATACGAATTAGTTTTAATATACGTTAAATATTTTTTAAAATAAATATTAGTTTTAAACTTTCATCTATTAAAATATTCTTTTTACTATGTACATTAAATAAAGACTCATGTTATCCTATTTAAAAGTTTAATCTATGCATACACGGATTTGAAAATTAAATACGGCTAAATTATTATTAACGGTAATATAAATATCAAATTTTAATTACGAGTTACTGTGATATGAAAATAAATATACGTGATTGTACTTATAACAACGACTCATGTAATTGTTATTATTTAAAGTTTATATACGGATACCTGAAAACATTTTTGAAAAACTTTACGGAGTATATTTTAACTTCATCAGCTCATTATGTGCTACTAAACTCGCACATTTCGTACAACATGATACCAATTGTTAAAAGTTAAACAACAACATCAACCTCAACATCTATGTTAGCTAAATCAAAGTTTATATACGGATATATTTTAACTTATAACAACGACAACGCTCGTGCTACTAAACTCGCTCATTTTGTACAACATGATATCAAATATACGCGATTGTACTTATAACAACGACTCATGTAATTATTATTTAAAGTTTATATACGGATATCCGGAAAAACATTTTTAAAAAACTTTACGGAGTATATTTTAACTTCATCAACGCTCATTAGGTGCTACTAAATTCGCACATTTTGTACAACATGATATCAATAGTTAAAGTTAAAAAACAACAACATCAACCTCAACCTCAATATCTATGGTAGCTAAACAAAGTTAAATCTTTCGTCCAATAAAATTTTGTACAAAATATTAGTAGATATTAATACATAATGACAAACTCATGCATATTTATTAGTTGTATTTATATCACAATTTTCACGGGTAAATTCTTATACGTTCATATAGTAAACCAAAATTTTAAAATAAATTTGATTTATGTGTAAACCCCGTGCGTGCACGGGACTTATAACTAGTATCAAATACACTAAATAATACCGAAGTAAGATAAGTTGAACTTTTCTTAATTAGAAAATTATAACAATAAACAGTTAGTATATTAGAATGTTGAATTTGATATTGGATATATGATAAGCCCACGCATGTAAAGATCATAAAAAAAACACACAATGTAAAATGCCATGACATAGCTTTAACTTGAAACCTCATGGATGAAAAAGCACACCTTACCATCGGGCTAAACTAACTTTTTGCTCGAATTTACAACATATAATATAACACACAAAAAATAGCAATGCTTATAAATAGTAAAACATGATCCATGAATATCTATATCAGGTAATAGTAGTAGTAAAGTAATAGTAATTAGCAATAAAACAGATAAGTTGCAAGTGTTAGCAAAACACCCTTTGGTTATATTGCTTATAGATTTGACAATTAGTCATGTTCAAGTGTTCAACTCATGCATGTGCTCAATAGTGGATTCTATGGTATCTAAAACTTTTTTACTCAATCTGATGAAATGGTATACACGTAAAGGAACAAAAACTTAAAATTAACTTTAAATTGATACTCTTGAAAGTTACATTTAAAATTTACAAATTGAGATACACCATCACAGAAACTAGAAATCAAAAAAGTATACCCATAATAATTGAAAAAATATTCAAAACAATACCATGGCTTAAAACTGTTTTTAAGCGCCAAGAATTTTCTTATACAGTATCACCCCAAAACATGTATAGAATGACTTATGTATCTCGCGTTGATCTTTCCTTGTTCCAGTGGTTATTATTGATGTTGCTGGGGAGATTGATACATTGGACTTTTCTCTAGCTCTACATCGTTAGCCACTGTGGGATTTGTGGTCATTTGTGTAGCCGAAACTAAGGTAATATAAGCAGCGATACCAAATACCGCACTTAATAGAGCTAAAATAGCTCCTGCTGCATATATACCAGGCTTCACTACATAACATGTTATCACATAACCATATGAATCAGCATCTCCACCTGCTTCATTGTTTAGAGTTGCAGCTGCCAGCAATAGAACCACGGCTACAACCGAAGCTACCCTGAATGTTGTTTACACATTACATTTATTAGTCTTATATCTGCATGTTTAACAATATAATAATCGTGACATATAGAAAAGAATAAGGTTGCTGTTTGATACCATGAGAGTATGTAAAGTATTTTTGGAATCATGGTCGAATAAGAGTCGTCTTTTCGACAACAACTACATCCACCAAACGTAACGCTTATGTAAATTCGTGTAATGATTGCGAAAATGGTGGATATGAATCCAAGAGCGAGAGCTGGACTACTTGGATAAACACATGTATCATCCTCAATATAAACATCAGAAGACTGCGCGCCACATGCGTAGGTGCACACACAACATAACAAAGTTATATAAATCATAATTTATGTCTACTAGAGTTATAGGGAAGTTAAGAAAGTATATATGCTGCAGTTTGAACTTTAAGATGTTGATGTTTACCTTAGTTGCTGTGGCCTCTGCTGCAAAACCTGTAGCTGCAGATATTATTCCAAGCACCGCAACAACTACGCAGAAGCTTATCATTTTGATCTCCATCTCGGACTTTCGGAGTTGTGTACGAAAGTATGGAGTGTATATGAAGAAGCCTTAGGATGAAGAAAGCTTGTGACTAAAATGCAAGTATATATAGATGGATGATAGCTTAAAGTTAGCTAAACACTTGTGACTGAAACAAAGTGTATATTTAAAGAATTGAATATTAATGTAACACCCCAACCCGAGAAGGGCTAAAGTGTAACATTATGGAGTCAAATCAAATTACAAGTCAAACGGATACCATTCCATACAAAGCTTACAAAGGATTAAAAAGAAACAATACAAAATACAAAATACAACTGGGCCGCAATAATAGACTAAGCCCAAACAAAAGATACTAAGCCCAACATAAAAGCCTCTAGTCATCTCTAAGTCCAGCCAAAAGCTAACAAGGTGAAGTCTTCTACGCCCAAAACAAAATCTTCTTCCATAACCCAGCTTCCTACTAAACCTGCCGCAGGAAAAGAAATGCGGCTGAGCTTACAAAGCTCAGTGAACAGATATAAAGCAAACAAAGCACATCAAGGTAATATGATAATCAAAAGAATACGAAATGAGTTTACGTATGGAGTCACATGAGTTATCAGAGGATTTCCAAAGTCAAGTATGAGAGATCATCAAGGTTAAGTATCAATATATCAAGGTCATCAAGGTTATGTGTCAAAGGTTTCCAAGTTGTCAAAGTTTAGTGATTCAGTATTTAACCCCAGGCCAAACAAACAAACAAAGTATCCCATTGCACCAAAGTGCCAAAGTTGGAGCGATCAACTCCCAAAGTGTGAGGGGCGGCAATGCACGCAAGCCCAGTCACCAAACAAATATATATGTAGCCCAATATCATCATCCTAACGGCCGAAGCCCAAACAAAACTAACAAAACTATGATGCATCCATACGCCCCTGCAAACAAGTCATAATCATAGTAGCAGTAGATATCAAAATCAGGGACGGTGTGGTACATCTCTCCAACCACACTAGAGTACATAACATTGGTGCATCAATGCTATGGTTGTGGCTACTCCACAACAAGTAACACCTGGGTAAATACTGAAAGGTCAAAAGGTCAAGGTCCAAATGTCAAAGGTTCAATATCAAAGGATCACATATCAAAGGGCTCATAGCAAAGGTTCATAATATCAAAGGATCATAATATCAAAGGGATCATAATATCAAGGATCATATATCAAAGGTTCAAAGTATCAAGGGATCATATATCGAAGGTTCAAAGTATCAAGGGATCATATACCGAAGGTTCAGTATCAAAGGTTCAGTATCAAAGGTTCAGTATCAAAGGTTCAATCCAAGATGTAATATCAATGGGTCAAAATGGAGAGGTCAAAGCCAAAGTTCCCAATCCACAAGGTTCACTATTCCAAGTTCCAAAGTCCCATAGTTCATAAATCAAAGGGTCATAATGAGAGTTTAAAACAAAAGTTCAATTTAGCATGTTCCCATCACTTGTTTAAAAGGTTCATAGTTCAATCTCATTTAAAAAGGTTTATAGCAAAGGTTCATTTAGAAAAGATCTTCCAAAAGATGACATTTATAAAAATAATCTTTAATAAAGGTTTTCATAAGATGTTCTTTAAAAGTGGTCTTTATGAATTTATAAAATTCCATAGATAAGTGGTCTTAAATCATATTAAAATGTCGTTGTAAATTAGTTTCTCCTTTAAATGTTTCCATATCATAATTAAGAAAAGAAATTTCACCCCCCGTTATATTATCCCAAAAGAATATCCAAGGTCTCACAAGGGTTTCACCTCCCGTTACAATATTCCAAAGAGTATCCAAAGTCTCACAAAGGTTCAAAGGTTAAGGTCACAAAGGTTATCGAACGAATCATAAGAGTTCAAACGAATAACAATAGGATAGAAATTACCGGTGATAACACATCAATCACAGAGTCAAGTACGAAGGATCATAATCAAGATCAAATGGAAACATAATATGATAACGAATCAAAGACAAAGTCAAGAGAGAGGAAACGTGCACTCTTACTGAAAGAGTACGGAATATCTGTACCTTAGATCCAAAGCAAAAGCAAGGTCAAATAAACAAGAAGAAATATGGATCACTCCCGCTTCACAAAACCTAAAGAAGAAAGGATACGAATCAAGACGAGTTCATTTTACAAGGTTATCTCTTTTAGTTATCTTTCCATTTAAAGCAGCTTTCCAGATTTAGTAACTTTCCATATTTAGTAAGTTTCCACTTTAAGTGGTTCAAACATTTTAAAAGATTTTCTATCTTTAATAAGTTCCCTTATTTAGAAGGTTTCCACTTTTAGAAATTTCCATAAATAGTACTTTCCATAAATAGCAGGTTTCCATAATTAGCAGGTTTCCAAAATTAGGAAGATTATCACATTCGTATAAGTTAGTTTGGTCCCAATGTCAAGTTTTATGGTCTCGTGTATTACAGATTTCCTTTTATAGTGATTTTCTAAAATTAGGGTTTCATTTGGTTGCCGAACATGTTTTAGGGTTAAAAATGTCAATTTAAACAAGTTGGGGGTCACAAATGAAATTAAACACATTATAACACTTATATAAAAGTCACATAAGCCAAATATACCATATTTACACTTTACACCCTTATAGATTCAAAAGTTACAAATTAACCCTTTTATTCCATAATTAAACCTTTAACTAATATAATTATCACATAAGCACCTCAACTATTTAAAAATGACATAAACAGCCCTTAACACATTTTCACATCAATTATGTCTCAAAGTTTCTGTATTTACACATTTAGTCCCTCTAGTTTACAATTTATCAATTTAAACCTTATATTTACATAATTAACCATTTAAAGTATATAATTAATCAATTAAACACATAGGTCCATCAATTATCACAAAATTACAATTTCATCCCTTAAACATTAATCTAGGCCGAAAATAGAGTATTTACATAATTAGTCCCTCGAGTTTAATTATTATCAAAACAATCTTTTTTTTTAATTAATAGTATTCCAAATAAACCTTTAATTATACAAATTTACAGAAAATACCCCTATACTATTATTCAAGTCGACACATGCCATAAATACCATATTTACAATTTTAGTCCTCCAAGTTTAATTATTATTAATTCGAACACATATATATATATAATTCAAAACAAACCTCCATATTACAATATTTGCACATTAGACCCACATGTTATATTTTTCTTATCATGCTACAGTAACATAGAGTTTACAAAAATTACCCAACAAATTTATACTTTCACAAAACCATCCCAAATCTTTATTTATACAATCGGTAATAAAATCAAAATACACAAACCCTAACCCTAGATCCAATCCATGATTATCAATCATTACTACATCATTACAATCATTTAATATCACAAATAACAAATCAAAAACCAAAACCCTAGACCCTCGATGTCATTTTTCTTTTCTTTTTCTTTTTATTTCCGATAAACAAAATAATTCGAAATAAATTATGTAGGCTTCAACAAATCCAAAGATCATTTTTCCAGAGTCATACATATCATATAAAGTGCAAATAAAATAATCATGAAGCCCAGAAAATTCGCATGTATTAATATAGATTTTATACTTGTTTTAACCCTTAAAAATCCATACGATTGATTACGCATGCATGGTTCGATTTCATTAATTTTTATGGAACATATATGATGTAAAAGACATAAGAAAAACACCAGAATATTTTTAGAACAATCGAATGAATTATGTGGAATTTCTTTCTCTCGGCAATACACAAATCGAACACAAAAACGCCCCAATTAAAAACCAACTATCAATAAATATTGTGGCTATTTTTCCCAGCTTCTAATCATCAAAAAGGACCCAAGAAAATTGTGGTTGCAGCCTTGAAAATTCGTATGGTGTGTGGGAGAGTTTTAGGTTATACGTATAAGGGTTTTGGGAGAAAAAAAATAAAACAAGAAGATATATGGTGATTGAGAAAACGTGTGTATGATGTGGAGTACCCAAAATCTCGGCTAAACATGAAGGAAAATGATATGATTTATTCTTTCCATCTTTAGTTCATATTTATCCTTTATATTTTGTATTTTATTTACAAGATAATTATAAATATATAATATGTATATATATATCGACCCTTTTATATATTCTAAGGTAACAAGAAAGTTTTTATACCCTATTAAATAATATGAAGTCCAAAGAAAATTATTCATCTCATAATTCTGAAATTTTACATAAGTTTGGTATGTATTTGAGGTTTATTTGAAGTTTATTTATTTAATTAGGTTAATAACTAATATTTTTAGATTCAAGGGTATTTTGGTAATTTACTTGTAGTATGAAAAAGTGGGTTTTACAACTATCTCCCACTAAAAAATATTTTCGTCCGCGAAAATGCAAAATGTAAGGTGGTGAAACAGAACGAAGGTGCACCAAACTACGAATAGCAAAAGGAGTTTAACTCGCACAAATTCAGATTTAGAGAATTTCAACGAACAAAACGATCTCGTTTCCCAATACTTGATCTTAACAATTCAAAGATGGTTTCGGTTTCCCGAGAGAAGGCACATCACATAGAATTCACATCAAAAGAATCACACACCGAACGTAACAGATGACAATCGTATCTCCTTAAAAGATATTCAAAGGAAGATGAGAGATTAGGTGGTTATTCCATTCGCGAACAAAGAAATGAACTGATCAGATGAGAATGTATCGAATGATAGTATCACGAAGGTGATATATATACATATAACTCTTCAGATTTCAAACAGTTTCGTCTTCAATATAACCTTCCAAAGGTATTTTCGTAGACCGATAGATCTTGATTCTCAGAACCCCAAAACTTCATATTTTAACTCATAACAGGTCGTCATGAAACGAATTCATCGGATGTGAGAAGTGTATACATAGCAAAGCATAGGTGTAGCTCTTAACGAATCGAATCCATATAGGCAGAAGATAAGTTGCTCGATAACATCAAATGACAGGAAACTCTACAACGGAACTTAGGATTTATCAAGGCATAGAAGTCAAACAATCGCGTGACGCGTAACTAATCATATCAAAACGTACGGCGATAAGGTAGATCAAACGTAAAGATCAAAAGAATCCTAAAGTCTCGCTATTCGCAGATCGTCGCAAATGAAACAGAAATCTAAGTCTCCACTAAGGCACTTCTCGAAATATCCTATGATCACAATAAGTGCACGTTATATGATGTGAGTATTATCACGTTGGCCAGACGTCATAATACTAGCATCATATAAATATGCCCTAATGATGATCATACTTTATCTCAATCAGTGAAACAAATCTACAATCCACCTAACAGTCCAACTATCTTCTGGGTTAGCCCTATTCAAAGATCAATAATGAAACGATGTCGAACAAAACAAACGAAGCTCGGAGAGACATAACAAAATCAAACAATCATCATCAAAAGAAACATGTAGCTAAGGCATCACAAGGTTCGTTTTCAACATTCGTCTCTTCAGAATCTTCTTATGTCCGAGTAGTCAGTCTTCGTCCATCTTCCAATCTGAGAGTGAAACGGAATCATTATCTTGAGTTTGGTTTCTTCAAGCCTTCTGCAGTTCTTCTTGGAAAGTGACTGAGTAACATGATTCTCTGGTACGGTCTTCAATCTCCTCCTCATCCAGTCTACTTCCACTCTCAATTCATCTTAGTACGACTAAGATGAATAGGGAAATGAGACTGTATGTTCTTCATCAGCTCCAGGTTCGCCGTCTTGACTAGGTTCCTGCGTTCTGCTCGTCCACTCTTCCGTCTTGCGAGGAATGTCATCAACTCTCCAGGGTAGTTATCGTTGTCTGTCATCTTCAGGTTCTATCCAGCTCCGTCTTCTGCTAGAAACTTGGTGGTTCAACAGGAATCATATCCGGGAAAACTCAGGGTACCAAGATAATTCTCAAAATAAGGTTCATTCCTCGGTGTACAAAATAGGAGTAAGAGAACTTCATAACCGCGAAAGTAACATACGAGTCTCCAGAGTAAAAGTGATATCAAAGTTTAACAATCGGTAATCGTAGTAGGGAGTTCAAAATAGTTTCAAACACCAAAGGTAAGACATAGTAGAATAGTCGTCAGCATCTCGAATGCTTAAGCAACCAATTCAATATTAGAATCAAATCGAAGTTGGTTATCTAAAGAAAAGCAGATTTACATAACAACCTTTATCGTTCAAAGTGAAAGGAAATAATCTTATACTCGTGGTTAAACATCACCTGACTTCTCAAAGATGGTATGAATGAGTGAAACAAAATCAAATAACATCAGAAAACTTACAGAGGATTTGCCAACAGCAAGATACAACAATAGAGTGCATCAAACACGTCATCGCCATGTAGGTTCTTAGAATGCCCAAAAATGTCAGAAGGATCAACAAACAGATCAGAGATCAAAGATAAAATAGCGGTAAGCATTAACGTGAAATCTTAAATGCCTTCAAACTTCTAGTGGTAAACTTAGGTGGTGCAAAATCTCTAACTCAAAAAGGATGATTCCAAAAGGCATAGCTAAACGTAGGGCACGAATCAGAGTAATGCGGAAACAAAGATACATAAGAAATCTCTTACAGTCTACCCATTCCTTACTGGTCAAAACTTAAGTTCATGCAGGGGGATCTCAAAGCAAGTTCTCAAAGTTGTTTCCTAGGTTCCTACAGTGGGAGCCTAATGGTCCAAAACTCACAGGTCATAGCCTAAGCTCTACGGACGTTGCATCCGCCGATCCAAACTTGTTCTCTGATACCATAATTGTAACACCCCAACCCGAGAAGGGCTAAAGTGTAACATTATGGAGTCAATTCAGATTACAAGTCAAACGGAAATACAATTCCATACAAAGCTTACAAAGGATTAAAAAGAAACAATACAAAGTACGAAATACAACTGGGCTGCAATAATAGACTAAGCCCAAACAAAAGATACTAAGCCCAACATAAAAGCCTCTAGTCATCTCTAAGTCCAGCCAAAAGCTAACAGGGTGAAGTCTTCTACGCCCAAAACAAAATCTTCTTCCATAACCCAGCTTCCTACTAAACCTGCCGCAGGAAAAGAAATGCGGCTGAGCTTACAAAGCTCAGTGAACAGATATGAAGCAAACAAAGCACTTCAAAGTAATATGATAATCAAAAGAATACGAAATGAGTTTACGTATGGAGTCACATGAGTTATCAGAGGATTTCCAAAGTCAAGTATGAGAGATCATCAAGGTTAAGTATCAATATATCAAGGTCATCAAGGTTATGTGTCAAAGGTTTCCAAGTTGTCAAAGTTTAGTGATTCAGTATTTAACCCCAGGCCAAACAAACAAACAAAGTATCCCATTGCACCAAAGTGCCAAAGTTGGAGCGATCAACTCCCAAAGTGTGAGGGGCGGCAATGCACGCAAGCCCAGTCACCAAACAAATATATATGTAGCCCAATATCATCATCCTAACGGCCGAAGCCCAAACAAAACTAACAAAACTAGGATGCATCCATACGCCCCTGCAAACAAGTCATAATCATTGTAACACCCCAACCCGATAAGGGTAGAAGTATTACGTTATGGTGACGTATCAGAACAAACACAAGCATATGACATGATTAATACAAGTGAGTATCAATGGTTACAATGGAGAATCTGAAACTACAAGGTTACAAATGTGCTATACAATAATCTACTAAGTCTGAATGAAACTCTTCTGGTCATCTTTAATCCAATCTAGCTAGTATGGTCTTCTAAGTCCAAGATACTCGCCACTCATACCCAGCTTCCAAACTAAAACCTGCCGCAGGAAAGGAAATGCGGCTGAGCTACGAGAGCTCAGTGAACAGATATAACGATAACAAGCAATAATAAAGGAATAGTGGAGTACGAGAAACGATACAAGATATAACCAGAGTTAGGAAGGAAAATATAACAGGTTATGCAGGTATATCAAGAGTCAAGAAAATAGTGACAATGGACAAGAATAAAAGAATCCGTAATCCCACCACAAGCCCAAGTATAACCAAGTCAAGTCTAGTCATGTCAAGTATCAGGTTATGGGGTAAAGGTAACAGAAATCCACTACGAGCCCAAAACAAGTCAAATCAAATATCAGGGTGTATGGAGGGGTGACCTCAGCATACCAAGTACAGGGTGAGGGGATACCTCTCAGATTGGAGTCATGAGCTCCAGGATGTGAAAGACGTGTATCGCACACACCATCAGTCACCAAGTATAACAAGTAATATATCATATACAGGAAACAGGAACAAGTCTAGGATGCACCCATACGCCCCAGGTGGCCAGAGTCAACCAATACACACCAGGATCAAGTCAGGGACGGGACAAGACATCACTCTCTTGCCCTAGAGTCAAGTCATCGGTGCATCAATGACAAGGACATGAAACCCTCATGCCTAGTGGTGGCTCATAGTCTCAAACTGCGGGTCAAGGTCAGGTATCAAGTATCATGTATCAAGTTTCAAGTTCAAGTCTCATATCAAGTGGTTCAAGTCAAGTTTCCATTTCAATTATATCAGAAGGTTCATATCAATTAGTTTATATCAGATGGTTCAATATCAGATAGTTTATATCAAAGGTTCATTCAAAAAGGTTTCCATTAAAGTCCATATAAAGCAATCTTTTAAATAGTTCTCATAAAAGTGATATTACCAAATAGTCTTCATAAAAACATTTCATAAATCATTAGAAAGAGTTTTCTCATCCAGTTATAATATCAATTACATCTTCAAAGTATCAAAGATTAAAATATTAAGGTCAAAAAGGTAATGAAGTGTATCAATTATCAAAGGAATATGACAAGGTTCGAACAGAAAATCAAAGCAATGGTTCAAATCATTTAGGTAATAACAAGGGTTCACAATTCAAAGAAAAACAATAGCAAGGTTCACTGATCAAGGGAAAACATAGG
This sequence comes from Artemisia tridentata subsp. tridentata, assembly GCA_021014915.2. Lineage (NCBI taxonomy): Eukaryota > Viridiplantae > Streptophyta > Magnoliopsida > Asterales > Asteraceae > Artemisia > Artemisia tridentata. Next base: position 262,376,049 of record CP139506.1, on the reverse strand, counting down.
AAAGGTTTCATCACAGTGTTCAATGTAAAGGTTCAAGATAAAGGTTCAAGTAGAGATTCAATGTAAAGGTTCAAGATAAAGGTTCAATTAAAGGTTCAGGTAAAGGTTCAAGTAGAGATTCAATGTCAAGGTTCAAGTAAAGGTTCAATTCAAATGGTTCATATGAAAGATTAACAACTCAAGGAAATGTAACAAGGTTCAAGTAGATCATATGGAAGATTCACAATACAAGGAAAATATAACCGGTTCAACAATTAAGGGAGCATAGCAAGGTTCAAGAGGACACAAGATAAACAAAAGAAAAAGTTCATGAGAAACCTGTGCAAGGTCATAAGTGTCTCAAAGTAAGACAGAATATCCGTACCTTATTCCAATGCAAGCACACAAAATAGAAAAGACTGACAGGAAATCAAATCACTCCCTCCTCGAACCTAAGGAGTAGAAGACAGAAATACGAAAGGGGTTTCAGTTATCTTCCCATTATAAGTAACTTATATTTTTAGTAGGTTTCCAGAATTAGCAAGATTCAAGTGATATAGTTCAAGTCAAGTCTTTAATTAGCTTATTATGGAAGTAACATTCATTTTAACAAGTTACACAAGTTCAGGGTTGATTATGACAAGCCTTCATAGTTCAGGGTTATAAGTGTAAATTTGTCAAAGTTCAAGGTTAAAATAGAAATATCATAATTTACCATTCGAATACTATATTTTCCAGAATTACACATTTAGTCTTCAAGTTTTAATATTTACAAATTACACCCCTTAGTTTATTTATTTACAATATAAACCTCATAATTACATGAATTACAATTTAACCCTTATGAATGTTACATTTGTACATCAAGCCCTTCATTATTCATATTTACAGAAAATACCCTTCATTTTACTCATGTTACAACAGCCCCTTCATGATTCGGTAATTTACACAATTAGTCCTTGTATTTATCAAAAGTATTAATTCGATTCAAAACTTATTCATAATTACATATTAAGCCCTTAAATACTCCAAATTTCACATTTCACCCTTCATAATATTAATAACACTGAGAACCCTTGATTTTCCAGATTTTACATTTTTGGTCCCCCATTTTTATTTATTTTTAATTCGCCACTTAATTTACACATTAAATCCATATCTCGCTCAATTTACAAATAAGGCCCTCATATAATAATTTTTATATATTCCCCCTGATCTATAAAACATTACAAAAATATCCTATGAGTTTTAATAATTACAAAACAGCCCCTTATACTTTTATTTTCCAATCGGTAATTACCAAATGTTATCAAAAATCAAACCCTAATAATCCCAATCACTAAGCCATCATTCTATCATCATTATACCATGTTTATTTCCAGATTTCATTAGTTTAGAACCCTAATTCGATTGGCTTTATAATTTTCCCACGATTTCCCTTTTTATTTCCAAAAACCCGATTATAATAAAATTCCAAAACTCATGAATTCGACCTCAACAATTCAAGATACCATTTTTCTGTGATTATATGATGTATATGAGACCCACGAAAAATATAAACAAGGCCCAGAAAAATCGTTATTATTGTATATATTCCGATTTCGATTTTAGGGTTTATAAACCCATTATTTTTCATTCGATCATAAAACAATGCATGGGTCGATTCCATTAATTTTTACATGTTATATATGATTAGGAGAAGGCTAGAGAATTACCAGAAAAATTATAGATCAAGGGATTCACACGTTGTGATTTCTTGTTGCTCGGATAGGGTTTTTCGAACCAATTAATTCACCACGACCAAACGAGCACTTACAGAAATGTGTAGCTATTTTTCCCACCTCCTTGGCACTATGAAGAACTCCATAAGAATACTCCTTTGCTTCAGAAAAATCGGATGTGGTGTGTGGGATTTTTAAGAGTGGCGGCTATATCTTTTTAGGGTTAAATGAAGGAAATAAATTAGGGATTGGTATTTGTTGAGATGGACCGAATATTTGGGGGAGGGATATGCTTAAGGACCAGACTTGATGGCCAAAGAAATCAATTTACCTTAATTAACTTATTTTCTTAATTTATTTTATGTTTTAAATGTTTTTAAATAAAAAAAATTATAACTTATGTATACATAATCTGCCCAAGTGATTTTTTTTTGTGTAATAATACATTTTTGTACTTGTAAAAATATTAGAAGCTTGTATCACAATTATCTCACTTGATTTGTAGTTCGTTTCCAGAGATTCGGAATTAATTCGGAACTTTAATTAAGCTTTAATTAAATTTTAAAGTTTCAGGGGCATTTTAGTAATTTTTGCATGTTTTAGATTTTCGGGTTTTACAACTCTTCCCCTCTAACAGAAAAATTTCGTCCTCGAAATTTGCAAGGAAGCAGGGAGAAAGAGAACGGAATACTCATACGGAATGCGAACAAGAATTTCAAATCGAATTAATTGTATCTACAGCAGAGAGCTCTTCAATGAGTTTAAGGTTCATAACTGAGGTCAACAGAATGCAACACGAGAGTCCAAACTAATCCAGATATTTAACGAACGAAGGCAGAGTATACGCATAGGTAGAATGAACCTAAGGTCTCACTAATCACAGATAATCCATCGGGAATCAAGTTCTAAACTTCTTAGGTACTTCCCAAGATATCCTATGGCCACAATGAGGGCACGTTATATGGTGTAAGTATTATCACGTTAATAATACCAGTACCACATAAATATTCCTTCATGATGATCATACTTTATCTCGAGTCGTAAGCAAAACAATCTATCTTAATCCACCTAGTACCTCTACAGACTCAGAGGTCAACACGATCAAATGTCATAATCAAGAGAGAAAACAAAAGCTACTCACGGGAGTATCGGAATCCCAGATTATCTAGCAGAAGTAAGGTATGCCGTCCACAAGCGTCAGGTCTTCCACAATTCGTCATTATACTCGTGGTTAACCACCACAAGACTTTTCATAGGAACAGAGATGGGTAAGACGAAATCGAATAGCGTCGGAAGATTTATAGATGTTTATCAAAATAAGAGATAATAGAATGTATCAAGTACTTCATCGCCATGGAGATTCTCAAAATGTCCGAAGAGGCATCAAAATGATTAACAAAAGATCAGAGGTCAGAGTCGGAATCTGAAGGTAAGGATCAAATAGTGTCAGGCAATGCAAAGCCTTCAAGATTTATTTAGGTTTCAAAACTTAGGTGGTGCAATGCATAAGCTTTCAATTCTAAAGGTGATCTTAACAAACTTAAATCAAAAGCAGGGCACGAATCAGAGTGATGCGGAAACAAAACACTTAAACAAACGCCTTAATGTCTGCCCATTCCTCACTGGTCAGAACTTACGTTCCTATAGGGAAATCCTAAAGCAAAATTCTTAAAGGTTATCTTATGAGCGCCTACAGTGGAGACTTAGTGGTCCAAACGTCACAGGTCAAGGGTAAATGTATTACGAGTCGCAGCCTGTCTCTCTGATACCATAATTGTAACACCCCAACCCGATAAGGGTAGAAGTATTACGTTATGGTGACGTATCAGAACAAACACAAGCATATGGCATGATTAATACAAGTGAGTATCAATGGTTACAATGGAGAATCTGAAACTACAAGGTTACAAATGTGCTATACAATAATCTACTAAGTCTGAATGAAACTCTTCTGGTCATCTCTAATCCAATCTAGCTAGTACGGTCTTCTAAGTCCAAGATACTCTCCACTCATACCCAGCTTCCAAACTAAAACCTGCCGCAGGAAAGGAAATGCGGCTGAGCTACGAGAGCTAAGTGAACAGATATAACGATAACAAGCAGTAATAAAGGAATAGTGGAGTACGAGAAACGATACAAGATATAACAAGAGTTAGGAAGGAAAATATAAAAGGTTATGCAGGTATATCAAGAGTCAAGAAAATAGTGACAATGGACAAGAATAAAAGAATCCGTAATCCCACCACAAGCCCAAGTATAACCAAGTCAAGTCTAGTCATGTCAAGTATCAGGTTATGGGGTAAAGGTAACAGAAATCCACTACGAGCCCAAAACAAGTCAAATCAAATATCAGGGTGTATGGAGGGGTGACCTCAGCATACCAAGTACAGGGTGAGGGGATACCTCTCAGGATTGGAGTCATGAGCTCCCAGGATGTGAAAGACGTGTATCGCACACACCATCAGTCACCAAGTATAACAAGTAATATATCATATACAGGAAACAGGAACAAGTCTAGGATGCACCCATACGCCCCAGGTGGCCAGAGTCAACCAATACACACCAGGATCAAGTCAGGGACGGGACAAGACATCACTCTCCTGCCCTAGAGTCAAGTCATCGGTGCATCAATGACAAGGACATGAAACCCTCATGCCTAGTGGTGGCTCATAGTCTCAAACTGCGGGTCAAGGTCAAGTATCAAGTATCAAGTATCAAGTTTCAAGTTCAAGTCTCATATCAAGTGGTTCAAGTCAAGTTTCCATTTCAATTATATCAGAAGGTTCATATCAATTAGTTTATATCAGATGGTTCAATATCAGATAGTTTATATCAAAGGTTCATTCAAAAAGGTTTCCATTAAAGTCCATATAAAGCAATCTTTTAAATAGTTCTCATAAAAGTGATATTACCAAATAGTCTTCATAAAAACATTTCATAAATCATTAGAAAGAGTTTTCTCATCCAGTTATAATATCAATTACATCTTCAAAGTATCAAAGATTAAAATATTAAGGTCAAAAAGGTAATGAAGTGTATCAATTATCAAAGGAATATGACAAGGTTCGAACAGAAAATCAAAGCAATGGTTCAAATCATTTAGGTCATAACAAGGGTTCACAATTCAAAGAAAAACAATAGCAAGGTTCACTGATCAAGGGAAAACATAGGAAAGGTTTCATCACAGTGTTCAATGTAAAGGTTCAAGATAAAGGTTCAAGTAGAGATTCAATGTAAAGGTTCAAGATAAAGGTTCAAGTAAAGGTTCAGGTAAAGGTTCAAGTAGAGATTCAATGTCAAGGTTCAAGTAAAGGTTCAATTCAAATGGTTCATATGAAAGATTAACAACTCAAGGAAATGTAACAAGGTTCAAGTAGATCATATGGAAGATTCACAATACAAGGAAAATATAACCGGTTCAACAATTAAGGGAGCATAGCAAGGTTCAAGAGGACACAAGATAAACAAAAGAAAAAGTTCATGAGAAACCTGTGCAAGGTCATAAGTGTCTCAAAGTAAGACAGAATATCCGTACCTTATTCCAATGCAAGCACACAAAATAGAAAAGACTGACAGGAAATCAAATCACTCCCTCCTCGAACCTAAGGAGTAGAAGACAGAAATACGAAAGGGGTTTCAGTTATCTTCCCATTATAAGTAACTTATATTTTTAGTAGGTTTCCAGAATTAGCAAGATTCAAGTGATATAGTTCAAGTCAAGTCTTTAATTAGCTTATTATGGAAGTAACATTCATTTTAACAAGTTACACAAGTTCAGGGTTGATTATGACAAGCCTTCATAGTTCAGGGTTATAAGTGTAAATTTGTCAAAGTTCAAGGTTAAAATAGAAATATCATAATTTACCATTCGAATACTATATTTTCCAGAATTACACATTTAGTCTTCAAGTTTCAATATTTACAAATTACACCCCTTAGTTTATTTATTTACAATATAAACCTCATAATTACATGAATTACAATTTAACCCTTATGAATGTTACATTTGTACATCAAGCCCTTCATTATTCATATTTACAGAAAATACCCTTCATTTTACTCATGTTACAACAGCCCCTTCATGATTCGGTAATTTACACAATTAGTCCTTGTATTTATCAAAAGTATTAATTCGATTCAAAACTTATTCATAATTACATATTAAGCCCTTAAATACTCCAAATTTCACATTTCACCCTTCATAATATTAATAACACTGAGAACCCTTGATTTTCCAGATTTTACATTTTTGGTCCCCCATTTTTATTTATTTTTAATTCGCCACTTAATTTACACATTAAATCCATATCTCGCTCAATTTACAAATAAGGCCCTCATATAATAATTTTTATATATTCCCCCTGATCTATAAAACATTACAAAAATATCCTATGAGTTTTAATAATTACAAAACAGCCCCTTATACTTTTATTTTCCAATCGGTAATTACCAAATGTTATCAAAAATCAAACCCTAATAATCCCAATCACTAAGCCATCATTCTATCATCATTATACCATGTTTATTTCCAGATTTCATTAGTTTAGAACCCTAATTCGATTGGCTTTATAATTTTCCCACGATTTCCCTTTTTATTTCCAAAAACCCGATTATAATAAAATTCCAAAACTCATGAATTCGACCTCAACAATTCAAGATACCATTTTTCTGTGATTATATGATGTATATGAGACCCACGAAAAATATAAACAAGGCCCAGAAAAATCGTTATTATTGTATATATTCCGATTTCGATTTTAGGGTTTATAAACCCATTATTTTTCATTCGATCATAAAACAATGCATGGGTCGATTCCATTAATTTTTACATGTTATATATGATTAGGAGAAGGCTAGAGAATTACCAGAAAAATTATAGATCAAGGGATTCACACGTTGTGATTTCTTGTTGCTCGGTTAGGGTTTTTCGAACCAATTAATTCACCACGACCAAACGAGCACTTCCAGAAATGTGTAGCTATTTTTCCCACCTCCTTGGCACTATGAAGAACTCCAAAAGAATACTCCTTTGCTTCAGAAAAATCGGATGTGGTGTGTGGGATTTTTAAGAGTGGCGGCTATATCTTTTTAGGGTTAAATGAAGGAAATAAATTAGGGATTGGTATTTGTTGAGATGGACCGAATATTTGGGGGAGGGATATGCTTAAGGACCGGCCTTGATGGCCAAAGAAATCAATTTACCTTAATTAACTTATTTTCTTAATTTATTTTATGTTTTAAATGTTTTTAAATAAAATAAATTTATAACTTATGTATACATAATCTGCCCAAGTGATTTTTTTTTTGTGTAATAATACATTTTTGTACTTGTAAAAATATTAGAAGCTTGTATCACAATTATCTCACTTGATTTGTAGTTCGTTTCCAGAGATTCGGAATTAATTCGGAACTTTAATTAAGCTTTAATTAAATTTTAAAGTTTCAGGAGTAATTTAGTAATTTTTGCATGTTTTAGATTTTCGGGTTTTACAATCATAGTAGCAGTAGATATCAAAATCAGGGACGGTGTGGTACATCTCTCCAACCACACTAGAGTACATAACATTGGTGCATCAATGCTATGGTTGTGGCTACTCCACAACAAGTAACACCTGGGTAAATACTGAAGGGTCAAAAGGTCAAGGTCCAAATGTCAAAGGTTCAATATCAAAGGATCACATATCAAAGGGCTCATAGCAAAGGTTCATAATATCAAAGGATCATAATATCAAAGGGATCATAATATCAAGGATCATATATCAAAGGTTCAAAGTATCAAGGGATCATATATCGAAGGTTCAAAGTATCAAGGGATCATATACCGAAGGTTCAGTATCAAAGGTTCAGTATCAAAGGTTCAGTATCAAAGGTTCAGTATCAAAGGTTCAATCCAAGATGTAATATCAATGGGTCAAAATGGAGAGGTCAAAGCCAAAGTTCCCAATCCACAAGGTTCACTATTCCAAGTTCCAAAGTCCCATAGTTCATAAATCAAAGGGTCATAATGAGAGTTTAAAACAAAAGTTCAATTTAGCATGTTCCCATCACTTGTTTAAAAGGTTCATAGTTCAATCTCATTTAAAAAGGTTTATAGCAAAGGTTCATTTAGAAAAGATCTTCCAAAAGATGACATTTATAAAAATAATCTTTAATAAAGGTTTTCATAAGATGTTCTTTAAAAGTGGTCTTTATGAATTTATAAAATTCCATAGATAAGTGGTCTTAAATCATATTAAAATGTCGTTGTAAATTAGTTTCTCCTTTAAATGTTTCCATATCATAATTAAGAAAAGAAATTTCACCCCCCGTTATATTATCCCAAAAGAATATCCAAGGTCTCACAAGGGTTTCACCTCCCGTTACAATATTCCAAAGAGTATCCAAAGTCTCACAAAGGTTCAAAGGTTAAGGTCACAAAGCTTATCGAACGAATCATAAGAGTTCAAACGAATAACAATAGGATAGAAATTACCGGTGATAACACATCAATCACAGAGTCAAGTACGAAGGGTCATAATCAAGATCAAACGGAAACATAATATGATACCAAATCAAAGACAAGGTCAAGAGAGAGAAAACATGCACTCTTACTGAAAGAGTATGGAATATCTGTACCTTAGATCCAAAGCAAAAGCAAGGTCAAATAAATAAGAAGAAATATGGATCACTCCCGCTTCACAAAACCTAAAGAAGAAAGGATACGAATCAAGACGAGTTCATTTTACAAGGTTATCTCTTTTAGTTATCTTTCCATTTAAAGCAGCTTTCCAGATTTAGTAACTTTCCATATTTAGTAAGTTTCCACTTTAAGTGGTTCAAACATTTTAAAAGACTTTCTATCTTTAATAAGTTCCCTTATTTAGAAGGTTTCCACTTTTAGAAATTTCCATAAATAGTACTTTCCATAAATAGCAGGTTTCCATAATTAGCAGGTTTCCAAAATTAGGAAGATTATCACATTCGTATAAGTTAGTTTGGTCCCAATGTCAAGTTTTATGGTCTCGTGTATTACAGATTTCCTTTTATAGTTATTTTCTAAAATTAGGGTTTCATTTGGTTGCCGAACATGTTTTAGGGTTAAAAATGTCAATTTAAACAAGTTGGGGGTCACAAATGAAATTAAACACATTATAACACTTATATAAAAGTCACGTAAGCCAAATATACCATATTTACACTTTACACCCTTATAGATTCAAAAGTTACAAATTAACCCTTTTATTCCATAATTAAACCTTTAACTAATATAATTATCACATAAGCACCTCAACTATTTAAAAATGACATAAACAGCCCTTAACACATTTTCACATCAATTATGTCTCAAAGTTTCTGTATTTACACATTTAGTCCCTCTAGTTTACAATTTATCAATTTAAACCTTATATTTACATAATTAACCATTTAAAGTATATAATTAATCAATTAAACACATAGGTCCATCAATTATCACAAAATTACAATTTCATCCCTTAAACATTAATCTAGGCCGAAAATAGAGTATTTACATAATTAGTCCCTCGAGTTTAATTATTATCAAAACAATCTTTTTTTTAATTAATAGTATTCCAAATAAACCTTTAATTATCCAAATTTACAGAAAATACCCCTATACTATTATTCAAGTCGACACATGCCATAAATACCATATTTACAATTTTAGTCCTCCAAGTTTAATTATTATTAATTCGAACACATATATATATATATAATTCAAAACAAACCTCCATATTACAATATTTGCACATTAGACCCACATGTTATATTTTTCTTATCATGCTACAGTAACATAGAGTTTACAAAAATTACCCAACAAATTTATACTTTCACAAAACCATCCCAAATCTTTATTTATACAATCGGTAATAAAATCAAAATACACAAACCCTAACCCTAGATCCAATCCATGATTATCAATCATTACTACATCATTACAATCATTTAATATCACAAATAACAAATCAAAAACCAAAACCCTAGACCCTCGATGTCATTTTTCTTTTCTTTTTCTTTTTATTTCCGATAAACAAAATAATTCGAAATAAATTATGTAGGCTTCAACAAATCCAAAGATCATTTTTCCAGAGTCATACATATCATATAAAGTGCAAATAAAATAATCATGAAGCCCAGAAAATTCGCATGTATTAATATAGATTTTATACTTGTTTTAACCCTTAAAAATCCATACGATTGATTACGCATGCATGGTTCGATTTCATTAATTTTTATGGAACATATATGATGTAAAAGACATAAGAAAAATACCAGAATATTTTTAGAACAATCGAATGAATTATGTGGAATTTCTTTCTCTCGGCAATACACAAATCGAACACAAAAACGCCCCAATTAAAAACCAACGATCAAGAAATATTGTGGCTATTTTTCCCAGCTTCTAATCATCAAAAAGGACCCAAGAAAATTGTGGTTGCAGCCTTGCAAATTCGTATGGTGTGTGGGAGAGTTTTAGGTTATACGTATAAGGGTTTTGGGAGAAAAAAAATAAAACAAGAAGATATATGGTGATTGAGAAAACGTGTGTATGATGTGGAGTACCCAAAATCTCGGCTAAACATGAAGGAAAATGATATGATTTATTCTTTCCATCTTTAGTTCATATTTATCCTTTATATTTTGTATTTTATTTACAAGATAATTATAAATATATAATATGTATATATATATATCGACCCTTTTATATATTCTAAGGTAACAAGAAAGTTTTTATACCCTATTAAATAATATGAAGTCCAAAGAAAATTATTCATCTCAAAATTCTTAAATTTTACAATAGTTTGTTATTTATTTGAGATTTATTTGAAGTTGATTTATTTAATTAGGTTAATAACTAAATTTTTAGATTCAAGGGCATTTTGGTAATTTAATTGTAGTATGAAAAAGTGGGTTTTACAACTAAAGTGACTTATTTTACATTCTTAAGTCAACCAAAGATGGGTCAGAACTTTTGGAGCAAAGTAACTAGCTTATTATTCAAGTATATAGAAGTTGTAGGCAGTTGTAAGCAATAGCGAAAGTGTAAAAAATACACCGTTCAGATATCCATTTACACTCACTATATATTGTTATTGTTTATAGAATGAAAGATGTTTTTGTTAGAGTTTCTGGATAAATATTAATATGTATATGTCTAGTATCGAACATGAGCCTATGGGATTGCACGCGTTGCGTATGAGATTTAATTAAGTCACGAAATATTTATATGGTCGAACAAGAAAAAAGGAGGGGGTTGAGTGTTGAGTTTTGGAACTTAAGGAGGTGCTAGCAATGACTTGTTGGACAAGCTTAAATGCTATATAAACCAACCCTTTTGGTCTCATTCGTATAAAAAAAATTATAAAAAGACGATCAATGCAAAACCCTTACTTTGGATATTTATGTATCACGTCATACTGTATGACATCTACCATATTTATCATGCCATGCAAGCTATGTTTTTACGCATGTGCATGCATGGTTTTATTCTATTCTTTCTCCATAGTATTTATGGATCGACGGTTATTAATAATAAAAGGGTTTGACCCGTTTTATTTTTTAAAAGCCAAACCTTATTTGTTGTGTGCTTTATTCGTGACTTGAACTAGCATTCTAATTGAATCGCTAACAATACGCGCGTACATGATCGTAGAGAAATCCTACTTTGGATTTTTAGTGGTTGCCTATTTAACTTGTTATAAGGTCGATTTACATAAACCCTAATTTATTAGGGTTTATGACTTGATCTTTAATTTGGGGGTTTTATAAACCCTAATTGCATGGATTGCTAAAAGGTACGCACTTTCTTTATATTTCAGTTAATTAATTTACAAGTATTTGATCCTTATGTTTCCGCTGCATGCTTTGATGTTTACTTGTTTAATTATATGAGTTGTCATGATATTTAAATTCCAACAGTTTTACCATCAAATAAATGTTGATATTAATCCCATTAATCATGTTTATCATAATATAAACACTTAAACATAAACGTAAAGTAAACCTTACTTGATTCGAGAGATGCACGTGAACCCCATGGAATATGCAAGTAATCCTCTCTCGTTAGTGATGGAATTGTGCAGTTAACACTACTACACAAAAATGTGTTTTGGTACGGTTAAAAAGGCCTTTTGGTACGGTTGTTGGACCGTACTAAATAATGGCGTACCAAAAAATAAAAAGTTTTTTTACACGGTTTTGAAACCGTAGCAGAAAATGATTTTTTGGTACGGTTATTTAAAAAACTGTATCAAATCTCTCTGGCCAAAATAATGTATATTTTTGTTTTTTGGTACGGTTGGTGTATAAACCGTATCAAATGTCCGCTTTTTACAGAAAAAAAAAATTGTTTTAAAATTTCCAAAATCTACATCCAAACACCCACATAGAACCTGTAATTTTCTTTTACACAATATACAGCAACCCCAAAACAATAAGATATACATCAATTAACAAACCACAATATGGAGTAATAAGTAACAAACTTGATGTTTTATATATGCATCATCAACAAATACATCGATCTAAGTAACAAACTTGATGTTTTGCAAATAACAAACAAAAGAAATTACAACAGTTTATATACTTACATTGTTCGAAAGTGGTCTTGTGTGCTTACAACAATCTCGTACATGAACTTAATCAAATAGTACTTGCATTCCCGTGTAGCCTTTTGTTGGTAACTGTTAGAGTTATGGATATAAATTAATATTTGTATGTCCAGTTTTGAACACGAGACTTCGGGATTGCACACATTACGTATGAGTCTCAATGTTTGAATAATTAATATAATGATTTATGATTAATTATTTAATCACAAATATTTATATGGTCGAACAAGGAAAGAGGAGAGGGTTGAGTGTCGAATTTTGGAACTTGAGGAGGTGTTGGACTCAAACTTGGAGAGCAAGTTTAGAGTGTATAAAACCCCTCAATAGCTCCATATGATCGACATACATATTCCTAACCGATTTATCAAATTGGTTCTCTTTCTTATTCACCCACTGACACAGAAACATGTGACATAGAAACATGTAACAGTAACAAGGAGATATATTCCATGCACATGCATGGATTATTTATTCGTGTATATTACATGCATATTTATATGCATGGTAATTTATTCACTTCTTCATCTTCTTGTTAGAGGGATTCGATCATGTTTATCTAGAACATCAAACCCTAGTTGTTGTGATGTTTTATTTGTGATAATAGAACTTAGCTTTTCACATTGAGATGCTAGTAATACGTGTGTACAAGAACGGAGATCAAGCTTACTTTAGCTTGTAGTTATTTTTCCCATTCAATTCATAGGTGGTCGACATTCATAAACCCTAGTTAGGGTTTTACCGGATCTTGGACACTCGGTTTCTTGTTTGGCTAGAAACCAAAGGTACGCATTACTTTTAATTTAGTTAATTAATTACATGTATTGTAGATCTTGTTTTTCCGCTGCGTATGCTTTGATATTATTTGTTTATGTGTTTATAGTTTTATGATTCACATATTCCAACAGTAACTGTAAATTCAAATAAACAAACAACACAATTGCAAAAAACAAATCAGTTATACTGACACAATTGTGGAACCATATAGGAACCATTAGCAGAAGGGAATAAAAAATGTGAACATTTTAAAAGGAACAATAAAATAGGAACAACAACAACAGCAGCAAAATAGGAACCATTAAGTAATATTATTGATAATTTAAGATGAGTTGTACCGTTCATGTTTAGTGGTGACAGTGGTGTGAACTGTGAAGATGGTGAAGTTTTCTTGGTGATGGCCAGCGTTTGGTGGTTAAGATATGGGGTAGTGACAACTGTAGATAAGGTTTTGTGAGGCGTGGTGGCTACTTCATGGTTTGCGTCTTGTGGTGTGTGGCTGTGTGCTATGTTTCATCTAAATAAGTCAAAACAAAGGGGGGGGGGGTAGTGAAATGAAAAAAAGGGGGGGAAGTAATTGATAAAAATTCGAAGTTTTTTGTGAAATTAAGTGCGGGAAAGAAGGGCGGGTTCTTTTTTATTTCATTTTGAGTGTTTATGTAAAGTTTTTAAAGATTAACGATTATGTATTATTTTATTAAAATTTAGATAATTATTGTATTGTTATGTGTTAATGTGTAAGTACATAATATATAGTTTGGGATGTGAATGAGCCGAGTTGAATTGAGTATTGCCAAGCTTGAGATAGACTCGACTACTAAACCTCAAGCTCGAAATTCAACTCTAGCTCGATTGAGCTTTAAACTTTTGAGCTCAAGCTCGAATTGGCTTTTAAAACTCGAACAAGAAACTTGACTTAAGCTCAATAGAGAGTAGTGTAGCTCGACTCGACTCGCTTCGTGTACATAAAACTTTATATATTAAAGATGATTAAGTAGTCATATTTATATAAAAGGTCAAAAACCTAAGCTCAATAAGGCTCGGGTTACTTTGTTTGTATGAGGTAATTCGAAGATTTAGGTTGACTCGGGTCTCTCTATGAATCAAGTATTTATCCTTTTTTTCCAAAAGCGTTAGTGTGACTTTATGTTGTTGGGTATCACCATGGGCGGAGATAAAGGGGGGTCCGGGGGTCACGTGACCCCCCGGCGAAAAAAATTGTAGTGTAAATTTTCGAAATTTTTCAGCTATTTTTGTAATTTGCCCCCCCCCCCAACGGACCAATTTTTAGTGTAGTTTCTAAAAATTATCATATTTTGCCCCCTCGACAAAAAAGTTATGGCTCCGCCCCTCACGATATCCAATTTGAGATAACTCATAGACGTGACTTCTTTGCTTCGGGCAAAGGAAAACAAAGATCACAACGCGGATGACAGTTCGCCCACAGCCCACACTATCTCCCATTACCTCGGATGACCTGCAGAGGTATGCCCCCTCCCGCACTCCATGAGATTCCCTATCACCATCTCCATCACCATCCCCACCATCGCGTAGGAGATACCGATCCTCCTACGAGACTTCATCTCCCGCATCACCATCACCATCATCTTCATCATCTCCATCACGGCCATCATCATCACCACTACCATCCTCACCACCATTATCCCCTACCTGCTTACCTCCTCGGAAGAGGCCTAGGGTTGGGACAACATCAAAGGTTGAGCCCGGGGATACCACACCTGCCCCATCAGCAGAGCAGCAGTTGAGTGCTCCAGCTGAGCCTACAGCTGCAGAGGCACCACCAGGGTTGGGATTGAGAGCAGTCAGAGTTCGTGCTCTAGAGTGGGGTATTGATGATGTTCCGAGTACCTATGAGACCAATCAGAGCTTGAGGGCAGCTCAGGACCAGCAGCTTGACACACCAGCTGAGGACACAGCAGAGGATGTTGTGTTCAGAGACATCGAGTGCTTCTTTAGCACTTATGCTGTTAGTGAGAGTTCCAGCCCCACATCGTTAGCCGCCACTCCACCACCAGCCACTCCACCAGCAGCCACTCCATCAGCTACAGCAGATGGGGATGTTTTCACTCGGATTTGGACTCAGATAGAGAGACAGGCGAGTGTCATTGATATGCATAGTGAGCACTTGAACAGGCTGGCACCTGAGCGCTTCGATGAGTATGAGCGCGATTTCGTTTCCTTGTTTGTTAGGTCTGATACTGTCATGGATATAGTACAATCACGATAACAAAAAATGATGAAAGTAATGATAGGTTAACATACCCATGCCTAGTATAATGACGATAACAAGAAATGATGAAATATTAGAACGAGTGGTGATCCTTTACAAGCTCAAACGCTCATTTACTTACGGATGTCAGTTACTTCAACAAGAGTATCAATATTAAGAACAACTCAACCTTATGAAAGTCGACTACTCGACTTTAAGGCGGGACCTTCAAGGGCTTTAGCTGATTATAAACTAGGAGAGAGTCGAAATTCCTTTAAGAGATATCATTTATGCTCATTAAGAATTTAAGACTAACATAGCTAATTAAATTCCCGAATGTCTTTTGCTATGTGTCTTTCCTTCATAATGAATCATCGTGCGTGGGACGTGACCATCGCCCATGTGTAGGAATTGACCATAGACTACCTACTCTAGTAGAAATGCTTAAGAAGTGCGGGAACCTTGAGTAGGTCAAGCCTTGGTTTAGTGTTTAATCACTAAGAATAGGTCTAGAAGATAGTTGGCGCGTAATGGGGGGTGTTACAACTAAGACTAGACTACCGACGAAGTGACCATCGGAGTTGGAGTCTAGGATTATAGGTTAAGTAGCTTTGACCATCTGAGCCTAATGACATTTAACCACTACATAAGGCAATAATAGACACTTTTATGAAAATGAAATCATGGCATGATAATAGTAGTAACTAGGCTAGTATTTTTTTCTCCCACTGATTTAATCTATTTCATTTTCGTTAATTTAGTAGTTAATTACAATTCAAATCAAAAACCCCTTTTAGTGACAATTAAGACTTAAGTTAGAATCCGCCTCGTAGCTCTTGGGACAACCTCGGTTTTACCAATTTCTAGACTACTCATGATGGGGTACACTGCCCGTTAGTGCTTACGTAGATCATAGGTAAACGAGACTTATAAATTTGAAACGTGATCTAGAAAAATAACGTCATGTGTTGATAATTTTTCTTTCAACCTCCCTATTATTATTGTTTAAAATTATTATTGTCACGTATCATATTACATATACTTAATTGGTTATTTTATAAAAGAAATTAAGTTTTTGAAAAGCAATGTATTCACCCCTTCTGCGTTTTCACATATCTTATTCATGTCGTGCTTAAATGTGTGGCCTAGTAGTGTCTTAATTCTATGTATGTAGTTCGATAATGTAAAAACGATATAAAAGCCATTGGCAAATTTCATTATTCTTTTATTTACCAATGAAAATGGGATGTTGATAAATTTTTTACAACGAATTGAATATTGAAAACTTGTTAGTAAATAGAGCAGTAACTTTCCATCTAAAGATTAGAAAAAATTTACATTTTGGTACGGTTATTTAAAAACCGTATCAAAAAAGACTTATTTGGTACGGTTTGTAAATAACCGTACTAAATAACTTTTATTTGGTACGGTTTTATAAACAACCGTACCAAAAAACAAAAACCACATCCCAACCGTAGCAAATAAAGTTTTTTAGGTACGGTTTTTTTAGAAACCGCGTCAAATGACTTATTTTTTGGATGTTGGTACGGTTTCTTCTATAACTGTATTAACATAGTGTACCAAAAAATGTTTTGTGTAGTAGTAAGGTGTGTGTTACGGAGAAACTTAATCTCCTATTTATAAGAGAGTTTAGGTAGGGATCAACTCCAAATAAGGTTAAGATTATAATGCATAATATAATCCATAATTAGTTAAGCTTCCCATCAAAGCTATATCATTAGGAGACACATTATGGTAAGTAAATAATTATATTACCAATGTAAATCAACTTACATATGTACACAATATCATCATGCCTAAATAGGTTAGGCCACATAAAGAAATAATGCTAACATTCTCCCACTTGGCCGTATACCTATTTATGCTTTGTACAACTTTAGATCTGGCCAAGTTGATTTCATAACTTCATCATGATCATATATAATTACTAATGCCAACTAATATAGTCACTAGCATCGCAATTGACACGGGACCCCTACTAATTGTACAATTCGCTTTTCTACATGATCACAATTATCATAATCCATAATGAACATGAATGGATAAAACATAATTGGTAATAAATCCATTCAAAATGATCCAAAATAACCGTTTGTTCATAGATCTCAAATTATTATGCGCGCAAACTTGAGGAAACAAACTTAAACGCAATTAATGTGAAGAACAAAATTAGGATCCTTGTTTATACAGGTTATCTAATATTCCAATGTCGACAATTATGCTCTAATAGAGCTTGGAAGATAAACCTTTCGTAAGTTTCTAATACATTACGTCAATGTACAAATGTACTTTATGACAATGTTCTTCAACCTTCTCTCAACCGTTAACATTCTTTGTGTTGAGATATAAGCCAGTTTCAATGGACTTGTGTTATTAAGATATTATTAATAACTCCATTATAATGATATAGTCAAAATGTGTAAATGAATCATGAGTGAATAATAAATTAGTCCTTACAATTAGAAAAGCCGAAACTTAAGTAACCACTTACGTTATGGTTAATTTTCATCGCAATACTTTATTGAATACTTTCTAATGGACTAGTCATAAGTCTAAGTGACAATCCAAGCACATCATAATTTATGCGATGTGAGTACATATACATGTCTAAAATACTCAAAATATATTCTATCTTAAAATTTAAACATGAGTTTTATCTAAAATTTATTTTATGACATCATAAATTTAACTTTAACAAAATACACAAGTAATGAGGAGTATAACTTTATCTATCATAAGCTTTTAACATTATAAGCTTAATAGCACGAAAGTAATGTTCGTTTGGACCCATCATAAATATTATGATGTCTTTTATATAATGACAACTTTAAGATCATAAGTATTTTGAAATACATATTTCAATCTAATAGAACTTAGTAACGTTACTTCGTCACATTATACAATAATAACTAATTTGCTCCCACTGATCTTGAGGTACTTATGTCATCCACTTTAAATAATAAAATTAACAACCAAATTATAAATTCACGTACCATTGTCAAGTAACATGATTTAGCTTATACATGGATATTTTCATATTGTAAACCATCATACTTGCATGTAACCTTAATAATTATGGATTAGTCATATAGACGTCCTTATTCAAGTTACGATTACAAAATACAACAGTGAGCCCATTTAATGCAATTTTATGAAGTGGTGAACTTCTACAATAATGACTTGTAACGTATTATCTCTAATTAAGAGAAATGTCTTATTATAAATGTTGAATTTCTTTCATTACAACCTTAAGCGACGAGATACATTTTATATCATTTTGATGTTTCTTTAGGTCTAGTATCATTTAAGACCATATTGCACAAAATAGGTTATAAAAACTTAAATAACCCGCAAGTAGCAATCATCGATTAAATGAAATGATTTGAACTTATCAATAATGACTTTAAGTCAATAAGTTCAATTGTCATAAGTATTATTTCATGAAAACTATTAAAATTTACAAAATTAGCTAATCAGTTTAAATATTATGGGATTAATTATTCGGTGATTTATTGACATGAGAGAAAACAACCCTTCAAGTTTTTATATACAACAACATGTATCGTGAAGGTAGAAACTTTAATAATTCAATTTTCCTTATATCACCACTCCCACTGATTTTGCCATTAGTTAATAAGGCTAATTTGACAATTCTAATGATACATAAAACAACAATAAAACCAATGTAATTTATAACATATAGGGCATTTATTAAATTTCGAATAGGACACTTGTTTTCTAAAGGGGTACGAATATAATAACTCAAAATAGGCACTTTATATGTCTACAATTAATAAACCACAATAAATATTTTGAAAAGTTTAGATCTAAATTATAAGGGGTTACTTTAATAAGACATACATATAAAGAACCATTAAGTTAAGTGATTATCATAATACACTTTCACCCCCAAAGTGACCCTATAATTTATCATAATTGTCAATTTGATATTAAGAAAACTCGGATTTAACACATAAAAGATTTTAGCAAGTACACTTAATAATTATAATAAGCTAGTAAAAAAACACACATTTTCCAATGTCATTTATGAAAATCTAACACATCTTTATATAATAGTATTTAAAGTGTTCAAATATTTTAAACAACTAGATTATGATGAAACTTCTAAGAGACTCATATTTATGTCAAGAATTAAAGAATAAAGTTCTCTTCATCTAGTTTTACTATATGCTCCATATTAATAGCATTTACATTGATTGTTAACAAGAATTAAAAAAAATGTTATCTTACTTCATGAAGGTTGTGAACTAACGAATTGAAACAAATAGTATTTGATTGAAATAACATTTAATTTCATAACACCAAAATTTGAATTAATAAACTTAAATTTCAAATTTGATAATTAAACATAAGTGTCACAACTCGTAAATTCTGGTCGTTTCCCGAACTTTTCAAAATTACTATTCATCGGTTACTATTCACCGAACACTATTCATCATTTCACTATTCATCATTTTTGGAGTCGGTTTGAGATATTGAGATGTTTTTCAGAAATTTTACTATTCATCAAACACTATTCACCCCCGAGAAAAAGTTTGTCATTCATCATTTCAGTAAACCTAGTTCACGATTGTCAAATTCGCATAACCCTAAGGGTTTAGCAGCGTATTCAGAGAACACATTTGAGAATCATCATGTAGGCTAGAATTAGTCTGCATATCATCAGTATCATCATCTGCATGCATTCATGCGTGAGTTTGCATTATTTCAGTATACGTACGGTTATCTATTTAATAAACGTTATAATATAAGCAATTATTTTGAATAATTGATCTGACAATCCCGACTATGGTCAAGATATATTTTCATACTCATTTCAGTAATATAAAAGTTATATTATTAATATACACGACGTTTTGAATTTATTTCATACACGTATCGTTAAACGTTTATAACTACGACGGTTTTCTGCAACTTCAACACGACAACTACTTTAACACCCGATTCTCATCAGGAATGTAAATTCATGAAGTTTACAACTTTAATATATCTCGTCAGGTTCCGTCAAAATTTATTTCTAGTTAACCCGGTACCCGAAACTTACAATATACTACTTTATACACCTCAAATTCATCAAATGCTTACCAAATACTTCAAGTATACTAGAAAACTACACAAATATCTTCCTAATACATACTAGTCAACATATATACACATATACATGTAAGACTTTGCTACCATGGGTGAAAATACCATTATACCCTCACTAGCTAGATATTTCATTACATAAACTACATATTACAAACATAAGTTATTTTTACAAAATCAAAAGCAAGGTTTTCTCTCTTTTTCCTTCCTCCCTAGCCACGTCCAACCATCAAGAACAATCAAGGATTCATCATTTTTTCAAGAACAAGTCATAATCAAGCTCTATTTTCATTCCTTGTTAGGATTTTGAAATAAAAATCCCAAGGTTTTCATCCTAAGTATCATTAAACTCCATATACTTCAAGTAAGCTTTACATGAACTTTTTCATCATCTCATGTATTCATTTCACTAGTTACATGAAGTATTTTCTATATATATTGGTTAAACTTGCAAGTTACATATGTTATACATACCACTTTCAAGTATATATTAATTTTCATGAGTTATAATTAATCCTATGATCATCCCTTTGATATCCTACTAGTTTTATGAGTACTAGGACTCCATGACACCCTAAGAAGGTGTATGGTAGGAATAGATTAGTATTGAAGTGGTTTGGAAGTGTTTTGAACAAGTCTTGAACCATAAAAGTGAGTTTTAAACAAAATAGAAAAGCTGCTATCCCATTTTGTAAAATACAGAAAATCCAGGGGCTGTGGTGTAAGTTTGCTCCTCATATTCAGAAAATACTTTCAAAAACGAAACCGTAGCCTTTTGAATCACTAGAATAGCCCTTACGACGAGAAAGTTATGATTTTTCTAAGTTTACGACGAAACTTATATTTTTAAGAAAAATGCTTGCTGTCTCAGTTTTTAATGGACTGTTTCGAGGCATAAAACTTGATCTAGCCGTCCCGAATTATCAAAAATATGTTAATATGCCATCCCACGATTCCGGGGATATAAAGAACGTAGAAAACAAGCTTATAACGAAAAAGATACAAGCGTTTGAAATCCGGCAAACCATATATTATTTTGACAGCTTTTACAACTAATAGAAATTGTTAAGTGTTGGACATTATATTTCAAGTAACGACGTTAGGAGCTATATTTCTTAACCATCGAGGCGCGTATGATAAAAAGTTAAACAAGACGACATCTAGCTATTGTTATAAGGTTTTCAAAAACGTCAAGTTTGATCACTAACACTCAACGTACAATATTTCACGACGGATTTTATAAAGCTAATTGGACATATTTTTCACAAGTGAAGAAAAGTGTTAAACTACGCCGAAAACATAATATTCACCAATAGAACACTAAAAGAGAATCATGTAACACCGATTCAATATATTTACATGAAAGGTAACTTATAACTTAACGAGACAACAAAAGTGTACTTTTCAACGATAAACGTTACTTTCAAAAACTAAGTGGTATTGATAACGTACGTATATGCATGTGTAGCATTGTTTTATTTCTTACATTAGCATCATCTCATTCATAATAGGTTGCGGTTAAGGAATCGAGCCTATTTCTGTTCAGTCACTAGCATATTGTATCTGTTGCATCAGGTGAGTCATAGCCCCACTTCTACTCTTTTAATACTTGTTTTAACTCTTTGGGGGAGATACATGCTTCAACTACTTGTTTTTACTTTTACTCTAAACAATTTTACTCATATGCTACGCTATACGTTATTATTGTGTTATGCTTGACTGTGTTATACTTAATGTGCAAATCTTGATTGTGTATATCTTTTAGCAACGTATATCTTTGAGTAACGTATATCTTGAGCAACGTATATCTATGAGCAACGTATATCTATGAGCAACGTATATCTTTGAGCAACGTATATCTTTGAGCAACGTATATCTTGAGCAACGTATATCTATGAGCAACGTATATCTTTGAGCAACGTATATCTTTGAGCAACGTATATTCATGAGCAACGTATAACTTTGGGAAATGACACCCAGTAGTCCTTAATCTTTGAGCAGTGGCGTGTACACATATTGTATACACGTACGTTTTAATCATACTATATGTTAGCAGTGGGTTGTGAACACACAGGTTGCAGGTTTTGTATGGGCGGGATTTGCAACTGAGTGGATTTACGATGCCTTTGCTGTGTGATCATCTTCTATAGGCTTTATTCGTTAAACAAACTCTATGAACTCACCAACCTTTGTGTTGACACTTTTAAGCATGTTTATCTCAGGTTAGTAAGGCGATAGCAGATGCTTGGAGCAGAGAGTCTTAGGGCACGTTTTTCTGAAGACTTTTGCTTTTATCGTTTACCATTCGATACACTTTAAAAACTTATGTAATATTGTACATTGGGATCTTTTGCTTGTAAACTATGACTTTTATCTATTCGAATGGTAACTTTTCAAAACGTCTCATTTAGAGGTCGTTTTCTATATCTTGTACTTTGTGCCCTGAAGTAGCACCCCAATGACACTATCGTTCCACTGCGATATTTTGGGGGTGTTACAGATTGGTATCAGAGACTTGGTTATAGAGAACTAGGTTGCTTTTAGAGCCTAGACTATAACTACATACATTTAGACTCTCCTCCCTATCGCCTTGCACTTTTCATACACGTACGCTTGCTGATAACTTTTTGTCTAGACCTACGCTATTAGATATTTTATGGTACCGATGGGGAAGTCCCAAACTCTAGTCGAGTCATCAAAAATGTGGAGCTCAGTAATAACTGGTTATTTAACTTAATTTTGTGACAGTTCTTGTCTGATGAGACATGAGGTTAAGTTAAATAAAGGTTATTACTTAGCTGTAGAGATTTGATGATTTGCCCGAGGATGGGGGTTCTCTTGAGGATACTCTTGAGAAACCGTTAGAAACTAGACTTCCCAGTGACTTTAGCACCTAAGGGAGAATCCTTTGTACTGAGCGTGACATTCCCTAGATACCCATTTAAGCAATGTCTACCACTGAGATATGTGTGCCTGGTGATATGTACACCTGTGAAAGGAAACATTTATAATTGTGGTGGCCAACATAATTATAAGTGCTTCACGACCCACGTGTACATGTGACTATGCTTACGTAGATCGGTGTTGGCACAACTTAGGAAACAACTGGTGGACGTGGAGGTAGAGGAGGTGATAGCGGCATAGGTAATGACAGTAATGACGGCGGGAATCCTGATTTCTCCACTATTATCGCTCAACAGCTACAGAACTTGCTCCCCACTATAGTCACTCAGGTTGGCAATAATATGGATAATTTGGGAAACCACGGAAGCGGAATTAACCACACCAATGGTATAGGCCAGAATGGTAATGGCATCAACAACAATAGAACTGGATGCACATACAAGGAATTCTCAGCATGCAAACCAATAGATTTCAATGGTGTAGGAGGCGCGTTGGTGTATACTCGATGGGTCGAAAAGATGGAGTCGGTGATCGACATTAGTAACTGTGCAGCACATCAAATGGTGAAGTATTCCGCATGCTTGCTGTCAGGAAAGGCATTGACATGGTGGAATACGCAGATTCAAGCTAGGGGTAGAGAGGCAGCTATAGGTATGACATGGGATGACTTTAAGGCATTACTGAAGGAGGAATACTGCCCGGACAACGAGATGCAGAAGCTGGAGGATGAACTTTATCATCACTCTATGATAGGAGCTGGTCATGCAGCCTACACAGATCGATTCCATGAATTAGCCAGACTAGTTCCACATCTAGTTACCCCTGAGTCCAAGAGGATCGAGAGGTACATATATGGCCTTGTCCCAGAAATTCGTGGGACTGTGAAAGCAACTGAGCCGTCTACAATTCAGAGCGCAATACTGAGAGCAGGAACTCTCACAGATGAGATGGTTAGAAATGGAAGCTTGAGGAACAGTGATAAAAGGAAGGGAACAAGTGAGTCGAACAAGCAAGTGGGCACGATAGCTGACAACAAGAGGGCGAGAACCTTTGCGGCAACTGGTTCAGATCAGAAAGGTTATGCGGGTACACATCCTAAGTGTGCTAAATGTGCTTATCATCATTTGAAGTCCAAACCCTGCCGTTATTGTACAATTTGCAATCAGTATAGCCATTATAAAGACCAATGTACAGTGAATGTGGGCAATATGACGAACAACCAAAGGACATGCTATGAGTGTAACAGCCCAGATCACTTTCGGAACACCTGTCCTAAGTTGAAAAGAAATCTTAACCAAAGAGGCAATCGTCCAAACTTAGCATTAGCAATCGAAGGGCCACGAGATGAGGCCATTGAGATTCCACCCGCACGTGGCAGAACTTACTTCTTAGGAAATCCTATCACCCAACATGTCCGTGATAGCATAACGGGTACATTCTCTTGAACAACTATCTTATTATCGTAGCACTTAAGTCTTAGTATAGGACTTATACACAACATCGACTAATCTGAGACCTAGCATCATCAACCTTAGTTATATTGATAGTAGTTGATTTGATTGGTGTAAGCAATTCCAAAATTGAGCCAATCTCTCAAAAGACCTTTTTCAAGGATGTTGAATCCAGACAGATTGATTTTTAGCTTGATTCTAGTGATAGTTCTTGTCTGATGAGTTGCGAAAATCAAGCTAAAAGTCAAGTCATCACACAAACCGATTTAGCCTAATCGCATGACAGTTCTTGTCTGATGAGTTGTGCGATTAAGTAAAGATTGGTTACCTAAATGATTAACCTAAAGGAGGTCTTTTGAGGGCTATACTCGAGTTTGGGAAGGTTTGCCTCATCAAATCTACCACGAGAACTTACGTATGTGGAACGAACGAGCCGAACTTCGGGACGAAGTTCCTTTTAGGGTGGGAGACTTTCACAACTCGTAAATTCTGGTCGTTTCCCGAACTTTTCAAAATTACTATTCATCGGTTACTATTCACCGAACACTATTCATCATTTCACTATTCATCATTTTTGGAGTCGGTTTGAGATATTGAGATGTTTTTCAGAAATTTTACTATTCATCAAACACTATTCACCCCCGAGAAAAAGTTTGTCATTCATCATTTCAGTAAACCTAGTTCACGATTGTCAAATTCGCATAACCCTAAGGGTTTAGCAGCGTATTCAGAGAACACATTTGAGAATCATCATGTAGGCTAGAATTAGTCTGCATATCATCAGTATCATCATCTGCATGCATTCATGCGTGAGTTTGCATTATTTCAGTATACGTACGGTTATCTATTTAATAAACGTTATAATATAAGCAATTATTTTGAATAATTGATCTGACAATCCCGACTATGGTCAAGATATATTTTCATACTCATTTCAGTAATATAAAAGTTATATTATTAATATACACGACGTTTTGAATTTATTTCATACACGTATCGTTAAACGTTTATAACTACGACGGTTTTCTGCAACTTCAACACGACAACTACTTTAACACCCGATTCTCATCAGGAATGTAAATTCATGAAGTTTACAACTTTAATATATCTCGTCAGGTTCCGTCAAAATTTATTTCTAGTTAACCCGGTACCCGAAACTTACAATATACTACTTTATACACCTCAAATTCATCAAATGCTTACCAAATACTTCAAGTATACTAGAAAACTACACAAATATCTTCCTAATACATACTAGTCAACATATATACACATATACATGTAAGACTTTGCTACCATGGGTGAAAATACCATTATACCCTCACTAGCTAGATATTTCATTACATAAACTACATATTACAAACATAAGTTATTTTTACAAAATCAAAAGCAAGGTTTTCTCTCTTTTTCCTTCCTCCCTAGCCACGTCCAACCATCAAGAACAATCAAGGATTCATCATTTTTTCAAGAACAAGTCATAATCAAGCTCTATTTTCATTCCTTGTTAGGATTTTGAAATAAAAATCCCAAGGTTTTCATCCTAAGTATCATTAAACTCCATATACTTCAAGTAAGCTTTACATGAACTTTTTCATCATCTCATGTATTCATTTCACTAGTTACATGAAGTATTTTCTATATATATTGGTTAAACTTGCAAGTTACATATGTTATACATACCACTTTCAAGTATATATTAATTTTCATGAGTTATAATTAATCCTATGATCATCCCTTTGATATCCTACTAGTTTTATGAGTACTAGGACTCCATGACACCCTAAGAAGGTGTATGGTAGGAATAGATTAGTATTGAAGTGGTTTGGAAGTGTTTTGAACAAGTCTTGAACCATAAAAGTGAGTTTTAAACAAAATAGAAAAGCTGCTATCCCATTTTGTAAAATACAGAAAATCCAGGGGCTGTGGTGTAAGTTTGCTCCTCATATTCAGAAAATACTTTCAAAAACGAAACCGTAGCCTTTTGAATCACTAGAATAGCCCTTACGACGAGAAAGTTATGATTTTTCTAAGTTTACGACGAAACTTATATTTTTAAGAAAAATGCTTGCTGTCTCAGTTTTTAATGGACTGTTTCGAGGCATAAAACTTGATCTAGCCGTCCCGAATTATCAAAAATATGTTAATATGCCATCCCACGATTCCGGGGATATAAAGAACGTAGAAAACAAGCTTATAACGAAAAAGATACAAGCGTTTGAAATCCGGCAAACCATATATTATTTTGACAGCTTTTACAACTAATAGAAATTGTTAAGTGTTGGACATTATATTTCAAGTAACGACGTTAGGAGCTATATTTCTTAACCATCGAGGCGCGTATGATAAAAAGTTAAACAAGACGACATCTAGCTATTGTTATAAGGTTTTCAAAAACGTCAAGTTTGATCACTAACACTCAACGTACAATATTTCACGACGGATTTTATAAAGCTAATTGGACATATTTTTCACAAGTGAAGAAAAGTGTTAAACTACGCCGAAAACATAATATTCACCAATAGAACACTAAAAGAGAATCATGTAACACCGATTCAATATATTTACATGAAAGGTAACTTATAACTTAACGAGACAACAAAAGTGTACTTTTCAACGATAAACGTTACTTTCAAAAACTAAGTGGTATTGATAACGTACGTATATGCATGTGTAGCATTGTTTTATTTCTTACATTAGCATCATCTCATTCATAATAGGTTGCGGTTAAGGAATCGAGCCTATTTCTGTTCAGTCACTAGCATATTGTATCTGTTGCATCAGGTGAGTCATAGCCCCACTTCTACTCTTTTAATACTTGTTTTAACTCTTTGGGGGAGATACATGCTTCAACTACTTGTTTTTACTTTTACTCTAAACAATTTTACTCATATGCTACGCTATACGTTATTATTGTGTTATGCTTGACTGTGTTATACTTAATGTGCAAATCTTGATTGTGTATATCTTTTAGCAACGTATATCTTTGAGTAACGTATATCTTGAGCAACGTATATCTATGAGCAACGTATATCTATGAGCAACGTATATCTTTGAGCAACGTATATCTTTGAGCAACGTATATCTTGAGCAACGTATATCTATGAGCAACGTATATCTTTGAGCAACGTATATCTTTGAGCAACGTATATTCATGAGCAACGTATAACTTTGGGAAATGACACCCAGTAGTCCTTAATCTTTGAGCAGTGGCGTGTACACATATTGTATACACGTACGTTTTAATCATACTATATGTTAGCAGTGGGTTGTGAACACACAGGTTGCAGGTTTTGTATGGGCGGGATTTGCAACTGAGTGGATTTACGATGCCTTTGCTGTGTGATCATCTTCTATAGGCTTTATTCGTTAAACAAACTCTATGAACTCACCAACCTTTGTGTTGACACTTTTAAGCATGTTTATCTCAGGTTAGTAAGGCGATAGCAGATGCTTGGAGCAGAGAGTCTTAGGGCACGTTTTTCTGAAGACTTTTGCTTTTATCGTTTACCATTCGATACACTTTAAAAACTTATGTAATATTGTACATTGGGATCTTTTGCTTGTAAACTATGACTTTTATCTATTCGAATGGTAACTTTTCAAAACGTCTCATTTAGAGGTCGTTTTCTATATCTTGTACTTTGTGCCCTGAAGTAGCATCCCAATGACACTATCGTTCCGCTGCGATATTTTGGGGGTGTTACAATAAGGTTATTGAATAAATGAACTGATATCAATCAACCATTCAATACTATTAATGATTCATAAACTTCCTTTTGTACCATCTCATTTAATTTCTTGTAATGCGTTTATCACATGCTTTATAGAACATAACTATAAATCCATTATGTATTTAATGAAAACACCATCAATGAAAATTGGTTTATTAAGCACTCTTAATCATTAAAAGATTTTTCAAGACATTGTTTTAGAGAAAGATTCATTCTCTTATTAAAGCCTTCTCATCGTTATACACGTTAGAAATGGTGGTTATAATGTAGGTCATAATATTAAAGATCTCATCTTTATAGACACATGTGGTAATCAAAACTTATTTATTTCATATTCTCCGTTCTATACATTCTTGTTGAGCTCATAAATCAACATACATAAAAAAGAGAAATGTCATAATGAAATAGATAAGATTAAAATTTAAAGATTACCACCTTGTCCTTTAACTTTTGAGATCACATGACATGCTAATTTTTTGTTACATAAATGCTTAAAAGCACCATAAAACATGTAAACCTTAATGATGGGAAATTTGTCTAAAAGTGTACTTAAATGTGTTATATAAGAGTTTATTGATTTCAACTTTATATTGAACATGCAATTTGATTTTCCATTATTCTCGCTAAGCTTGAATGATTGCTCATTTTATTCAACCACAAAAGGTGTAAGATGACCGAAATATAATGTATGCTCAAATTCTTTATGACTATAAAAGTAATATTGCCCATTTGAACATGTTGTAACATTTAGTGGTTTTAAGGACTTATTACTTATAGTGGATATCGAAGCAGACCTCTTACTAATAAGATTATGGACTATTCAAATAATTTTCACAAATAAATATGATGCAAATTAAGGACTATATCACATTATTAAGATAATAGTATAACTAACCTTAGGGCATAAGTAAGTTATTTGAATCTAACTACAACACAAAATTAGATTCACATAAGAAGTTTGATATGATGTAATTGTTAACTTCTCGTTGGTTCCATTAACAACCCATTAATAACTTCTACATTTAGTTATGCAAAATCAGTCAACAAAATACATCACCGTTGGGCACAAATATTCGCTAACTAATTATTTAATTTGCAAAATACCGTTTGGGGGTCAAAATTATGATTATACGTTGGGCTAATCCACAATCCCAAGCACACCAACACGTAACTTAGTATGACTTTAATTCACATAATTGTTTTGATTAGTAAACTCCTTTAGGCAGAAAACTAACATCGACAATTAGGTAGTCATATAATGACTTGTTCATTCACTTAACTGTTTTGACTAGTAGCCTTCCGTTGGGCCGACAACTAATCCCGACAATTAAGTAGTCATAAAACATGTTAAAAGTATTATAAACATGTTAATTAATACCCTATTTTACTTCATGTTTTATGAAAGAAACACTCTCACTTAATCAATTTGTTCAAAACTAAAAACAAATTAGAGAGTATATAATACCTTCTTTCCATTAATTTATCTGTCCAAACATTAGGACATGATATCGTGTCTGTAAGTGTATCTTCTCAACCAAGCATAATGAAAGAAAACAATCTTTTAGTATCTTGTAAAGCTTATAACAGGATACTAAGTGTATGTAGCTTCTTTCTTTTAATAAACTTAACACAATGAAAGCTAAACATAATGAAGAAAACACATTGATCAATTTGTCTAAAAGTATCACAAGATAGTGTTTTCTTTCTTTGAACAAAACATAATGATCAAAATAGTGATATAAAATTAAAAGGTAATATCACAGTTATCAAGTAAGTCCTTAAGACAAGAGAACTATAAGTATTCAATCTCCACAATTTTGAGTATGACAAACTGTTAGTTTTATAGACATGAAATAATAAATGTGTGTTAGGATCGAACTCGAGTTCACGGGATTGCACACTTTACGTATGAAAGTTAAAGATTAATAATTATATATAAATGTTATATTAATTATTATATAAACTTAAAACACTTAACGATCGTTAACATTTAACGGAAAAGGCTAACGATCGTTAGACGAAGAAAAGGAAAGTAATACTTGTGAATAATTGGAAGGTTAAGAAGGTTCCGGAATCCCTAGGGGATACCACAACCGATCGGCAAGGGGAAGTTCCACCTCCTCAATGCCTTGGACTCCAAGTTATCTCACCTATATAAACACTTCAAGGGTTATTGTTTTCTCAGAACTTGTACACATAACCTAAAAGTGTTTTCTTTCTCTTTTCCTTGCAAAACCAATCGATCCACTATAATTCTTAGGGGATCGATTTTTTTGAAGCTCAAAAGTGTTTGGTTTATTTATTACTTGCATAACTTTAACTTGTTTTAGTACGTGTGTACAAGAACGTGAATCAAACACACTATTGTTTGATTCTTGAATTGAATAACAAAAAGGTAAGGGGTTATTCTTATAATCCACATAAACCCTAATTAGGGTTCTTGTTCTTGATCTTGATTGAAGAATAAGAGGTATGTTTTCAATTTATTATTTGGTTAATTAATTATGCATTATATGATCTTGTTATAACGCTTCCGCACTTGCTTTGCTGTTTTATGTGTTTATATTTAATGATTGTCATGTTATATAATTCCAACAGTGGTATCAGAGCCAGGTTATAATGTGTAATTAATTACCGAAACACATAAAAAAAAATTTGTATCATTAATTGATTATTGCATAAGGTTTCTAGGTTTTTAATTTTTAAAACCCTAATTTTTTTGAAACACTGTTCATGGTACTGTTCACTATACTGTTCATCGAGCACTGTTCATGCGCACTGTTCATCGGGTACTGTTCATCGGTACTGTTCATCCGAGAATTTTTTTTTTTTTTTTTTTTTGGTTTTGTAAAAAATTATAGAAACCCTAGGTTGTATGCAATATTTTTTTCATGTGGTTTAATCATGAATAATTGTTATGTGACATGGATTATATGCGTATCTTGGGATGTTATTATGTGATAATAATTGTTTATGATCAATCCATGAAAACGTGCATGTTTAGCATGGATTTATTGTTGTTTATAATTTAAATGGTTTAAATTTGCTATTAAAATTAATGGTTAAGTTTACATATGGTTATGTTATGTATATGTTATTTAGTTGTTTATTTTTTTGAATTACTTGTTTTTTGTTTAATTGTGTTAGACATGTTTATAAACGAAAAAGGGTAATTTTGTATAAAAAATAATATAGACTAAATAAATGGCGAAATTTGTTTTGGTTTTAAGAGTAAAATTTACAAGGTTTAGTTGATTGATGTTTTTGTACAATAGTGTGTGAAAGGCGGACCGAAAATCGCCGTACAATGTGCTTGTAGAGAGGGGTTTTTAAAGATCATGCTCCTACCGGTTCTCTACAACCGCTTGTGCGCCGATCTAGACTTACCTATATCACTATTTTACGTACAATATCATCTTAAGGGTGAATTGACTACAATTCCACTATGATTACCCGAAACACTAAGCTTTAGGGCTTATGCAAAAGTACGGTATAATGGACGATAATTGTTAGTAATTCTTTAATTGGTAAACCCAATACCTCAATCAAAACTTTGTTAATTTGATCTTAGTGAATTGGTAAATAAATTTGTTTTGTAAAACAAATGTTATGAAGTTGTATGCATGCTTCTTCATACATTATTTTGATTACATACATCAAAATTAATACCCTTATAAATTAAGTCGAATGCCATCTAATTAAAGAACACTTGAAGTTGTAATTTACGTCATGTGAGAACTTGGCGAGATTGCAATGGAAAGGTAAATTTCATACTTTCATTACTAGCAGATCAACTGATGTAATGGAACTATGGGTTTGCAGTTTTTAAATTAGACGACTTAAATTGAGTAGGAAGTGAGAGCTTGGACTCAAGGCATTAGATGGGGATGAAACATGCTTACATTGCAAAAGGTTTTGTGAATGTAAATCCCATAATGATCTAGGAATTGCAATATGATATTGGCAATTATTGTTCGACAATTACCTTGTTGAATACTATCATTACTAGCAGATCAACTGATGTAATGATACTATGTCAATTAGGATTCTAGCTTTAAGAAAATAATATGGTTTATATGAATATTTACCAATGGGTATTTTATTTTCTTAAAGATTATATTATCGAAAATACTAAAATTGAATTTTGTTAATTCATTTAATGTATTAATGCAACGTTAAAACTGTAAATGAACTTTGGGCTTTGGTAAATTGATCTCGTTCTGTTATCAAACAAATGTTTGATTAAGAATAATTTACTTAAAAGACAAAAGAAGTCTCTTTTCTATGAAAGAAGAGTGAGACACAATCCTATTCCTTTTCATGAATGAGAAAGGATAATAGGGATATTAGATATGTCTAAATTCTAATATAACTCATAGCAAAATTTTAATTGTTAAGAAAATTGCGCATTTTCCGTAGAGATTTAATCATCCTCATTCGGTGATTAAATACTTTTGTAACAAATATGATATTTGGTTAACAGGAAAATATGAGTTATTATAATTAGAAGATAGACTAATTGCCGCAAAATGATAAAAGACAAACTAGTTTATTCATCTAGTTGTTTTGTCTATTTAATAGGTGCTACATACATTGTGGGATGGTAGAACTATTAAGGAAGAAATTGCATGCCCAATTTTTCAAGTTAATAGCATATGATGGAGAGTCCATTATTTACGTGGTAGAATACACTTTTAATGCATAAGTAATTGTTACGTATGGACATTTAAAGGTGTTGGAAAGTTAAAAGCACACTATTTTCTTTCACTGGATATGAAACACTTACAATGTTGTCAAATTCAGTGGGAGTATTGTGTTCTTATTACTGAATAAGAAATTATTGTAATGATCTTTAATTCAGTGGGAGTTACAAGCTTTGACATCTTGGTAGCTAAAGAAAATTACTTTCCAAGTGTAGACACTCATACTATTAAGGATAGTCTTGTACGTTTCCTTACTAGACAATGATTGTTCTACATCTACTTGTTATGCTGATATCTATGACACAATCATATTGATCACATAGACAAACGCATGTCATGTTGTTTTATTTGTTAAATGATGTTGTTCCATGCACAAGTGGGAGAAATCTTTATTGTGTGCAAGGAATAACACATATGAATATGATTTAAAGGATTTTCTTTACTGTAAGGTAAGAGACTAATGTTCTAATAAGGCTAATACACATCTAATTCAAGAAACACTTGGTATTGCAATTTACGTCATGTGAGAGCTTGGACTAGATTGCAACAACAAGGTAAATTTCACATTTTTATGACTAGCAGATCAACTGATGTAATGGAAATATGAGAATTTGCAGTTTCTAAATTAAATACCTATTAGAACGTGTGTCAATACGATATCAAGACTACTTTAATTTGTATATTTATGAATTCTTGGAATGACATAAATTAATAAAGTAATATAATGCTACTTCAATCTGAATATTTATGTATTCTTAGAATGACATAAATAAATGAAGAAATAATGTTGATTTAACATTATTGTGAAGTAATATATTAACTTGAAAATTACTATTGAAACCAAGAGATGGTGTTCATAATTACTTTAGTTAAACATGTTTATGTTTCATTGTAAAGATATAAACATAAAGCCTTGTAATTGTTACAAGACTTATAATAAAGTAAGACGTTAACTTGTTATATTTTTTAATTAAGACATATACATAAAGTCATTAAATTGTTAAATGACTTATAACGTTTAGTGGGATTATAACAGTTTATGTTTTATTGTAGAGACATGGACATGAAGTGACTTTGTCAAAAGTACTTGTGTTATAAAGCATGTAATTGGCTTGAAAATACTATTATACCATTAAAATGACTTAGTTGGTAAATAGACAAGCCAAAAGGAATATGGTTATCTCAAATATTGTTAGATTGTCTTACAATATTAATTCTAATGAAATACCAAATGTTTATGGTATGTTCAGTCAGGAAAATCAAACTCTTGTTATATTGTTTGATTAAAGATAACTATGACTTCTTTTCTTTCAAAAGTTATCAAGGTTAGAAATTGAGTATGGATTGAATATACTCAATAAAACTCCAACCTAGAAGATTAAAAAGACACCATCATATGATGGAATGTGATGTATCACATTAAGTTTTAAAATGAAGTTCTGAATTTGTTAAACTACTTATGAGTAGGTTATTAATAAACAAAAGTCATGAACTGTCATTGTGTTTTGTAATGTCCCAAAAGAGAACATTGTATTGTTGCTCTATTTGCTAAGTATTTATAGATGGTCTTTAAATTACTAAAAGCAAGTGGGAGTTTTTTATCTTTAAAGGATAAAACTACAAGATACATAATCTTCTAAAAATACACTAGTAAATATCATGATGAGGCTAAACATTAAAATGTTAAACCTCAAGATGATGGAATTTTCATTCGTAGAATAGCAAGAATATCTCAGATATTTGATTAATATGCTGAGGGCTATGATTTGCAGGATTATTGTAAACCTGATAATCATTATGATACATTACCAAATATGAATTGGGTAAAGTACTCATGCTATGAATGTTAAAGATGTTGTTCATAAAGATAATCAAATTTTGGAAATTTGGTTTATCTTAATTCTTAATAGTTAGACTAGAGAATGAAGATGAGTTTCTTTAAAGATAAGATAACCCTAGTGGTTAAATCTTTGTGTAGAAATCATATGGACAAAATTGTACACGTATTTAATGCATTACAAGATTATTAATCATACTTAAGCAATTAACTGTGATTGAATATTCTATTCTAAATACATTAAATATATAAAGATTATAATTGTCATATTTTCATTTATATAAAATTGACAATGGAATATCAAAACTCTTTCTTGAGTGATTACTTGAGCGAGGACGATTAGTAATCAAAAGGAGTTTATGAATTCAATTAAATCTTAGGAAGTGTACAAAGTGCAATAATTCATGAGTGAATAAATGCATGCATCTAGAAGATTACTCTTATGTTTAATTATTAAATCCATGTTTTGATTTATAATTAAAATAAGATAATTTCTAAGTATTCCTGAAAGCTAGTGGGAGTATTATGTTTAATTTCCTAAATTATATATGTTGTAAAACATATAAAAAGTAACATTCCATATAAGTTAAATGTTAAGTCTTAGTTTGGAATGAAACTTTACTTGAAAGATTTAGAAAATAAGACATACAACCTTGGAATGAATGTTTATTGTTGAAACATGTGCGGTAAATGAATCTCATATAACATGATATATCATTTGGAAAGTCTAAATGGATATGTATAACATGAATAAAATCTAAAGTATGACTCAAAGATTTTTCATGAACATCATGTTTTATTGTATCATGCTTGATTACAAGATGATTTTGCAATATTAATATCTAATTAAAAGTTATTAGATAACTTGTGTAATATTCTAAAAGAATATGTTTGATTATAGAATACATCCTCAGCCTGGAACAGCTCAAATTCTATAGATGAACAATATGTCAATTGTTGTGCAAATTGTCATAGCTAACAAACTTAAATGTTTGGAAGGCATCAAACATTACACAATAGATATTAAAATTTACGGGAATTTTAATGAGCATATTGTTGTTTGCATACAATGATGCTAATGAAATTGAGATGACACTCAATACTAGTCATGGTAAGGATTTAATCCTTGGCCATTACTAGTTGTGCTTACTAAGAGCATAGTTGCATTATACATTAAAGAATAAGAATACTTAAAAATTTAAAATGTTTGGAAGTTTAATTAAATAAATAGGTGGTTAAGGATGACACTTACTTTATGAAGTATTATATGGCAATATCAAATTATTTGAATGCACATATACAAGAACTTCAATAGTTGAATTCTTGAAATAAGTATTCTCAAATTTCTGATAGATCAAAGTTGGATGATTTATGCCTTGTCAACAAGTATGAATGTCATCACTTGAGACATAATTCATCAACTAGAGTTATCATGCATTGATCTATTTAGTATTTGGATAAGGGATGTTAAACAATTATTATAATGAATTAAAATACATGGTATGTTTGATTTCATTTATAATATATTGTATCCTATATTTGCATGTTTAATCCGTGAATAAATGTTATTCTAAATGTCCGTTGTCGGTTAATAATATGGGAATATTATTAAACTAAGACAAATCTGAATGTTGGTATAATATACTTAAAGTATATTGATGCGTGGTCATACAAATTCAGATGATATTCAAAGATATCGAATATAGGACTTATCCCAACTACATGATGTTACTTTATGGATCTTGTCATTAAGTAAATCCTAAGAAGTTATCCTCAGACTTGAGATGCAAGATAATGGTCATGAATGTAGTGCATTTCTGTGAAACAACTTAACGCTATACGTAACTGGTAGTCATAAGGGTTGTTTTCGGAAGTGTTACAAAGTTTGTGAGTTTTGCTTGTATTCAAGATAGAATTTGTTCCTTCAAATTTATTTTTGGAGTTTAATACTGCTGGGCCCTTCGTAGGGTTGTCAAGATGTTTGCACGGCCGTGCCCAAGATCTCCCCTGAATATGTTCAGAAGATTTGGTAATCTTGATCAATCACAAACAACGAGAAACAGAATGGTTAATCAAGGAATGACTTTGATCCATATCCTTATTAACGTGGTATTAGAAACAAAAGGATAATAATAATGAGAAATCATTAAAAGGTTTTCCAGGAGCCTTACTCGAGTTGTACTAAGAGGCATCGGCGTGTTGCAAGACGCTAACCGAATGTGATCACTTTATTATGACATGTCTAAGTGGGAGCTGTTAGTTTTATAGACATGAAATAATAAATGTGTGTTAGGATCGAACTCGAGTTCACGGGATTGCACACTTTACGTATGAAAGTTAAAGATTAATAATTATATATAAATGTTATATTAATTATTATATAAACTTAAAACACTTAACGATCGTTAACATTTAACGGAAAAGGCTAACGATCGTTAGACGAAGAAAAGGAAAGTAATACTTGTGAATAATTGGAAGGTTAAGAAGGTTCCGGAATCCCTAGGGGATACCACAACCGATCGGCAAGGGGAAGTTCCACCTCCTCAATGCCTTGGACTCCAAGTTATCTCACCTATATAAACACTTCAAGGGTTATTGTTTTCTCAGAACTTGTACACATAACCTAAAAGTGTTTTCTTTCTCTTTTCCTTGCAAAACCAATCGATCCACTATAATTCTTAGGGGATCGATTTTTTTGAAGCTCAAAAGTGTTTGGTTTATTTATTACTTGCATAACTTTAACTTGTTTTAGTACGTGTGTACAAGAACGTGAATCAAACACACTATTGTTTGATTCTTGGATTGAATAACAAAAAGGTAAGGGGTTATTCTTATAATCCACATAAACCCTAATTAGGGTTCTTGTTCTTGATCTTGATTGAAGAATAAGAGGTATGTTTTCAATTTATTATTTGGTTAATTAATTATGCATTATATGATCTTGTTATAACGCTTCCGCACTTGCTTTGATGTTTTATGTGTTTATATTTAATGATTGTCATGTTATATAATTCCAACACAAACGGTAGTGATACTCTTTGTTGTAATAATGATTTTGCTTGTCATTCCATTCATCGATAATTACATTATATAATGTAAACATGGGTTAAGTTCACAAACTAATACTAAAACCCATAATACACTTGAGAGAAAATGTTCTATGTGAGAGAGAAAACTAGGGCTAGTAACCTCCATGTGAGAGAGAGTAACATGAGATACAACACGAGAGATAGTGAGTTCGAGAGGAAAAGGCACATAGGAAATGGATGGGAGTACAATGGTAAGCGTCTAGGAACCAACTACACCGGTGGGAAACGAAACTCCGCGGTATCTTTTATGTTATTCAACTTTCCAAACGATTGGGGGATGGGCAACCTGTGGATACTATTCAAGAAGTTTGAAACGGTTTTTGACATGTACATGGCGCAAAAACGTCTCAGAAATGGGGAAAGATATGGATTTGTTCGGTTTAAGCTGGTTACGGACGTGGAGGCATTGTTGAAAAAGCTGAGGGAAATCACGATCGGAGGAGCAAGACTGAAGGTTTTCATAGCGTTCGACAGGAAGATCCCAGGTGTGAGATATGGGAGGAAACAAAAACGTGGGAGATAGAAAGTTGGGAGGGAACAGAAACTATGGAAATGAGATGAGGAAGGATAAAGTATGGAATAACAACGGCTGGAACGCATATACTCGGGATCATCGAAACTTTGTGGAGGTTGTTAATGGCGAAATGAAAGATAAGGAAAAGAAGCAGGGATGGAATGGGGAGGACAGAAAAGATGGGTACAGAAAACATGATGGAAAAACTGAAAATATGGAGGAAAAACAAGAAGTTAGAACAGTAGAGGTGGAAGATGATGAGGTTAACATTATGACTTTCAATAAGTGCTTGTTAGGAGAAGTAAGGAGTGTATGCTACATTACAAAACCTGCCAACCTGTGTGAGGAGCAAGGGCTAAGTAACGTTGAAGTCAAGTTGCTCGGGGGATTAGAAGTTATGATGGTGTTTGACACACAAGAAACTGCCACTAATATCTTGAGTAGTGTAGATCACGGGCTGAGAAGATGGGTACACAAATTGCGACGTTGGAGCAAGCACGATATTACGCCAAGGAGATTAACGTGGATTAGCATCTTAGGAATACCAGTGTCGTGTTGGGCAGAATCGGTGTTCAAGAAAGTTGCCACGTTGCATGGAAGAGTGATCAGGACAGTCAATTTCAAATTGGAGGGTAACCAAAACTTAATCGTCGGTAAAGTCCAAATACATACGTGCAATAATGGGCTAATAAAAGAGTTCCTTTTCGCTAAGGTGTTTAGAAGAAAATTCAGAGTAGAAGTTATAGAAGAAGTAGGGGACATTATGGAGTTCGAGTTGGAAGAGATGGCAATGGAAAGCAAAGATGAGAATGGAAAAGATACAGAGCAACATCATGAAAAGGGTGATGATAATGACATGGTTATCTCGGATAGCAAAAGCAGTGATTATACTAGTGAGGAGGGATCGGAATCTGAAGGAGAAGAGAATGAAGATGAGGGGTTACCGGAAACGATTTCCGACCAGAAGATGGGGGTGGTCGGAAAATGAAAGAAGACAAGGAGTCAAGATTCCCAGGTACATCAAAGGCTTGCGAGACACCCGAGGACGGAAAAATGAAGAAAGAGGAAAAGGCGGCTGCAGAGTTTGATAAAGTACATGGGGAATATGCAAGGGTTACACTATACCAACGGGGTCTACCCCCACGGTGGCTAGGTACCTATGATGTCCTTTTGTACTTTCCTTTTGTCCTTTTTGTCGTGTTGTTGTTTTGTGTTTTTTTTTTTTTTTTTTTTTTTTTTTTGTCATTCTTTTTTTGTGTCGTGTTGTTGTTTTGTGTTTTGTGTTTTTTTTTTTTTTTTTTTGTCATTCTTTTTTTTTGTCCCACATTTAACTTTTTTTTTGTCCCATCATTGCCTTAACTCAGTTTTTTTTATGTCCCACATTTAACTTTTTTTTATCATTGCCTTAACTCAATTTTATGTTGGTTAAAGATACAGTCCAAAGTTTTATTTTTGTCCATAGTGCATAAGCACACAAGCAGATTGCATAAAGGCTCATATTAACACAAGCAGTCCAAGTTATTTCCAAGTGCATAAGCACACAAGCAGAACACAAGCATTTAGCACCCAAGCAGATTGCACAGAGGCTCAGATTAGAAAACCATCATCGCCGATTTAGAAAACCATTTGCACAAGTGATAAAAAAGTGTTAGGCTCGGATATGAAGGTTGCAAAGTGATAAAAATATCACTTTGCCATCCATTCGGTTATAAAACCATTCGTCATCGCCTTTTTTGGAAAAAAAAATTGTCCAAAGTGCAGATTGCACCCAAGTGCACAGATCAGATTGCATACAAGCAAGATTGCAACCAAGTTAGATTGCCCAAGTGCACAGATTGCACCCAAGTTACACCATGTTTCACAAGTCTCTGTTGATGACAAGAATAAAGACGCTGGAGATGGAGTTAGAATTGGCAAGGAATCCTGAGGATCACGCTTGTCAGTCGAGTGCAAGGCTTCATGATCTTTTAAATGAAATGAATAATCTTCATATGTAGTAGAAGTTGTTATTTTTAAATAATGTGTTAATGTTATTTTATAATTGAATAATAACAGTTGTTGTAATGTTGTTGTTGTTGTTAATTAAATAAAAACACATTAGACGTTATTGTAGGACACATTAGACGTTATTATTCAATTAAACATTATCCAAAACATTATACAAAACATTACAAAACATTACAAAATATTATACAAAACAAAAAAAAAAAAAAAAAAAAAAAAAAAAAAAAAAAAAAAAACCGACAAAAAGGACAAAGGAAAGGACAAAAAGGACATCCTAGGTA
Organism: Artemisia tridentata subsp. tridentata; assembly: GCA_021014915.2. Classification (NCBI taxonomy): domain Eukaryota; kingdom Viridiplantae; phylum Streptophyta; class Magnoliopsida; order Asterales; family Asteraceae; genus Artemisia; species Artemisia tridentata. The sequence continues at coordinate 262,335,094 of CP139506.1, read as the reverse complement.
ACATAGCCACCGTTTACATAAAAACATAGCCACCGTTGATATAACTCAAGCCATATGCAATGGAAGTCAAAGAAAAAAGTAAAGAGGAACAAGCGGCTGTAGAGGACTAGAGTCTGATAAAGTACCTGGGGAATATGCAATGGAAGTTAAAGAAAATAATAAAGAGGAAACAAAGTATGTAGAAAAGCTTGATTGGTGTGAAATTGGAAATAATGGAGGCATATACCAAAAAAGTCATAAGGGGCCTAATGGATAAGTAGTGAAAACTAGAATCAAGAGGGTGTAAACGAAATTGGGCCGATGATGGGCCTGAAAAACGCAGTTGGGTCATGCAATACTAATAAGGACAAACCAATCCAACGTGAAATAAATACAAGTGGTCCGAAGATGGGATGCAATAGTAATAATATTGGGACAGTAGACAAATTTGGTAAGTCAAGAAGAAAGATACTAAAACAAAGTAAGGATGTGGGTATTAAAAACCAGTCTGATACAAGTAGTGGTGAGGAGCTTAGAGCAAGAGGGAGAAAAAGTGAGTTTCACCCAACAACTTCGATTTGTAGTGGAGATGAGAAAATTAACAAGAAGAGAAAAGCAAATAGAGAGGATGAGGAAGAGGAGGCTAGTAACTCAAACGTGAATATGAATAAAGTAAATGATGTTGATTTCGATGAGATAAATAAATCTAAGGTGTTTAAAGAGGGCTTAGATGGTGGGGCACGGATCAGTAACAAGAAATGTGGACGGAAAAGCCTTAAAAAAGCACTGAAAGTAGCGAGACAACAAGGAGTGTAGGGTTTGGGTACGAACGAAAAAGGGGTTTCGGACGCATATAAGATTTCTCAAAATGAGGAAAATGTCGGGAATGAAACATTTGTGTTTAGGAGTACGGGATGAGCAGTTTCGGAAAGTAAAATTTGCTCAATCAATATGGAACAGGTTAAAGAGATTGGTGAATTAATTGGGGTTTCTTAGGCTAAAGCAGATGAAGAGATGGTGGGAGGAGAAGATATGGGGGTAACGGTGGACGATAAGGGTAAGGGCCAACTGTAAGGTTAGTTGTGGTTATTATCAGTGTCGTTTTATATTAGTTTGCTATGAAGATTATTTCTATCAATATAAGGGGTATTGGAGAGGTTAGGAAAAAGGGTTGGATTAAGTCAATAATTAGGGATGAACACCCTGATATTATTGGTATACAAGAAACTAAATGTGGGGCTGTAGATGATTCGGTGATTGAAGAATTATGGGGGGGGGGGGGGGGGGTTTGGGTTTTCACAGTTAGCTGCGGATGGTAATTCGGGTGGGATTATATTAATATGGGACACAAGATCTTTTACGTATAAAGATGGTATGGGAGACGAAAGATTTGTAGCTGTAAAAGGGGATTGGAAAGGCAAGGACGGGGATGTGTATTTGTCTTGTATATACGGACCACACGTGGGAAGACAAAAGGCATCGCTATGGGATAGAATTCGCGGGCTAATGGATAGATCAAAGGGCGCGTAGTGCATATTTGGGATCTAAATGTTGTTAGGGGAGGAGACGAAAGGATGAATTCTTAAGTCAACATCAAGGAAACGATTGATTTCAATGATTTTATAAATGAAGCAAAGCTCATCGAGATTCCAATGGGGGGGGGGGGTTTGGGAGGAAGTTTACTAGGGTTAGCGATTATGGGTTGAAATTTAGTAAGCTTGATCGGTTCCTTTTGAATGAGGAATTTTGTGGTCTCTGGGGTAATATCTCGGTGGTTGCTTTGGACCGAAAGCTCCCAGATCATTGTCCTATTGTCTTATAGGACGTTGATCTTGATTTCGGTCCGAAGCCTTTCCGGGCGTTTGACATTTGGTTAGAGGAAAAAGATATTGGAGTCATGGTGGAAGAGGCGTGGAAGGTGGAGGTTAGGAATAGGCGTCCGGATTGTCGATTCCGTGACAAAATGAAAAATGTCAAAGGAGCGCTCAAAAAGTGGAGTAAAGAAAGATTTGGAGCGGTTAACGAAAACATAGAATTGTACAAACAAGAAGCGATGAAGTGGGAATTGGAAGCGGAGAACAGAAGTTTAAGTGAATTCGAACGGCGGGTGTGGATGGAGGCAAGGAAGTCATAGATGGATAAAGAAAATGAACTTAGGAGTATGCTTCGACAAAAGGCTAGGATAAAATAGGATGTTGAAGGCGATGAAAACTCGAAGTTCTTCCATTCGTATATTAAGCGAAGGAATAACATGAGTAATATCAGGGGCTTGATGGTGAATGGGTTGTGGTGTGAAGAACCTAGTTTGATAAAGGCGGAAATGGTTCGACATTATAAGGTTTTATTTACTGAGGGAGGGTCATTACGTCCAGTCTTTTGTTGTGATCATGTGGAAAAGATCTCGGTGGATGATGCTCTTTTGTTGGAAAAAGAATTATCCGAGGGTGAGATTTGGGATGCGGTTTGCGGATGTGGGGGGGATAAAGCTCCTGGGCCAGACGGTTTTAATTTCAAGTATATTAAGAAGTTTTAGGATATATTGAAGGCGGGCTTGGTTAGTGCAGTAAAGTGGTTTGGGGAGAGCACGGAGATCTCGAGAGGGTGCAATTCCTCATTCGTGACTATCTTCCCAAAAGTTACGGATCCTTGATAAGGATTTATTTGTTACGTTTTTAAGGGGTCATTTAAGCCTTAAATCGTATTTATTTGGTCAAATATTACCCCAAATCGTTTCTTTTCTCATTTTAGGTACTTGGGACATGATTTCTGGAAAATGGAGCATTTTGGACGTTTTTGGGCTCAAAAGTGAAGAAAACAGCAAAGTCGTGGAAAACCTGACGGCGTCACGCCTTAACTGGTGACGCCGTCACATGTTGATGATGAAGCTGGAATATTTACAAGTGACGCTTCAGAGAACTTTTGGAGGTTTTACACCTGACGGCGTCAGGTGTATTTGGAAGAAGGCCGTCTGGTATTAGCTTTACACGAGACGACTCAGAACTTTTAAAGAGTGACGGCGTCATACTTGGATCTGACGGCGTCAGAAGGCAAAGAGCGACGGCGTCAGAAGGTCGACTTGCACAAGACGAAACCCTAATAGCGGCGATCTGACGGCTTCAGGATCTATAACCTGACGCCGTCAGCCTTGTAAATCTATATATAGTTTTGGATTTTTCATTCATTAGTGTGGAACTTTGTATGTAACTTTGGAGACATAAACCCTAGTTCGAATTTTCAGCTTTTGTAGGGGTTTCATACCCTCTTTTCTTCCATGTTCAATTAAAGATAAGTTTTTCTTTAATCATTCAATATGTCTATGTGTTGTTTGATTAATTGTTTATCTTTTCTTTCTATTAACATGTTAGCTTAAGTTTGTTTGTGTTTGCTTAGATCTAATGAAACCTTGTTATTGATTGTTGATAAGTTGTCTATTGTTTAGTTGATTGACTCGCGTTAGGCTTAAGAAAACTGGCTAACCTCCTTTGTGTAACAAGCTTGAACGTCTTAAGAAACGTAATCGGATGTGCACTACGGTTTTATTCGTTGTATTTAATGCATGAGTAGATGTTAATGATTCTATGATAGGATACTAAACGTATCGTCATAAGAAGAAATTGATATTCATAGAGTTGGGGAAGGACGTGCACGCCCCCACGACTGGTATTAAGGAATACAACGCTTCGGCTAAAACAATTGCACTGTGACATTCAACAAATCAACAAGAGATAACTAGGGAGTAATTATATCTAAGTAAACACATTTGTCTCATTAGAAGAAGTCCACCACTTTTATTTTCTTGTTATTTATTTTATTGTTTTTAGTTTAATTAGTAGTTTAGGGTTAGTTGACTAGCAACTAATTCCGCCCACTCTTCCAAAACCGAGATTTTAATTGCTTTCACAAAATATAAAATATCAAAAAGAATCATCCCTCACCCTTAGACCAATTTGATATACACTTCAAATCCTAGCGACACTATTCCCCTAGAGAACGATCAATCCCCGGACATACCTATACTACACTACAACGACCAGGTACACTGCCTAGAGGATTGCAAAGCTTCTCAAGATCCCTTGAGAGGTAAAACCTTTTGTGAGGCCGCAATCCTCGCATCAAGTTTTTGGCGCCGCTGCCGGGGAATAGTTATTGTTTAGGTTTGATTTTTATTTCGTTTAGGTCTACTCACTAGATTCCTATCAAGTGAGATTTTTATTTTTCTTTTTATTAGCTTCTTTAGTCTATCTTTTTCTTCATGTTTTTGTTCGTAACCATTATCATCCACCATCATGGAAGGTGATAATATCCTAGACCCCATCAACCCACTACAACCAAACCACCAAAACCCACCCGAACAACCTAGAGCACGCACCTTAGGAGAATACTCCCGACCTAGCCACCAAGGCTATCGAAACACCATTGAGCTCAACCAAGGAGCCAATGTGTCTCCCTTGCGATCCGACACCATCCGGTTGGTGCAAAGCGGATGTGCATTCCATGGACTTCGTTCCGAAGATCCAAACCAACATCTCAAGGATTTCCTTAAAATCGTTGATTCCATAGACCTTGATGTTGCCACTCGAGAGACGACGCGATTGCGTCTCTTTCAATTCTCTCTACGGGACCAAGCTAGTCAATGGCTTGAGCGTTTACCCGCGGGATCCATCACCTCTTGGGATGATCTCACCACTCATTTCCTTTCTTAATTTTTCCCACCGGAAAGAACCACCAAGTTAAGGAATGACATATTGATGTTCCAACAGCGTCAAGGTGAAACTCTTTACGAAGCATGGACTTGTTTCAAGGACTTACTTCAAAAAGTCCCTCATCATGGCATTGATATTTGGCTCCAAGTCCAAATCTTCTATGATCATGTCAATCAATCCATAAGGTAAACCATTGACCAAGCGGCCGGTGGTAAGCTTCGTGATAGGAGTGCGGAAGAATCATGGAAACTCATAGAAGATCTTTCTCTCTATGACAACGAATGTTGGAATGACCCCAGCGATTTGAACAAAACGGTCAAGGCAATATCTTTTCCTTCGAATAATTCAAGCATTCCCGACCGTAGAATTATGGAGCTTGAAGACCAAGTCAAGTTTCTCATGAAATCCTACGAGGCTCCTAAACCCTCAAGTCAAGTGAACAAAATCACTTCTTCATGTGAATTATGTAGAGGTCCTCATGACACTCGTGATTGCATGGAACTTCCCGAACAAGCTTTTGCGGACTACGCATCTTCGACGGAGCGGGAGAAAAGTAGTACACTTTCAAACCCGAGCCAAACACTTACGGTGATTCGTACAACCCCTCTTGGAAAAATCACCCGAACTTTAGGTGGAAACAAAACCAAAACCCGTCTCAAAACAATTCTTCCAATCCACCTAATCGTTTCCAATCGAACGGTTCACCCTCGAACCGTACTTTCAACAACAAAATTTCCAACAATTACAGTAGTACCAACAATTTTGAAGGATTAATGTCCAATTTTATGGCATCTCAAGAAGCTCGTTTAACCAAGTTTGAAGCCGATTTCAATCAACAACAAAACGAGATGACCAAAAAAATTGACAATTTGATAAAGGCTCTTAATAACCAAGGAATGACACCGACAAGTAATGATGTTAGAAACACAAGTGGCGGAAGCCATGTCAAGGATCCCTCATCATCCAAACATGTTTACTTTTTCAACGTCGTTACTATTAAGCCACTGAATAGGAGTAGTGAGGAAGATGATAAAGAAAGGGTTGAAATAGGAAGTGATCTTAAGGAGGAAGCTAGGAATGATGACAAAGAGGAGGTAGAAGAAGTATAGGATTACTTCAACAAGTTTCCCACTAAGGATGAGCTTGCTTACCACAAAAATCTATTGGATGATCCTTACCCGTCATACTATAGAAATCTACCGATCATCCGAGCCGGCAACCCAAACAACATAAACATACCATGCAATATTGGGCATTTGCATGTATGGAAGGCTTACATTCACTCTAAGTCCCCCGTAAGTATCTTGTCTAGGTCATTCTACAATTGGATTATGAAAAAGCAATTAGCTCCTAGGAAAGACCCCAAAACGGGGAAAATAAGTAATTTTGTGGGAAGAGTTAGAGGGTTGCCCGTTTATGTAGGAAATTTCACTTATCTAATTGATTTTGTGATTTTAGAGTATGTTAGCCCGGCGGTCGATATCAATTTATTTAATGTGGTGTTAGGAAAGCAGTTTGGGGAAATCTCTAAGATGACTTATGACCCATCCTTAGGGTTAGTTAGAATTAAAGGTGAGGACGACGAGATTACTTACCAAATGCCGCATAAGATAGAGCAATACCGACTCCTTACTAGGTTGGAGAAAGAGTTTAAGCCATCAGTCTACTATCGGACTGATGAGGATAAAGAGGAGAGGTGTTGACCATGTGATGAAAAAGATACTTGGGTTTTACAAAGAGTGCTTGCAATTAGGTCCGGAATATAAAACCAATATTGGAGATGATGTTGAGAACGTGACGGAGGATGGAGTCACATAATAGAGCATGACTTTGAGTCTAGCTACAAGACTCGTTAATAAAGAAAAACGCTTCTTGGGAGGCAACCCAAGCTTTATTTGTTTACTTTTTGTTTGTTTGTTTGTTTGTTTATTTGCTTTTATTTGATTTCGTATATATGTTTCATCTTAATTTTTTATTGTTCATGTCTTTAAATATTTTGTGAAAATGCTTTATTTTGTTTTTAACTTCGCCTTAATCACATATAAATGTATTTTACAAAAAGATAAGTGTGGGGAAGATCATATTTGTTTTTAAGAACAAATTAAACATGAACAATAACAATTAAAAGATTATCATATATATTTGTGTTTGTTCGAGTCAAATGCTTGTATCGAGTCACAATGAATATTTTTGTAAAACCCACTTTTTCATGCTACATTTAAATTACCAAAATACCCTTGAATCTAAAAATTTAGTTATTAACCTAATTAAATAAATCAACTTCAAATAAATCTCAAATAAATCACAAACTATTGTAAAATTTAAGAATTTTGAGATGAATAATTTTCTTTGGACTTCATATTATTTAATAGGGTATAAAAACTTTCTTGTCACCTTAGAATATATAAAAGGGCCGAAACATATGTATTATACATTTATAATTATCTTGTAAATAAAATACAAAGTATAAAGGATAAATATGACTTAAAAATGGAAGGAATAAATCATATCAATTTTCTGCATGTATTGGCCGAAATTTTTGGGTACTCCACATCATACACACGTTTTCTCCAATCACATTATATTTTTCCATTTTATTCTTTTCCAAAAACCCTAGCCGTATAACTCTAAAATTCCTCCACACCTCTCACGAATTTTCACAGCTGCTACAACAATTTTCCTAAGTCCTATTTGATGTTTAGAAGCTGGGAAAAATAGCCAAAAGATTTCTGGATCGTTGGTTTTCATTGTGGTGATTGTTTGGTTCGATTTGTTTTTAGCCGAGAGAAAGAAATCCCTCACAATTCATTCGATTGTCCTAAAAATATCCTGGTATTTTTCTTATGTCTATTACATCATATATGTTCCATAAAAATTAATGAAATCGAACCATGCATGCTTAATCAATCGTATGGATTTTTAAGGGTTAAAACACGTATAAAATCTATATTAATACATGCGATTTTTCTGGGCTCTAAGATTATTTTATTTGCACTCTATATGATTGATATGACTCTGGAAAAATGATATTTGGATTTGTTGAAGCCTATATAATTTAATTCGAATTATTTTGTTTATCAGGAATAAAAAGAAAAACATATCGAGGGGTCTAGGGTTTTGCTTTTTGATTTGTTATTTGTGATATTAAATGATTGTAATGATGTAGTAATGATTAGTAATCATGTGTTAGATCTAGGGTTAGGGTTTGTGTTGTTTTGTGTTAAAACCGATTATATAAATATAAAGTTTAGGGTTGTTTTGTGAATTTATTATCTTGTGGGTTAATTTTTATAAACTCTATGTTACTGTAGCATGATGAGAAAAATATAACATGTGGGTCTAATTTGTAAATATTGTAAATTGGAGGTTTGTTTTGAATTATATATATATATATATATATATATATATATATATATATATATATATATATATATATATATATATATATATATATATATATATAATGTTTCGAATTAAAATAATTAAACTTGGAGGACTAAAATTGTAAATATGGTATTTGTGGCATGTTTCGAATTAAATAATGGTATAGGGGTATTTTCTGTAAATTTGGATAATTATAGGTTTATTTGGAATATTATTAATTAAAAAGGATTATATTGTTAATTTGGAAATTAGAGGGACTAATTATGTAAATATTTGATTTTCGGCCTAAATTAATATTAAAGAGATGAAATTGTAATTTTGTGATAATTGATGGACCTATGTGTTTAATTGATTAATTATTTACTTTAAATGGTTAATTATGTAAATATAAGGTTTAAATTGATAAATTGTAAACTAGAGGGACTAAATGTGTAAATACAGAAACTTTGAGACATAATTGATGTGAAAATGTGTTAAGGGCTGTTTATGTCATTTTTAAATAGTTGAGGTGCTTATGTGATAATTATATTAGTTAAAGGTTTAATTATGGAATAAAAGGGTTAATTTGTAACTTTTGAAACTATAAGGGTGTAAAGTGTAAATCTGGTATGTTTGACTTATGTGATTTTATATGAGTGTTATAATGTGTCTGTTTCATTTGTGACCCACTGTTATCACTTTAAAGTTTAAATTGACACTTTAAACCCTAAACTTTCGGAGACCTAAAAACCCTAATTTCAGAACCTATAGAAATCTGTAATACACGAGACCATAAAACTCTTGACATTGGATCAAACTAACTTCTAATTATGAAATTGCTATCTTAATTATGGAATATGCTATTTTAAACTTTAAATTGGAAACCTTCCAAATAAGGAAACTTACTAAAAATAGAAAGTCTTCTAAAATGCTTAACTTACTTAAAGTGGAAACTTACTAAAAATAGAAAGTTACTTAAATGAGTAATCTTACTTAAAGAGGAAAGTTACTATAATTGGAAAGCTGCTGAAAATGGAAAGATAACTAAAAAGAGATAACTTGTAAAATGAACTCGTCTTGATTCGTATCCATTCTTCTTTAGGTTTTGTGAAGCGGGAGTGATCCATATTCCTTCTTGTTTATTTGACCTTGCTTTTGCTTTGGATCTAAGGTACAGATATTCCGTACTCTTTCAGTAAGAGTACAACTACTTCTCTTTCATGACCTCTTTCTCTCTCTACTTTTGATTTGCCTCTCTTATTTGGACTATTGCTATTTGAACCTTTGGTTATTGACCCTTTCATTGATCCCTTGATATTGAACCTTTGCTATTAAACCTTTGATATTGAACCTTTGATATTGAACTAGTGACATTGAACCTTTGACTTGAACCTCTGACTTTGACTTGGCAATTATAATTGAACCTTGACTACATGACCCATCAGTATTTACCCGGGTGTTACTTGTTGTGGAGTAGCCACAACCATAGCATTGATGCACCAATGTTATGTACTCTAGTGGGGCTAGAGAGATGTCCCCCACCGTCCCTTGATTTGGTCTGCATGTGAATGGGTAAGGGGCGTATGGATGCATCCTAGATTTGTATTGTATTGTATTGTATTGTATTGTATTGTATTGTATTGTTTGATGGATTGATTACTTAAGCTACTACAGCTACTACAGCCACAAGAGTTACTACAGGATTATACTACATTGGTTTGGTGACTGGGTATGCGTGCATTGCAACCCCTCACATATTGGGCTACTATTATTGTATTGTATTGGATTGGCTTGGGGGTAAAATACTGATTCCTTATACATAACTTCCTACATTTGACCTTGATATCTTTTGATTACCCACTTGACACCATATGTAATCTATCTTCATAATCCTTGATTATTTTTAACTCTTTTGTATTGCTTTGTATTTTGTTGATATCTGTTCACTGGGCTTTTTATGCTCAGCCGCTTTCTTTTCCATGCGGCAGGTACTAAAGCTAGGAGCGGGGTTTAGCTTTGGGGATGAGAGTGTGTGGACCTACCCTAGAGTTTCTTTGAATAATGGACTTTGTTTATTTATCGCATTTCCGGATTTTGGATATTTGTAATCGTACTTTTCTTTGTTTGTTTTGGGCATTTGGATGTTGTTTAGCCCCGTTATTACTCTTTGATGTTTTATTCTAGACTTCCGCTGTTTGGTTTGGCTTTGTTTGTATCTGATGTGTAACCATATTATTGTGATGTCTCTACCCTTGTCGGGTTGGGGTGTTACAATTTATGGTATCAGAGAGAACGGGTTTAGACCTTGCAGCTTAGGCCTTGACCTGTGAGGATTGGGTAGACGCTAGGTTTTCGTTTCGTCATCGTATTCATATCCGTTTGTCTTTCGCTAACCGTTTAATGTCGTTTTAGATGGTGAACACTCGCAACGGAGGTGGTGATGCTAACCCTCAGAACATTGATGAGATTGTTGCTCGAGCAGTAACTGCTGCTATCCAGGATCTGCATAACGAGCGTAGTAGTGGGTCTGGAGGCAGTGAAGAGGGGATCCATGTGTGGATTGAACGTTTCAACAAACTGAAGCCCATTCCCTTTAAGTCAGCTGCCACTCCTACCGAGGCAAGTGACTGGGTTACTCATTGTGAGAAGTTGTTTCAGGTGATTGGTTGTCCAGATGGGGTGAAAACTCGCTTAGCCGCCTTCAAACTGGAGAGTGACGCTCTCAACTGGTGGACGTTGTATGTTCAGGCGAAGGGTGGTAATTATGCTGAGACTTGTACCTGAGCAGAGTTTCGTGAGGCTTTCTATAAGCGGTTTATCCCTCTCTCGGCACAGCAGCAATACGAGAGAGAGTATGGTACCATCTATCAGACAGATCGAGAGAATGCGGCTGATTACATGGAGCGTTTTCTTAGGTTGGCCAGTTTTGTAGGGCCTACTGTGGCAGGTGATGCGGCTAGACAGGCTCGTCACTTTAAGTGGGGATTGAAGCGCTGGATACTTGACCGTATTGTCAATACGGATTATGCTGACGTGGCGATGGTTTGTGATGCGGCGCGTAACCTTGAGATGTTGCATGAGGGCGGAACGTCGAACAAGAGAACTCGTGATGGGGACAGGATACAGTCTGGGTCTTCAGGGCAGCAGAACCGGGGTTCTGACAATCGGGGTCGTTCTGAGCAGAATTTTGATAACCGTGGTCGTTCCGACCGTCAGTTTGAGCACAGGGGACAGTTTAATAGGGGACATGATCAGGGTCGACAGGTTCAGAGGGGTTCTGATTATAGGTCTTCTGGTCGACAGGGTGACAGGTCGGGTAACACCAACCAGAGGCAGTTTTCTAGGGGTAACCAGCATAACCGGTATTCGGGTTCTGGATCTTCGAATCAGCAGCATCGCTCTGGGAACTCATCGGGTCAGCAGAGGTATACTGAGACTTTGCCAGCCCCACCACTTTGCCCTACTTGTGGTAAGGCACATCCCGGACCTTGCCGTAAACTTTTGGGAGCTTGTTATGAGTGCGGTTCCACTGATCATCGGGTGAAGTTTTGCCCGAAGAAAACCGGCATTACTCCTTCAGGTTTTCCTCAGCCATCTATTTCCACAGGCCGTGTTCACTCTCTTACTCGCGAGCAGGCGGGTAACTCTTCAGGTACTATTATGGGTTTTCTGCATATTGGTGATTATACCGCATTTGTTTTGTTTGATACTGGCGCAACTCATTCTATTATATCCATCACTTATTCTAAGAAACTGAAATTAACCCCAACACCATTAATGAATCCTTTGTCTATCTCTACGCCGATGAAAAATAACGTCATTATTGATCATGAGTTTGTTGATTGTCCGATTCTTTTCGATGTTCGTGTACGCCCTGCTAATCTTCTTCCGCTTGATATGTGTGATTTTGATTTGATTCTTGGTATGGACTGGTTGTCCACTCATCAAGCCACTATTGATTGTTATGCGCGGAAGGTTATATTTGGTGATTTGTATAAGCCCGAATTTGTGTACTTTGGTTCTCAACCACTTCGATCTGTTAAGATCATATCTGCTTTGAAAGCACGTACTTTGTTATCCCACGGTTGTGCGGGTTTTATCGCTTCTATTCAGGATACTACGAAAGAGAGCCCTACCATTGACAGTATTCGTGTGGTTCGTGATTTTGCCGATGTATTTCCTGAGGAACTTCCGGGACTCCCTCCTAACCGCGACATAGAGTTCGGTATTGATTTAATTCCGGGTGCAGAACCTATTTCGAAAGCTCCTTATCGTATGGCCCCTACGGAATTGAAAGAGTTGAAAGAGCAACTACAGGAACTCCTTGAGAGTGGATTCATTCGTCCGAGTGTATCTCCTTGGGGAGCACCTGTCTTATTCGTGAAAAAGAAAGACGGTAGCATGAGGTTGTGTATAGACTACCGGGAGTTGAACCGTATTACCATTCGTAACCGCTATCCTTTACCCCGTATTGATGATTTGTTCGATCAGCTCCAAGGAGCTAAATGTTTCTCCAAAATTGATCTTCGGTCCGGTTATCATCAGCTTCGTGTTAAAGAGCAGGATGTTTCTAAGACTGCTTTTCGAACTCGCTATGGGCACTATGAATTCTTAGTTATGCCTTTCGGATTGACTAATGCTCCGGCAGTATTCATGGATCTTATGAACCGTGTATTCAGTTCCTTTCTTGACAAATTTGTTATCGTATTTATTGACGACATCTTAGTTTATTCGAAGTCCTAGAGACAGGAGAAGTTGTATGCAAAATTCTCCAAGTGTGAGTTCTGGCTTAGTCAAGTTGCCTTCCTTGGTCATGTGGTGTCTGCTGGTGGTATTACTATGGACCCAGCAAAGGTTGAGGCTATCACTAAATGGCCGAGACCTACTACGGTGACTGAGGTCAGGAGTTTCCTTGGTTTGGCAGGTTACTATCGGAGGTTTGTTGAGGGATTTTCCCAACTTGCCTCACCTTTGACTAAATTGATGAGGAAAGGATTGAAGTTTGCGTGGACCGATGAGCAGGAAAAGAGTTTTGAGACCCTGAAGCAGAAACTTGTGTCAGCTCCCATTTTGACACTTCCATCTGGTACAGGCGGATATCAGATTTATAGTGATGCTTCCAAGAAAGGGTTAGGTTGTGTGTTGATGCAACACGGGAAGGTTATTGCGTATGCCTCACGTCAGTTGAAACCTTATGAGGAGAACTATCCTACGCATGATCTAGAGTTGGCTGCAGTTGTGTTTGCTCTTAAGATTTGGAGGCATTATTTGTATGGGGACTCTGTTGATATTTTCACGGATCATAAGAGTCTTAAATACATATTTACCCAGAAAGAGTTGAACATGAGACAGCGTAGATGGTTGGAGTTACTCAAGGACTACGACACTAACATTCAGTACCACCCCGGTAAAGCAAATGTAGTAGCTGATGCTCTCAGTCGTAAGTCGGGTATGGTGGCTAGTCTGAAATTTGAGCCTAAGATTTTGCATGATCTTGAGCTCATGGAAGTGGAGTTTTGTTTGCCAGGACGCGACGGTTATTGGGCTAGTCTGAAAGTTGAGTCTAACTTGATCTTGAAGATTAAGGAAGCTCAGCGTGATGATGGTGAGTTGATAAGGCGAAAAGTGTACCGCTTTTAGGGGGTCATTTAAGCCCTAAATCGTATTTATTTGATCAAATATTGCCCTAAATCGTTCCTTTTGTCATTTTAGGTACTTTGGAGATGAAATTTGGAAATAGAAGCATTTTGGACGTTTTTGGAGCATAAAAGTGAAGAAAACGACAAAGTCTCTAATTCGGCTGGAAAAGTACTCTTGACGACGTCAGGGATTGCCCCAGATGGCGTCACGGCTTGGCAAAAGAGGTGGATGTGACAAAATACACGTGACGCGCCAGAGAGCTTTACAAAGGGATCTCTGACGGCGTCTCGCTTTAAGGAGATCAAGGCCATCACGGTTTATGCTAAAGAGGGACGGCGTCAAGCATTATTCAGACGGCGTCAAGCTCTGACGCGCCAGAGGGCAAAATTACGGATTTACACGAGACGGCGTCAAGAAGGCCATCCGAGAAACCCTAGACACGGCGAGGTGACGGCGTCAAGACCCAAAGAGTGACGCCGTCAGCCCTTAAACTCTATATATAGTTTTGCAATTTTATGTCATTAGTGTGCTACTTTGTGAGGAGAAACCCTAAAGACGATTTTCTTGTATTTTTAAGGGTTTTATGCCCTTAGATCTCCCATGTTCAATTGAAGATAAGTAATCAATTAATCATTCAATATGTCTATGTGTTGTTTGATTCTATCTTATTCTTGTCTTTTGTTTAACATGCTAGGCTAGATTTATCTTGTGTTTGCTTAGATCTAATGAAACCTAACTATTAATTATTGGTTATTGGTGTGTTATTAATTGTATTGGATGATTGTTTATCGATGTTTGGATTAAGAAAACTGGCTAACCTCCTATACGGTAACTTGCTTGAACGTCTTAAGAAACATGAACCAATGCGTACTAGGTTTTTATGGTTGTATTTAATGCACAAGCGAATTCTAATGATCCCATGTTAGGAGCTTCTTAGCCGGCTCGACATAGGAGTGAAGTAGGAGCTTGTAGAGTTGGGGAAGTACGTACGCCACCCCACGATTGGTATTAAGGAATACACCCGTCATCCACGCAATTAATACACACTAATCAACCGGTAAAAGATAGTTAGGGAGTAAGGAAATCTAAGTAAACACATTTCTCTCCACATAAGTTTCACAACCTTTTATTTTCAGTTATTTTATTTTATTTGCATTTGTAGTTATTTGGGTTAGTTGACTAGCAACTAATTCCGCCCACTCCTTCAAACCCGAGATTTTACTTGCTTTCCATAAAATATAAAAACACAAAAAGAATCTTCCCTCACCCTTAGACCTATTAGAATAGTCTTTTTCAATCCTAACGACACTATTCCCCTAGAGAACGATCAATCCCCCGGTACTTGCCACTACACTATACTACATCGGTCAGGTACACTGCCTGGTGGGGATTGCAAGCTTCTCGAGATCCCTCGAGAGGTAAAACCTGTTGTAAGGTCGCAAAACCACGCATCAAGTTTTTGGCGCCGCTGCCGGGGAATAGTTATTGTTTAGGTTGAAATTTTTTATTTTATTAGGTCTACTCACTAGATTCCTTTCTAGTGAGATTTTTATTTTATTTTTCTAGGATTTTCTTTAGTCTATCTTTTTTTTTCTTCGTTTCTTTGTTCGTAACCATACCATCCGACCTCATGGAAGGTGGTAATATCCTCGATCCCAACAACCCACCACCACAACAACACCCACCTCCTAGAGCCCGTACCTTAGGAGACTACTCCCGTCCTAGCCACCATGGCTATCGAAACACCATTGAGCTCACTCAAGGAGCCAATGTCACTCCCTTGCGATCCGACACCATCCGGTTGGTGCAAAGCGGATGCGCATTCCATGGACTTCGTTCCGAAGATCCTAATCAACATCTCAAGGACTTTCTTAAAATCGTTGATTCCATAGACCTTGATGTTGCCACTCGAGAGACGACCCGAATGCGTCTCTTTCAATTCTCTCTGCGGGACCAAGCTAGTCAATGGCTAGAGCGTCTACCCGCAGGATCCATCACCTCTTGGGATGATCTCATCACTCGTTTCCTTGCTCAGTTTTTCCCACCGGGAAGAACTACCAAGCTAAGGAATGATATCTTGATGTTCCAACAACGTCAAGGCGAAACCCTCTACGAGGCATGGACTCGATTCAAGGACTTACTCCATAAAGTCCCTCACCATGGCATGGATCCTTGGCTACAAATCCAACGATTTTATGATGGCGTAAATCATCAGACTAGAAGAACCATAGATTACGCTGCCAATGGACGGCTGAGCAGGCTCAGTGTCAATAAGTGCTGGGAAGTCATTGAGGACTTAGCACAGTACGATGATGAAGAATGGAAGGACTCTACGTTCTCGGAAGAAGGGATTTTAAATTGCATGAGTGCAACCCAAGAACAGTTGTTTGAAAACATAAAAAGGCAAATTGAGAAACTCATGAAAGCCGAGATACCTCTGGTTGAGGAAGATACCAATGAGTGTGTAAACACGATTGGTAAACATGCGCTTCCTCACCTCTCGCGACAAGATGAGTTCGAGGGGATAATGCTAACTTTCGTGAAAAAACAAGAGGGGCAAATCCAACAATTGGAGACTCACTTGAAAAACACCCACAATGTTTTCATGGAGCTGGCAGGGGAGTTTATCGCGAGAATAAAGGAGAAAATTAGGGAAGAAGCTTCACACAAAAAGATCGAGAAGATCTTTGAACTCCCGGTCCCTACTGAACCATACAACGAATGGGATGATGAAACCCCTCTCCCCGAGCCTTCACCTTTAAAACCCTCTTATCCATTTGGATCCCCCCGCGAGAAAGAAAATTCTCAAGATCATAGCATTTTCGTGGGAAGCATGATTGTCACGCTCCCTAACTTTCATGAAGCTAGGAAACGATCTTTCGGCTTTAAGCCAGGTGTGAGAAGAACCAAATTAAAGCACACCCTCATTTCGAACACCCCCTGGAAAAATTCCTCTCACTCCCTGAATACCTGCGGTGTTGGAAATTGGAACCTGAATGAGACGTCAACCGACCCTTTTCAACATTTTACTACATCTCGTGACAGTAATAAAACGTTTGACCCAGGAGGAACTTGTTAACGAGACTAGCTATCAGGATTATTGACCCTGACTAGCTGCTCCCTTAAAGTACAAGGGGCTCATTTGTAAACTGGCACAAAGTGGTAAATTACGTTGTTCTGACGGCGTCAGTATTTGAACGTGACGCCGTCACCTCGTCTGCACAGCAATATTAATTTTACTTCCAATCACTTTCATCACAAACCCCACAAACCATATCCACTCCAGCCCCACCCACGAATTTTCAAGGTCAAATTCACCGACTTTTGTTAACAATCTCCACGTGGTAAGTAATTCTTATTCATTCTTTTCGCGTTAATTACTCATAGGATTCGTAAATTTCGAAAACCCCCAACTCGTGAAACCCTAGGAGTGATTTATGCCTAGTACTCATAATGCCCTTTAATTAGTGTTATTTAGCAATGATTAAAGCATTTGATGATTGGCAATCAAATGGGTCTATTGATTAATTGGGTGGCCACAAATTTGAACCATAACCTATGATCCAATCACCCATCTTTACTGAAAAAAGGGGCGTTTGGTTTATAAGCTGGAAGTTTGGATACTGATTTCTCCCTCGTAATTTCGGATTTGAATTTGGTCGAACCTGACAGCGTCACCTAGCAAAAGGTGACGGCGTCAGATCTGTCTGATGCTCCACCAAATCTTTAATTCACAAATTAACACTTTTGTTCCTCCTTGCTTTGTTCCAGATAATGAGTAAGCGATCACGAACCAGTAGAGGGAGTTCCTCTCGATCTCAACAAGAGAGCTTTGGCGACACGGTCCTCAGTTGGGGTGTCTTTGATGACGATGCGGCCACAACTAAATACACCCAATTGCTACAACACAAGGTTGCGAATGGGGCCATGGTAGATTGGAGCTTTCTGAGGAGGGAAGGTCTTGAGCAAACCTTTCTCCAAAGTTTTCAGACGGATGAGTTTACCGGCCCTCAGTGGGAGAGCCTGTTTAGAATTCAAGAGCCGGTCTATGACGAATTGGTGCGTGAATTCTTTGCCACTTTTCACTTTGACATGGCTGAGGCAAGGACCGATGTGGCCAGAACCACAATCTATTTTAGGCTGGGGGGCGAGCTTAAGACATGCTCGGTCACTGAGTTTGGATGGAGACTTGGGTTGTATAGTCAGCATGAGACCACTCGAGCAGGGTTCATGACTAGGTTGTTGCATGGAGAGACGACGAGGAATGATTTTAGATGTTCCATGTTCTGGCCGACCATTGGACATGGTGTGTACACCTCGACTACTGTGGCATCTCAAATCAGGGAACCTAGGGTTAGGTTGACCCATAGGTGTCTCACCTACAGCTTGACAGGGCGCCACAGCTCTACCCACCGCATCACTGCTTCAGATCTCTTCTATTTGTACACCATCTACTCAAATGAGGTTTACTGCAATATCCCATTTTGGGTTGCTAGCTTTCTGCATGGTGGAGTTGGGGAAAGGGAAGGAGACAGGATTTATGGTGGGATGTTTATCACTCGTCTGGCCCGATCCTATGGAGTCCTCAGGCCGGAGGTCATGAGGTATTTGAGTGGTGGTGATGCGTGCAGGACTGTGAAGGTTAGGTCCCTGAAGCAGATGGATGTTGTTATGGAAATGGATGACGGGACCTTTAGGTGGTTTAATCAAGGCGGAGCTGAGGATGTTGGTGATGATGAGGAGGAGGAGCAGCAGCCGCTGCAACATGGGGGTTATGAGGCTGGTACGGCTGATTACTACCGGCACTTGAGCAGAGGGGATTGGCAGGCTCACCAGGGGGCATGGATGGGCCAGGTTGATACTTGGAGGACCCGGGTGGACGAAAGGTTTGACTGGGTATATGATCACACTGTTCGTCAGATGCAGCATCTATCTACGCGTGATCAGTTGGACCCACACCTGCAGATCGACCCTTTTCCTGGACGTGAGCAGGACTACCCACCATATGGGTACTACGGGCATCTCCCTCCTGGCTATGACTATCGCCAAGGTCCCCCACCCCAGTGATGATTTGATATTTGAACAATTTAATATTTGGTTGTATGTTCTGGAACAATTTGGTCTGTAATAGCTTAGGGTAAGGCATCTTTTGGCCTTTAAACATTTGTGACATTGATTTTCTTTATTTCACCCAAGCTTTATTTGCTTTGTGTGTTTATTTATTTGTTTATTTGATTTTATTTGTTTCCGTATGCATGTTTATTTTTTATTATTATTGATTCATGTTCGAAACTAAATTGTGAAAATGCTTTATTTTGTTTTTAACTTCGTCTTAACTACATATAAAGGTATTTTGCAAAAGATAAGTGTAAGGGAAATCCAAATCGGTTTATTAGAACACAAATGAGCATGAATCGTAATAATACTAAATAAACATACATATTAGTATTTGTTTGAGTCAAATGCTTGTATCGAGTCATAATGATGTTTTGCAGGATTTCCAGGAAGTAAGGTAAAGATTTTTTTCCAGAAATTTTTCCGGAAACTTAACATGAGAATTTTGTCAGATCATTTCTGACGGCGTCAGGGTCTATAACCTGACGGCGTCAGATTTAATTTTCAAAAATTTTTTGAAAGTTTTGTTTTCATAAAAAGTTTTTATTAAATCTCCAACTTATAATCTCCAGGAATCTGCAAAATTATCATTCCACAAGCATTATATCCTTATATAGATTTATCCCGCCGATGTTATGCAGGTTTTCGTGTTTGTTTTCTCAGGATTAACAGGTTATTTTGGACAAGAAGATGATTTATATTTCGGAAGGGAAGCTTTCTACGTTCATTTTCTTGGAGGACGATTTAACCATGTTACCGGATGATCCACATCGAACGAATCAGGGGAGTATTTGATTTCATTCTTTTACCTTATTTACTTTTGCATCTTATTATTTGAACATTGGGGACAATGTTCATCTTAAGTGTAAGGGGGGGGGGGGGGGGTAAAGTACGATACTTTAGAGAATACAATTGCACTTGATTTTTGTTTGTTTAATAGTAGATGTGTAATAAAACTGAGAGAAATACCCGTTAAGGCAATTTTAGTGCCAAATTTAAAATTTTTTACAACATTTAGGAGTGAAACTTTGATCTTAATGAGCGTCTCACGGATAGGAGTTATATGACTAGCACAAAACCGTACCACTAAAAAATTTTCCACCCCCAAATATGTGAGGTTCGCCCCTAGAATTGGTAGGAAAAGCATTTATGCTATGATGTGTGTACCGGTAGCACTTAGATTCTAGAACTTGCGTTAGGACCATTCCAAGGCCACAAGTGAGACTACATTCGTGTAGTTAGATTTACTACATGATAAGAGGCATTAGGATTAACCCATTGTTTTACACCTGTGTTTTTGTTATAATTACATTGGCTACATTGGTCAAGTAATTCTCCCACACCCTTTGCGTTGTACTCATTTTTAGTACACGATACCCCTAGTACACCCCTCAGAGCCTATCTTTTCGTTTCGACCTTTAAGCATTTTACTTAAAGGAAGAATTTGTTTACACCCCACTTAAATGTACACCCAAATCGCCTTAGCCTACCTTGTATGCACTCATTTTTAGTGCATTATTGTGACAACATTTGTTTAAACCCTAAGTTAATTATCTAATTGATTACATGGTTGCTAAGTCGAGTCATATCCTTGTACATATTGTTTTGGGACGATTGGGACTCATGGGTAAAGTACTAGTATAATGGAGTAATGGGGAAGAACAACATTATTACCCCCATATGTGCTAAATATTTTAAAAGTACTCCAAGTGTTTTGATTATCTTAATTCGAGTCATTAGAATAGTTATTTGTAAAGTTATGTAAAAGTTCAAGTGTAAGGGGAGAACCGAGACCCCTTTATGATGTATTATTTTGGATGGTAGGGCAATAGTGTATGTCAAAAAAAAAAAAAAAAAAAAAAAAAAAAAAAAAAAAAAAAATTAGAAAAACATACGGACTACCATCCCGTTTCATTTTATGTTTATTTTATGTTTCTATTATTTTTGTTTCATTAGCTTAAGTCGAGTCTAGTCTTGGCTTAGCAACGCCATTTTGTACATGTAATTAATCAAGATCTTTAACTCGCCACCAGTAAAAAATATCCTTATCCAACAAAACCGTGTTTATCATATCCCTACACCTCACGTTATAACCCATTTAAAAGCCCTCTTTGATAGTTTATCTTAGGTTCTTACGCCTAGTGGAGGAGGTTTTCGATCCTTTCCCAAGCCTATGGTAATCTATTTGCTATGACAGGTAGTGAGAGATATTATCCGTTTTCATTTATGAGATTTATTTTGATGACACCTGAGAGATGTGAGTATCTAAACACTACTTGTGAGGTGCTAGTGTGTAATCTCCGTGCTTATTATGATTAAAGTGGAACGATTAATTGTTGTAATTACTTTTATATTAGCATTAAATGACCCCTAACTTGTATTTTGATTAGAATAAAAGCTCATTTGCTTGAGGACAAGCAAATCTCAAGTGTAAGGGTATTTGATAAGGCGAAAAGTGTACCGCTTTTAGGGGGTCATTTAAGCCCTAAATCGTATTTATTTGATCAAATATTGCCCTAAATCGTTCCTTTTGTCATTTTAGGTACTTTGGAGATGAAATTTGGAAATAGAAGCATTTTGGACGTTTTTGGAGCATAAAAGTGAAGAAAACGACAAAGTCTCTAATTCGGCTGGAAAAGTACTCTTGACGACGTCAGGGATTGCCCCAGACGGCGTCACGGCTTGGCAAAAGAGGTGGATGTGACAAAATACACGTGACGCGCCAGAGAGCTTTACAAAGGGATCTCTGACGGCGTCTCGCTTTAAGGAGATCAAGGCCATCACGGTTTATGCTAAAGAGGGACGGCGTCAAGCATTATTCAGACGGCGTCAAGCTCTGACGCGCCAGAGGGCAAAATTACGGATTTACACGAGACGGCGTCAAGAAGGCCATCCGAGAAACCCTAGACACGGCGAGGTGACGGCGTCAAGACTCAAAGAGTGACGCCGTCAGCCCTTAAACTCTATATATAGTTTTGCAATTTTATGTCATTAGTGTGCTACTTTGTGAGGAGAAACCCTAAAGACGATTTTCTTGTATTTTTAAGGGTTTTATGCCCTTGGATCTCCCATGTTCAATTGAAGATAAGTAATCAATTAATCATTCAATATGTCTATGTGTTGTTTGATTCTATCTTATTCTTGTCTTTTGTTTAACATGCTAGGCTAGATTTATCTTGTGTTTGCTTAGATCTAATGAAACCTAACTATTAATTATTGGTTATTGGTGTGTTATTAATTGTATTGGATGATTGTTTATCGATGTTTGGATTAAGAAAACTGGCTAACCTCCTATACGGTAACTTGCTTGAACGTCTTAAGAAACATGAACCAATGCGTACTAGGTTTTTATGGTTGTATTTAATGCACAAGCGAATTCTAATGATCCCATGTTAGGAGCTTCTTAGCCGGCTCGACATAGGAGTGAAGTAGGAGCTTGTAGAGTTGGGGAAGTACGTACGCCACCCCACGATTGGTATTAAGGAATACACCCGTCATCCACGCAATTAATACACACTAATCAACCGGTAAAAGATAGTTAGGGAGTAAGGAAATCTAAGTAAACACATTTCTCTCCACATAAGTTTCACAACCTTTTATTTTCAGTTATTTTATTTTATTTGCATTTGTAGTTATTTGGGTTAGTTGACTAGCAACTAATTCCGACCACTCCTTCAAACCCGAGATTTTACTTGCTTTCCATAAAATATAAAAACACAAAAAGAATCTTCCCTCACCCTTAGACCTATTAGAATAGTCTTTTTCAATCCTAACGACACTATTCCCCTAGAGAACGATCAATCCCCCGGTACTTGCCACTACACTATACTACATCGGTCAGGTACACTGCCTGGTGGGGATTGCAAGCTTCTCGAGATCCCTCGAGAGGTAAAACCTGTTGTAAGGTCGCAAAACCACGCATCATGAGTTATGGGCCATTGTTCAGAATATAGAAGAGGGGAAACAGTCTGAGTTTCGTGTTGACGAGAGCGGCATCGTTTGGCTTGGAGATCGACTTTGTGTACCTAATGACTCTGAACTTCGTGAGACGGTTATGACAGAAGCTCACAGTTCTCCTTTCACGATACATCCGGGTTCTACTAAAATGTACAGGGATTTGAAACCACATTTTTGGTGGAGCGGGATGAAGCAAGACGTGGCATTGTTTGTTGCTAGGTGTTTGGTTTGCCAACAGGTAAAGATTGAGCACCAAAGAGCAAGTGGTCTTTTGCAACCGTTGGAGATTCCTCAGTGGAAGTGGGAAGAGATAACGATGGATTTTGTTACGGGTTTACCAGTTACACGTAAAGGGCATGATGCTATTTGGGTAGTAGTTGATCGACTAACCAAGTCAGCTCATTTCCTACCGATCAAGAAACGTTATGGTATAGCAAAGTTGGCGGAGATTTTCCTTCAGGATATTGTTAGGTTGCACGGCACACCGGTTTCCATTGTTTCTGATAGAGATCCGAGGTTTACTTCGCGTTTTTGGAAGATGTTACATAAAGCTTGGGGTTCTCGCCTCAAGTTCAGTACTGCTTTTCACCCTCAGACGGATGGTCAATCAGAGAGGACTATCCAAACGTTGGAAGACATGTTACGGGCTTGTGCACTTGATTAGACCGGCAGTTGGGACGAGTACTTGTGTTTAGTTGAGTTCGCATATAACAACAGTTGGCACGCTAGTATTCGGATGGCACCTTTCGAGATGTTATATGGGCGCAAGTGTAGATCACCTACTATGTGGGATGAAGTAGGTGAACGGATTATTGAGGGTCCGGAGGTAATAGAAATCACCAACGAGAAGGTGAATGTTGCTAAAGAGAGGCTTAAGGAAGCCAGGTCTAGACAGAAGAGCTACGCCGACAAGCATCGACGCGAGTTAGAGTTTCAGATTGGTGACCGAGTATTTTTGAAAGTATCTCCTTTTCACGGCGTCAAACGTTTTGGTATAAAGAGCAAATTGAGTCCTCGTTTTATTGGTCCTTTTGAAATTTTGGAACGTGTGGGCGAGGTGTCTTCTCGTTTGGCTCTTCCACCTCAGCTTGCTCATGTGCATAACGTTTTTCACGTATCACTTTTGCGGGGGTACCATTATCATCCTTTACATGTGGTGTCATATCCTTTGGATCAGATTCAGCCAGACATGTCACTTCCGGAGGAACCGGAAGCCATCCTTGATAGAATGGAGAGGGTCATGAGAAATAAAATTATCCGCTTTGTTAAAATTCTTTGGAAGAACCACCCACCTCGCGAGGCGACTTGGGAGACCGAGGAGTCTATGCGAGCCAGCTATCCTCATTTTCATTTGTAGTCTGGTATGCTTTCGTTTTGTTTCGCTACCTTTCTATTTTCAATTTTCGCGGACGAAAATTCTTTTGAGGAGGGAATAGTTGTAAAACCCACTTTTTCATGCTACATTTAAATTACCAAAATACCCTTGAATCTAAAATTTTAGTTATTAACCTAATTAAATAAATCAACTTCAAATAAATCTCAAATAAATCACAAACTATTGTAAAATTTAAGAATTTTGAGATGAATAATTTTCTTTGGACTTCATATTATTTAATAGGGTATAAAAACTTTCTTTTCACCTTAGAATATATAAAAGGGCCGAAACATATGTATTATACATTTATAATTATCTTGTAAATAAAATACAAAGTATAAAGGATAAATATGACTTAAAAATGGAAGGAATAAATCATATCAATTTTCTGCATGTATTGGCCGAAATTTTTGGGTACTCCACATCATACACACGTTTTCTCCAATCACATTATATTTTTCCATTTTATTCTTTTCCAAAAACCCTAGCCGTATAACTCTAAAATTCCTCCACACCTCTCACGAATTTTCACAGCTGCTACAATAATTTTCCTAAGTCCTATTTGATGTTTAGAAGCTGGGAAAAATAGCCAAAAGATTTCTGGATCGTTGGTTTTCATTGTGGTGATTGTTTGGTTCGATTTGTTTTTAGCCGAGAGAAAGAAATCCCTCACAATTCATTCGATTGTCCTAAAAATATCCTGGTATTTTTCTTATGTCTATTACATCATATATGTTCCATAAAAATTAATGAAATCGAACCATGCATGCTTAATCAATCGTATGGATTTTTAAGGGTTAAAACACGTATAAAATCTATATTAATACATGCGATTTTGCTGGGCTCTAAGATTATTTTATTTGCACTCTATATGATTGATATGACTCTGGAAAAATGATATTTGGATTTGTTGAAGCCTATATAATTTAATTCGAATTATTTTGTTTATCAGGAATAAAAAGAAAAAGAAAAGAAAAACATATCGAGGGGTCTAGGGTTTTGCTTTTTGATTTGTTATTTGTGATATTAAATGATTGTAATGATGTAGTAATGATTAGTAATCATGTGTTAGATCTAGGGTTAGGGTTTGTGTTGTTTTGTGTTAAAACCGATTATATAAATATAAAGTTTAGGGTTATTTTGTGAATTTATAAACTTGTGGGTTAATTTTTATAAACTCTATGTTACTGTAGCATGATGAGAAAAATATAACATGTGGGTCTAATTTGTAAATATTGTAAATTGGAGGTTTGTTTTGAATTATATATATATATGTTTCGAATTAAAATAATTAAACTTGGAGGACTAAAATTGTAAATATGGTATTTGTGGCATGTTTCGAATTAAATAATGGTATAGGGGTATTTTCTGTAAATTTGGATAATTAAAGGTTTATTTGGAATATTATTAATTAAAAAGGATTATATTGTTAATTTGGAAATTAGAGGGACTAATTATGTAAATATTTGATTTTCGGCCTGAATTAATATTAAAGGGATGAAATTGTAATTTTGTGATAATTGATGGACCTATGTGTTTAATTGATTAATTATTTACTTTAAATGGTTAATTATGTAAATATAAGGTTTAAAATGATAAATTGTAAACTAGAGGGACTAAATGTGTAAATACAGAAACTTTGAGACATAATTGATGTGAAAATGTGTTAAGGGCTGTTTATGTCATTTTTAAATAGTTGAGGTGCTTATGTGATAATTATATTAGTTAAAGGTTTAATTATGGAATAAAAGGGTTAATTTGTAACTTTTGAAACTATAAGGGTGTAAAGTGTAAATCTGGTATATTTGACTTATGTGACTTTTATATGAGTGTTATAATGTGTCTAGTTTCATTTGTGACCCCCAACTTGTTTAAATTGACACTTTAAACCCTAAAACATGTTCGGAGACCTAATGAAACCCTAATTTCAGAAAATCACTATAAAAGGAAATCTGTAATACACGAGACCATAAAACTTGACATTGGGATCAAACTAACTCATATGAATGTGATAATCTTTCTAATTATGGAAATATGCTATTTATGGAAACCTTCTAAAATTGGAAACCTTCCAAATAAGGAAACTTACTAAAAATAGAAAGTCTTCTAAAATGCTTAACTTACTTAAAGTGGAAACTTACTAAAAATAGAAAGTTACTTAAATGAGTAATCTTACTTAAAGAGGAAAGTTACTATAATTGGAAAGCTGCTAAAAATGGAAAGATAACTAAAAAGAGATAACTTGTAAAATGAACTCGTCTTGATTCGTATCCTTTCTTCTTTAGGTTTTGTGAAGCGGGAGTGATCCATATTCCTTCTTGTTTATTTGACCTTGCTTTTGCTTTGGATCTAAGGTACAGATATTCCGTACTCTTTCAGTAAGAGTACAACTACTTCTCTTTCATGACCTCTTTCTCTCTCTACTTTTGATTTGCCTCTCTTATTTGGACTATTGCTATTTGAACCTTTGGTTATTGACCCTTTCATTGATCCCTTGATATTGAACCTTTGCTATTGAACCTTTGATATTGAACCTTTGATATTGAACTAGTGACATTGAACCTTTGACTTGAACCTTTGACTTTGACTTGGCAATTATAATTGAACCTTGACTACATGACCCATCAGTATTTACCCGGGTGTTACTTGTTGTGGAGTAGCCACAACCATAGCATTGATGCACCAATGTTATGTACTCTAGTGGGGCTGGAGAGATGTCCCCCACCGTCCCTTGATTTGGTCTGCATGTGAATGGGTAAGGGGCGTATGGATGCATCCTAGATTTGTATTGTATTGTATTGTATTGTATTGTATTGTATTGTATTGTTTGATGGATTGATTACTGAAGCTACTACAGCTACTACAGCCACTACAGTTACTACAGTTACTACAGGATTATACTACATTGGTTTGGTGACTGGGTATGCGTGCATTGCAACCCCTCACATATTGGGCTACTATTATTGTATTGTATTGGATTGGCCTGGGGGTAAAATACTGATTCCTTATACATAACTTCCTACATTTGACCTTGATATCTTTTGATTACCCACTTGACACCATATGTAATCTATCTTCATAATCCTTGATTATTTTTAACTCTTTTGTATTGCTTTGTATTTTGTTGATATCTGTTCACTGGGCTTTTTATGCTCAGCCGCTTTCTTTTCCATGCGGCAGGTACTAAAGCTAGGAGCGGGGTTTAGCTTTGGGGATGAGAGTGTGTGGACCTACCCTAGAGTTTCTTTGAATAATGGACTTTGTTTATTTATCGCATTTCCGGATTTTGGATATTTGTAATCGTACTTTTCTTTGTTTGTTTTGGGCATTTGGATGTTGTTTAGCCCCGTTATTACTCTTTGATGTTTTATTCTAGACTTCCGCTGTTTGGTTTGGCTTTGTTTGTATCTGATGTGTAACCATATTATTGTGATGTCTCTACCCTTATCGGGTTGGGGTGTTACAATTTTACAGAATTTCCAGGTGTTAAAACTCAGATTTTCCAGAAACAAAATATAAAGAATTCTGTCAGATCATTCCTGACGGCGTCAGGTATTATTTCTGTAAAAAATTTCAGGTTTTGTTTTTCTGTTGGAATTGTATAATTTCTTAAAATCTTCAATTTTAAAATTCCAGGAATCTGTAAACATTCATTTTGCAAGCATTATATCTTACATTGTTTTCTAGGATTTACTTTTATATAGAATTTACCGCCGATTATGCGAGGTTTTGTGTTTGTTTTCTTAGTTGTTTACAGGTTATATTAGACAAGAAGATAATTTTATTTCAGGAGTGAAGCTTATCATGTTCATTTTCTTGGAGGAAGATTTAACCATGTTCCTACAATCGTCCATACCGAGCAAATCAGGGGAGTATTAGTTTCTTTCATTTTCATTTATCTTTACTTTTACTTTTTTTATTTGAAACATTGGGGACAATGTTCGATTTAAGTGTAGGGAGGGTAAATTGGGATACCTTAGAAACTATAACTCCACTTGATATTTGTTTTGTTTAAAAGTAAATGCGTAATAAAACTAAGAGGAATACTTGTTAGGGTAATTTTAGCACCAAATTTAAATTTTTTTGCAACATCACTGGTACAGAAACTGGTAATGGTCACGCACGAAATGTGTGACGATATGCATATAGTCACACACGTTTTTTTCGTTGTGTGTCACCAAAGGTCGCGCCACCGTAGGTGGCATATGGTCACATTGTTGAGTTCGTGGCCTTTTTCATAAAAAAAGAGTGACCAAAACCTCGAATATGTGTGACAAATTAGGCACAAGTTTTGTTGGATTAGTCAGTATCAGTGACCGTAAACACTTTATAGTTACACGAATGTTTTTTGAGAGTAACTATTGTTCGTCCTTTGGCCACATAAATATATAATATATGTAACATTTGAGATGATTTATTCTAGTAAATGTGTATTTTGTGTGACTATTTCCCGTCCTGTGGCTACATGAATATATAATAAATATGACGTTTGTGATGATTTAGTCACACAATGGGTGTTGTTTTTTTGGAGTTAGTCACATACAATTTAAAACAAAGTGGCCAAAAGTTATAATAAGTGTGACCATATGCTGTTTAAAGTGAACAAATGTGTATTTTGTGTAACTATTGATCATCCAATGGCCACATGAATTTTATGTTTGTGTGGCCTTTTGTAATATTTAGTCACACAACGCATGTTTGTTTTGGGTATTTAGTCACATACAATTGAGCAAACAGTGGCCAAAAGTGTTAATAAGTGTGACCATATGCTGTTTAAAGTGAAGAAATGTGTATTTTGTGTGACTATTAATCATCCAATGGCCACATGAATTTAATGTTTGTGTGGCCTTTTGTAATATTTAGTCACACAAAGCACGTTTGTTTTGGGTATTTAGTCACATACGATTAAGAAAACAGTGGCCAAAAGTGTTAATAAGTGTGACCATATGCTGTTTAAATTGAAGAAATGTGTCTTTTGTGTGACTATTGATCATCCATTGGACACATGAATTTTATGTTTGCGTGGCCTTTTGTAATATTTAGTCACACAAAGCATGTTTGTTTTGGGTATTTAGTCACATACAATTAAGCAAACAGTGGCCAAAAGTGTTAATAAGTGTGACCATATGCTGTTTAAAGTGAAGAAATGTGTATTTTGTGTGACTATTAATCATCCAATGGCCACATGAATTTAATGTTTGTGTGGCCTTTTGTAATATTTAGTCACACAACGCATGTTTTTTTTGGGTATTTAGGCACATACAATTAAGCAAACAGTGGCCAAAAGTGTTAATAAGTGTGAACATATTCTTTTTAAAGTGAAGAAATGTGTATTTTGTGTGACTATTAATCATCCAATGGCCACATGAATTTAATGTTTGTGTGACCTTTTGTAATATTTAGTCACACAAAGCATGTTTGTTTTGGGTATTTAGTCACACACAATTACGCAAACAGTGGCCAAAAGTGGTAATATGTGTGACCATATGCCGTTTAAAGTGAACAAATGTGTATTTTGTGTGACTATTGATCATCCAATGGCCACATGAATGTTAATTTTGTGTGGCCTTTTGTAATATTTAGTCACACAATGCATGGTTGTTTTGGGTATTTAGTCACATACAATTAAGCAAACAGTGGCCAAAAGTGTTAATAAGTGTGACCATATGATGTTTAAAGTGCAGATATGTGTGTTTTGTGTGACTAATGTTCATCCAATGGTCACATGAATTTTTAGTTTGTGTGGCATTTTGTAATATTTAGTCACACATCGAATTAAACAAAGAGTGACAAATAATGTTAGTACTGCTAGTACTAAGTTAGTACTGCTGGAGCAGAGTTACTACTTATAGTATATATATATAACAGAATTAAAAACAAAAATCAATTTCAAATTGAATAAAACTCGAATGTATATAAATGAACCAAATATATATACAATTGTAATGTCGTATATAATCAAATTCTCAACTACCATAACTTAAAGCCTTTTGACTCTTCGCCGCCTTAGCTTGCTTTTGCACGGATTCACTAGAGACATAATGTCTTCGCTTCGCTGGTAATTTTGGTCAAGAATTGTTGTCACTAAGCTTTTGTATCGTAGTTGGTGGTGTAACCTGTAGTAAACAAAAGACGCTTGTATCAAACATTGAATTAAATATGAAGAATTATTATATGTAGGTTCAAGAAAAACATGTATGTACCTCCTCATCAAGAATAACTTGATCCTTTGGCCATGCAAAGAAACCACCTATGCCATCCTTAGCTGTCTTTAACCCATTATTTGCTACGTCCGGTATGCATGCTGCATCCACTATTGATGAATCAATTGACACTCTGTAGCAATCATTTGGGAGTGCTTGGTTATGCAGCATTTGTTTTCCATCAGACTTGTATACTCTACCCAAAGCAATAATTTTTCCTTTCTTTAAGTGCTGAAGTTTGCACTTTATTATCTAAAAAAAGAATTATTGCATGTATATATCATAAATGATTTAAACAAAATTATAACAAGAAACATGCAATACATACTGTTAGTCCTTGTGTTGGAGACATATTTTCTTGCGATTGGGAATCTGTAGACCCGTTTCGTCGTGACTTTGGCGTTTTCTTAGGTCCGGCAGTTTTAACAGGTTCCTATATGTATATATAAAACACGGTACATTATTTAAACAAAAGAATAACAAGAAACATGTTGAAATACATACTGTTGGTAGTCCTTGTGTTGGAGACACGGTTCCTTGCGATTGGGAATCTATAGAACCGGTTTGTCGTGGCTTAAGCACTTTCTTACGTTCGACAGTTTTAACGACAGTTTTAACAGGTTCCTATATGTATATATAAAACACGGTACATTAGTCATGTATGTAAAATTAAAAAATCAATGGTGGATGTTTTATTACTTACCATTGTTTCCATTACCGATACGTTTTCCGAAGTTTCAAGCCCATTAGAATTCTTCTGAATTATCGCATCGTTATCACGTACACCAACAATTGACTGAGTTCTGTCCACCTCGTTAGCGCTGCTATCTATATTATTAATGGCCATTGGAGTCACCTGCAATATAAATTAAGAAATACATTGACTCATCCGTTTACGTTCAGTGCCTGCTATCATTAGAATCAGTGGTGTTAGCATTAGAAAATGAAATTGTTAACAGCATAAAAAATGGCTTACATCTGAGTCTACTGGCAATTGAGATGGCAACTTCAACTGAATCCCTTGTGAACTCAACTGACTCATCAGGGCAGCAACCATTCCCTTTGTTTCTGCCATCTCATTGGACAATTTCTTGACCAATACATCTTTTTCTGTCATCTCGGCGGACAGTTTCTTAACCAGTAGATCTTTTTTTTGACGCTCGCTTCTCTAATTATCAAGTTGAGTTTGAAGTAACTCAAGTCTTTCATCAGTTTCTTTTCTGCTTCGAGAAAGATTAAAATACCTCTTATATGGCATCAGTGTCATCATCAACATTCAAGGTTCCTTTTCCTTTTCCTTACCAAACACAACTGTCATGGCATCAGTGCCATCATCAACATTCAAGGTTCCTTCCCTGATCTTTTCATCAGCTTCTTTCTGCAAAAAAAATATGGGAAATATTGGGATTAAAAGTCATCACCTTCTTTCTACACAGTTAATACTGCTGATATACAAGTTACTACTGCTAGTACACAGTTAATACTGCTGATATACAAGATACTACTGCTAGTATACAGTTAATACTGATGGTATATAAGCATAATAATAGAATTTGCAGTCAAACTTACAAGTTTATCTCCCACTGATCTAATCTCATCATTTGGATATTCCCCGTCTTTGTTTGCCCTTCCTTTCAACCACAATACACCACGCGGGGGTTCTTCATCTGCTTCAATTTCTTTTTTTTCGATCTAATAAACATCAAATGCATACACATGTAAAGTTAAACCAAGATAATCGCCCCTCAATTTGTAAAACAAACATTATGTAACCTTACCATTTTCTCTTTCACGTAAACATATCCACCTCGTCCCATTTTATGCTGATAAATATTTTTGGAACGCGCCATTTTAGCTTTATCTGATTTCTCCTAAAAACACAAAATCATAAGGCGTTTAGATGCGGTAATGCTGCAAACTCAAAATTATGAAATGACATATAGACTTAAATAAAGATGACTAATTAAAACCTTGTATGCATCGGTGGTCGTGTAGTTTACAAACTCAACCCATTCTTCTGATTTCACAATTGCACTATACTTGGCCGGGAGTTCATTCATTTTCGAGGGTGTATCTAGGTTGGGCAATATGTATTTTTCCTTAAGTTTCATTATGAAATTCCTTAGCAGTTGACCAAGACGATTCATTACCACCTTTATGAATGTCACGTCAACATCAAAATATCGCTGCAAAGATTAACACAATGTTGTTAATTAGTTGCACATAATGTAAGTGCATAGATAAACTTATGTAGTACTGGGTTAAAAATTAGTATATATGTACCGTGATTTCATCCATAGTTTATCTCTTGATTCTTTATCCACCTTCTTCCAGGATAGAACCTTCAAACCTATGTGCTCACGAACTAGATCTCCTAAAAAACTCGAAAACAGTGCTCTGTGTAACCCTGATACCCTATTCAACGCATCGAAGGTTACCTTGTGCTTTATTTGACCAGGTTTGCCATATTGAATGCGAAACTTAGCTAGCCTGGTTATGCCCCTCTTAGCTAGCGGTCGATCTAATTGGTTGGTTCCAGACGCATCTTCATCATCAGATGAATATGTCTCGGACTCATATTCTATGTTGTTAATATCACGTTCATTATCAGAATTAAGCAAAAGATCTTGATCAACGGTTTGAATTTCCATGATTGTTGAGCAAGAATGTGTAAAAGAAAATGATTCTGGCTTGGAGAGTAATGGTGATTGAAGATTTGATTTTTGTTTTTTGGTTGCAGTCTTTATTTTAGGAGATAACCAAGCGTTGTCGAGGAATATGGGCTCTTTTTTTTTGGCAACTGCCATTTAATTAGGTGATTTAAAAAATTTTGGATAGAAATTTTGGCTCCAAATTCTTTTAAATTAACAATTGAATTATTTTCAAAAAATTTCGTTTATGAAAAACTGAATTAGGCTCCAGAACTGCATTTTTTTCTCCAAGATCATGAACACAAACTGCATATCAAATCAAGAACTCAAATTGACACAATTACACCAAGATCATGAACACAAACTGATACCATTTAACACAAACTGGTACCATTAAATAAATATGTGCAATCATCAAATCATGAACACAAACTGCTACCGTTAAATCTAATTGTGCAATCATCACATCAAGAACACAAATTGCTACCATTTAACAAACCAAAATACTATCATTAAACTTATAAAATATATAGATCCAACGAGTTAAACTACTAATTACCAGTTATTGTACTATTAATAATTACATTTATCCAAATGTCAGAACTACTACTACCATATGAAAGTACATGCAAATACCATGCTTACAAAACACAAAATCTGTTAATGGAGATCCTAAACCCCTAAACCATCTTCCTCTTACCTTTCCCTTGGCTGCTAGAAGGTGCTCCAAAACCTATAGTATTTTTGTTACATGGCAGTCCCAAAACAATATCCTGATTAAATTTATTTTTGTGCGCCTTTTCAACTGGTATTTGAACTTGCAGCGCAGGGAGATCCAGGGTAGGAGCTTGAGATGGGTAGGAGCTTGATGAATTTTGCTGTAAGGAATGTTGCTCTGGATAATACCAAGCAAGGAGGCCAGGAAGGGTGTTGGAAGCACCATCATTTGATTCTGAACTGCTTGAATCAGAAGATATTTGGATGACATCTACCTAACAACTGTTAGATCAGTTTTTATTGATTCAAATATTAAACTATATCACAATCAAAAAATATTTTGATGGTTTACCATTGCAGAAGAATCCATTGTGTTCTCATATTTGGTCCTCTTTTGTGGTATCCCAAACAATGAAGCAATGTTGCACAAACTAGGCTGCAATTGAAGTCTCAATTGGACCTCTCAGTGTACTAAAAAACATTGGACCTCTCAGAGTACTCACAAACAGTTCAAAAGCATGTATTTGTAGTCTCAATGGACATCTCAGTGTACTCTAATAGGCTGCATTTGGACCTCTCATTGGTGGCCAAGCACAAACAAGTCTGCTAGGTACTCTCATTACTGGCCAATCACAAAATAGGCACATTCCAATTCCCTCATTGATTTAGACCTCTCAGTGTACTCACAAACAGGCAACAAAAAATAGTCAAACACAAAACACTTAATTAGGCATGAAACAATGGTTCTAGGCACATTACTGGCAACAC
Organism: Artemisia tridentata subsp. tridentata; assembly: GCA_021014915.2. Classification (NCBI taxonomy): domain Eukaryota; kingdom Viridiplantae; phylum Streptophyta; class Magnoliopsida; order Asterales; family Asteraceae; genus Artemisia; species Artemisia tridentata. The sequence continues at coordinate 262,300,623 of CP139506.1, read as the reverse complement.
AAATAAGGTTCTAGGCACATTCCAACTACTTTATAAATATTTAGATTAAACACACAAGAATGATTATGTATACGAAAATCAGAGTATGGAAAAAAAAACAGAGCATACATTAACTGATATGTGAAAAGATTAAAAAACATACCGTTTTTGTGTCGGGATTCATTGTTTGCGTGTGGGTGTTTGCCCGAAGAATGTGTGTTTCGATTAGGGTTTGTTGATTATTGTGTGTGTTAACAAATGTTCTGGTAAATGGATTAAATGTGGGATTAATTGCCGTTTAACTTTTCAAGTTGTGGTTGTGTTTGACCATAGATGACGTGGCGAGGTTGGTTGAAAGAAAAAATAAATAAAATAAATAATAATAATAATAATAATAATAATAATAATAATAATAATAATAATAATAATAATAATAATAATAATAATAATAATAATAATAATAATAATAATAATAATAATAATAATAATAATAATAATAATAATAAACGGCTAATGGTGATGACGTGGCGGTGAAAACCGGCTATAGCCGGACACTAGGGATGGCAACGGTTCGTGATCGGGCCGGGTTTAAGTGTAACCGTACACCCACCCAGTTATAATATCCAAAACCGTACCCGCCCCATTACCTGCCGGATACCCGACTAATATAATCCATCGGTTTTTCAGGTTTCTACTCGAGTATCGGTTATCACTAGCTAATTGAATATTATATGGACAAAATTGGCGGTATTATGATCAAACGATTTAACCCAACGTATCACAACGCAACGTACTCGGCACAACCTAATAATATAAAGACTTGTCTCAAAATAATATTCACCAAATAAGATGAGTCGATTGGTAGTGGTCGGTATTTTCCCATAATCCCATTGGTTAATACTAGGTATACTCGTTGTATGATTTAAAACAAAATCTCGCCATGACTCTTTCATTTATCGAACGTTTCCAAGTCAAAAGACTTTATTAACAATCAATTTCCCGAGTAATTTATAATATAACAAGTATAAAGTCGCAACCCTAAACCCGTAACCCTAAACCCTAGCTATACACTAAACTAATCCGTAACTCAAACAATAATCAATCGAATAATCCAATAAAAACGATCGAACGCTAAACGAACATAGACAAAGAAACATAAACTTTATTAAATTATGCACAATATATTGTTTAATTTTATAAGTGTTGTTTTGTTTAAACAACCTAATTTTAAAAGTATACAATTAAAAGATATGATATTCGAACATAAATGAACATAAACGAACGTTAACGAACGCATACTCGGATGTTCACGAACATAAATGAACGGACGAGGCTTTTGTTCAAGTTCGTTCATTTAACTAAACGAATGTAAAATATTATTCATGTTCGTTCATTTAATAAATAAATGAACATAAACGAACTTTTTACCGAACGGTTCATGAAATGTTCACCGTTCAGTTCGTTTACACCCCTACCTACGCCAAAAAACGAATAATTAACCGAATAGTCGAGAAGAGTATTGACGAGAACTCGAGTCGAAACGAGATGAGGAAATAAGTCAAATAGAAAACTAACAACAAACATATCAAATAAGATGAGTCGATTGGTAATCGTCGGGATTTTCCCATAATCCCATTTATTAATACTAGGTAGACTCGTTTTATGATTTAAAACAAGTTTTGACTTATGACAAAATTAATCTTTGGAGATAACAAAATCTCGCCATGACTCTTTCATTTATCGAACGTTTCCAAGTAAATAGACTTTATTGACAATCAATTTCCCAAGTAATTTATAATATAACTAGTATAAACCCTAAACCCTAAACCCTAAGCGATAAACGCTAAACCAATCTGTAACTCAAACAAGAACCGAAGAATAATCCAATAACTCCAAAAAAGGTTGTATACGGGTAGCATGTCTCGAATAGTCCAATAACCCTCGTGTGTTCCGTTTTTATCCCAAATGTCTCACGTACATTTCTAATTTCCTTACTTCGTTAATTAACCAAATTTAATAACAAATATCTTTACAACTTTTAATTTAACGATTGTTTTTATTTCTTTCTTTTATTTTGTCCAAGTCGATTCACTATCAAGTCGCAACAAACTAGTTACTATTTCTTTTCAAGTCACGCTCAAACATTTATTCCCTCGGGTCAATAATAATAAAACCGATCCCAAATCATTGTTGGAAATATTGAGTTTGGAAGTTTATTATTCACAAAGCATGAGATACAAGTAGTTTTTGCATCAACTCATTGTACATGGTAAGTCAATACTTGGTAAAAGGAAAGTGGAGACTTTTTCGTACCACTGCTTCCTCAATTCCTTATCTTTAGGAACAGTTTCAATTCACACTTTCACAATATAATTTAGGCGCCTTTGGTCCCTTTTCCCGCCTAAAGTCTTGGGAACCGTTCATCTACCTCTCCAACCTATTTATACCTATCTATTGTATACCAAAGAACACACACAAACACATATATCCCTTTCAAAGAAAACTGCAAATTTTTCATTGCTTTACAAAAGTTTAACTTTATGGAGTCAAAGTCCATTACATTAGCCTACTTAATCAATTACAACTACTAACTACTTACACTTCTAGTCATCATGAACCTAAATCAGCTTCATAATTTCATTCCAAATACAACACACAAGACAATCAAAATACCAATCAAAATCAGAAACAGTTTATCATACAATTGTAGCTTTGACTTGGTGCAAGTCAACTCATCAGCCAACATAGCAAAAAAAAGTTCATTACATAACATAGTAAATGGTGGCAAGTTCAATACATTTAGAAACAATTATCCCATATAAATATGAAAATGGAGGTGATTTGCACACTTTTAAAATTGATTGGGACACTCAAATTTAAAGTATTTTGACATTTATACCCTCACATCACTTTTACTTATTTTCACACTGTAAGGGTATAAATGTCAAAACACTCTAAATTTGAGTGTCCCAATCAATTCTAAGAGTGTGCAAATAACCTCCCATATGAAAAGGATACAATTAATTGGTAATTGTTACTGTTTCATTTAGTTAGCTATGGTCAAATGTCTTTGGTATGTGAAAGGTTTAGTTGCATGGGGAAGTGATACTAATAATATATTCACTGTTTAAAGGGGTACTCAAGGCTTCTCACAAAATTAATTGTCCATTTAAAACACACACACACAGAGAAAATAATCATTGTATTCAAAGCATTTGTCCATCTGAAACACACACACACACGCAAAAAAATCAACCATCCTTTTAAAAAAAATGACTACACCAATGCCTTTTTTGTGATGAATTAGCTGTTGTTGCTGGTTCTCGGTTGGTCAAAGATATGATGATTATACGATTTCGGAGGGAAGTTAATGTTACTTTGTGTGAGGAAGCAGAACAGAGAAAAAAAGCTGCGGCTATAAGGTCTCGTGTGGCTAAACGGGACTTTGTCATTGGAGAGTTAGAGCTTCTTTGTGGTACAGATTCTGCGTTGGTAAGCATCTCTCATCTTACTCGTTTACAAACAGAAGATCTCACACACTACAACATTTACCCTATTCCCCATCGACATTTCGTTACTTTCCCAAGCGACATGTCGCTGGGGATTCCTTTCCCAAGCGACATGTCGCTGGGGAATGTTCGCTGGGGAAGCCTCGCCAGGGATTGTATCCCCAGCGATAATCCCCGGCGACGATGTGGGTCCCACTCATTTTTCAGTCAAAGAAGTAGTGCCACGGTGGCAATTGTATCCCCAGCGACATGTCGCTGGGGAATAGTCGAATTAAGCTAAAGTAATTAGCACTAAACGTTGACAAGTCAACGAAAAAACAAGGTTTCCCCAGCGACATGTCGCTGGGGAATAGCTATGTTTTCGTTGACAAGTCAACGAATAAGCAGAGTATCCCCGGCGACAAGTCGCTTGGGAAACTTTGTTTTTTCGTTGACTTGTCAACGTTTAGTCTTAGTATCCCCGGCGACAAGTCGCTGGGGATAGTCTGCAGTTTTTTTTTTTTGTGCAGCCTGCGCAGCAGGCGATTCCCAGATTTTACCAAAAACAAATATCAAACCTGCGCAGCAGGCGATTCCCAGATTTTACCAAAACCTATATAGACTCACCACAACTTGTACCAAAACACAAATACTATATAACGGATCAACGCAATACAAATACATCACAACTTTTACCAAAACCAAAAGATAATAAAGCTAAATCGTCCAAAATCCGAATAAGTCTACAAAACGTTGCTTCCTAGTCATAAACATGGCTTACAAGTATATATTCAACATGATAGATAGGGAAACAAGTGTTTAAATGTCGCCAAGATGAACCTAAAGTACCAATGTAGCATACTAATAATATATAACACAACTACCTCTAGTCGTCGTCGTCGTCATTCTGATCCTCGCCATCCTCATGATCGCCACTCTCCTCGTCATCACCACACCCGCCACTCCCGCTAGCACCACCCGACTCAAACTCCTTAAACATATCCGCGTATTTGTCGTCGCTTCTGAAAATACTCATCATAAAGTTTACCTTTCTCTGCATGCTCTTGAACGACTTGTCGGGGGCGGGCATACTTGGCCTGGATGTGGCCCGTGATGACACTACCCGACCCACACCAGGAATGTGCCCACGAAGCTTACCCCCTCTTGCCAACGCATTGATCTCATCCTCCGTGTACTCACCCGTAGCCTCAAGCCTTTTCATCTCCTCCTATGTAGTGACAAAAACACAAGATAGTAAATATATTAGTCGGGTTGCTACATTATTTCTCGATAATTCATTAAAGTGTGTTTTGAAACAAAACTTACATATATGCGGCGGTCCTCATCGTTAGGGAATACCCCGTCAACAGTATGTGTTCGCCAGAAGGTGTCAATGAGTGAAGGGTACTCCTTCGTGTCTGAGGCCTGCCTCTGTACATACACACGCATATAAGATGAAACTAATTAAAAACGACAAATCACAACACACCAAAGCGTATAATCAGATATATATGTATATATGCATGTAAAATAATTATAATGTTTATTACCATCTCATCTCGAAGGCGAGCCAGCGACCGGGATCCCTGTCGAGATACGACCAGGCTCTTTTGCCGGTTTAGCCGATTTTGAGCAGCTCGAGCAAGGTTCTTGGGATTATTCCAAAACTGAATGTACTTATCCCACTCAGCCGCTGTAATCTCCTCAGGACGTGCCCGCCTGATCGCCTCCACATCGTAAGTCCCGGTGGTGGGGTCTGCCTTCCAATGCTTGGCCTTGAAAGAAGCCTTATTGGTATTGTAGGCTTTTTGCAAATGATTATTAATGCCTTCATAGATCTCTGTCCACCGGGAGGATTCCATGTGCGGCCGCAGGTTAAACATGGTCTGCAATCATATACAACAAAACGAAAACAGAGTTAGAGATATAATTTATATATTTATTTAAATTTGTTTATTTATTTATATGATATAAATAAATAAAAGAATTTAGATAAATATACACAATTAAATAAATGAACACGATAATGAAATAAACATAAAAGGATAACTAACCCCGATATCTGAAATAATTGCCGCCTTTCGCTCCTTCGGGACCTTCTCCCAAGAAGGGTAGTACAACGGCACACTCCTAACGACCTCCCCGATGTAGTTTCCCCAGTGAGCCGCATGGTTACCGAGAGGGTTTAGGGTTTGTTTGTCACCCACATCAAACTGGATCGAGACGGGGCCATCCGCATCCACGATTTCCTTTAACAAAAGGTTTCGGGTCTTGTCGCGGGTATTCAGCCTGCCCGCTCCCCTGCCGCCCAAATTGGGCTTTCGTTTACCTTTGCCTGCAAAATCAAGTTAGTGATAAAGTCATAAAAATTCAAGGCAAGCAAGTTCAATATATGTATCAAATTTATGCTTGTATTACAATAATCCAGAAATTCTTACCTCGATTAATGAAGCAACCCCCGCAACCGGTGGGTACGCGGTCTGGAGGGGGACGATCCTCACCGCCACCGTCACCGCCGTGGGACCGTGCAACATCTGCTGACGACATCTGTACAAGTACAATTAGCATAACATATAGAAATTCATGAACAAAATAATATAAGCATGCACACATCCAAATAAATATACATATTTAAACAATCCATAACAATTTCATTCATTCATTCAAATATATAAGTGTATTTTGCAAGTTACAACTCAAGATCAATCTTCTTCTTCACTAGAATAAACTTTCTCAACACCATCATCATCAACATTGATGAGGTCTTCAACATCAGAATCTGCTAAATCATGAGGAAGGGCGTCTTCATCATCAATAATATCATCGTCTTCGTCAAGAACATCAATGATATCTGGCGGTGCGTCAACCACCGTTGATTGACCATCTATATGCAAGGTCGCATTATCCAAGTCATTCAAACTAGTAGAAAGTGGGAGATCAGATGAGTTGTCGAAATGTATAATATCAGGATCGTCCTCTACCACGATGACACCCCCGTCGGAAAACTTTTTATGATTAACATGTTCGACAACCTTCCGGTGGGGTTTGGTCGTATCTTCAAGGTAGAAGACTTGTTTGACTTGTGTTACGAGAATGTATTGGTCATCTTTAAATGCCTCACGACTGCAGTCGACGATTTGTGTCATGTTGTTTCTAAAGACAAGTTTTTTGACTTTATGTCCTTTGTTGCTAGTGTCGAACCACTTAACTCGGAACAACGCAACTTTGAACAACAAATACTTAAACTCGAGGATTTCTTGAAGCTGACCATAATACATTTCTCCGTCAGGGCCAGGCGAACAAATGCCGCTGTTTTGAGTTGTGCGACGTTCATCGCGGCTGTGCACGACATACCTCACACCGTTGACTACGCAAGAGTTTACTGAGATTGGAGTCCATGATGGTCCATTAGCCAAAGCGAATAACTCGCTGGTTTCGCTAACCTCTGGGTCTTGGTCATTGTCTACGTGACGTTGACGGATCTATGAAGAAGATAGGATTAGATAGAGAACACAAAATATGATATTGTTATTTTTACAGTTAAGTACACAAAATAAGTCTTAAGTTTACCTGCGACCCAAACCAGTCGGGGAATTCTTCTTGCATGTCTTTGTTAGGAAATAAACTGAAAAACGTTCATGGTATTAGAATAAGTCGTCGAAATGGTAAGTTAAGAAAAAGAAGTTTGAAAATAAAAAAACGCGTACCTCTTGAACTGGGACCGGTACGTGTCGATCTCAGGACTGTTGTGAAGTACATACCATTTCACTTTTTTCAACTTTTGGGCATCAAACCAAATAAATGACCGTAAACCAATCGGTTTACATACCGATCGAAACACCTGAAACCGACATGTTGGGGGAGGGGGGTCCACATTACGGTCGAGACGATTAAATTTCGTGGTAACATCCCGAAAATAATGAGAACTGAAAGTCAATGCTTCTTCAGCAACATAACCCTCCGCAATCGAACCTTCCGGCTTAGCTTTATTTCGAACATAACTGATGATGTACCCTCCTAACGGGTCGAAGGAATCCCCTTCGAGCCTGTAGAAAGCCCTCCCTTCGGAGGCCCAGGTTAATCTCCTTAACACGTTTCATTGGCGTAAAACCATTCGCCTGCGAATGGTTACCATGTGGGAATCCGCCAATCGAAGCCCTAAGCCCTTCGGGGTATTCCTGACGAAGGGACTAACACGAAGGATCATCCAGACCTGGTCAAACCCACGTCTCCTCTATCCTTTGGCTTCCCGCCAAAACAGAGATCGTGGGCTACAAAGCCCTAGCGGTTACCACTTTCCATGGGACGCCCCCATGATCTCCGAACTATGTGCAACCGCCCACTATGTCCTATTTCTCACCTATAAATAGCATAGTCGGGCCAAGAACAATGTAAGTAATTTCGAGTCAACCTCACTCTCTAAATTTACGACCTACATTACCATTACACATACTTACTCTCACGCCGGAGGTGGTTCGCAGGGTCCAACCCCTGCGCAATCACTTAACGTAGTGTCTTTGTATTTCTTATTTTCAGGTTAAGAACAAGCTTGGCTCAATCTCAACACCCCATTATTCCTTTGATCTCCATCGAAGGCTTGGTTGACGAATATTTGTTCAATCAGTGGCGCCATCCGTGGGACCGCTACAATTGGTCTCGTTATTTCCGAGCTTTTAACCTACCAACCGATTTCACTATTATTCCGGCATGGATCAAGGGAGAGAAGATACTCCCCCACCGGGCTTCTCTACCTTAACACCAATACCAGTCGACGAACCTAACAACCTTCCCCCAATAACCGCCTCCACCTTCACAACATGTTCTCACCCAGAAATCACAACCAACAATCATGCTTCGACATCAGCCAACCCAGAACCTGTCATTAGCCCAGCCTTTGTCGAAGCCAACCATGAAGTGTTAGAAACCCTTTTAAGGGCTCGCAACAGGCAAGTCAGGAATGCTGAGGTACGAAAGGAGTTGGAATACTCGAGTGAAGAGTATGATGAGGAAATGGAGATAGAACCTAGGCCTCCGACCCAAGGACCAACCCTATCTGCCTTAAGGATTGGTTCTCCAGTTGGCCGAAGGCTAAGCAAAAGGTCTGTTGGTTTCGAAGGGGTTCCCGAGAGGGCTCCGACAAGACGAGAAGGGGCGGTTGCCGAAGGCTCCAACGGTAGGAGTCAGCTTAGGGAAGAAAGGGGGGTGACTTTACCTCCATTGCTAGCCGCTCATCTTGGAAGAACTGAAGCCGGGGTTCCGTTGCAGCCTTCTCACGCGTCAGGCGTAGAAGGCGATCCGTCTACAATCAATATGGGAGGAAATCTTCCTCCCAATGGTATGTACCCCCCGTTCCAAACTCAGTCTTATCCTCAAAATTTATATCCTCCTATAAATGGACAGCCCAATAACCCAAGCTTCCCTCAAAACTATGGGAGCATACCCTTCGGCCACCCTATGGCGTACCCTCCATACGCCATGGGAAACAGTTACCCGTTCGCCATGAGCACACCTTACCAGTCCTGCCCAGGCCAAACTCCTATGGGAATGCCCCCAAACAGCAATCCATACAATACAGTCCCCATGTACGCACCACCTTATAATTGTCTATATTCAGACCTTATGGGTCCAGCTACACCCTTCGTTAGGTGGATAGAAGATTACCCATTGCCTGATGGTTTGAAGATGCCTTCACATGTCGGGACTTATGATGGGAAAGGGGATCCGGACAATTTCTTACACTTGTTCGAAGGGGCTATCAAAATGCAAAAGTGGGTTATGCCGGTGGCCTGTCACATGTTTACATACACCCTTCGGGATTCTGCTCGTATTTGGTGGAATGGGCAAAAGCCCGGCAGCATTGTCAATCTTGATGATCTCAAGGCTAAGTTCCGGTCACACTTCAGTCAGCAAAAGAAATTCACAAGGACTCATTTAACGGTGCACAACATCAAACAAAAGGAGAATGAAAGCACCAGGGCCTTCGTTACTAGGTACACCGATGAGACTTTGCAAATTTTGGGTCTTCATGAAGATCAACGTATTTCTGGTTTCGTACATGGCCTTCGGAATCGGAGTTTGGTGGAATTCTTATCCACCGACCTTCCGACAACTTACAAGGGCCTGACCGAGAAGACGTACACTTGGGTCGAAGCCAAAGAGGTATCCACTAATGGGACTCCGATAGATAAGGATAGCAACAACAAGTTTTCGAAGCATTCCGCGTGGGAAGGGTCCAAGAACAAGAACAAGAACAGAGATAGGTTCTCTCCGTACAACAAAGGCCCCAACCATGGTTTGTTGAGCAATCTAACGAAGTCTCCAAAGGAAATACTTGCTACGGAGAGGGTAGCCAAAGCCTTCGAAACGCCTCCCCATATGACAAGTAAGGTAAAGAACAGGGATACCAGCAAGTACTGTCACTTCCACGAAAATTATGGTCACGACACAAACAGTTGTAGAGAGTTGAAGAAACAGATAGAGGAAGCTGTGAAGTCCGGGCAATTAGCACATTTGATTAAAGGTATAAAGAAGGAAAAGGAAGAGACAATCGACACCACTCCCCCCGAAGCCCCCATACTCATGGTCCGATGGGGCGAAGCCAGCTTGAAAAGAAAGGTAACAGAGGGCAATGGAGTTGGGGAGGTAACTTTTCCTCCTCTCGTAGGTCAAATCCCTTCAAATAATCCGGTCGTAATCAAAGTCCTCATTTCCAACCGGGAAGTGAACAGAGCCTATATGGACTGCGGAAGCTCCTGCGAAATCATCTACGAGCACTGTTTCCTCAAGCTCAATTCTACAATCAGGTCACAACGAATTGATTCGAAGATACCTTTGGTAGGGTTTTCTGGCGAGCATTCATGGCCTCTGGGAGAAGTTCCATTGGAAATAACAATTGGAGAAGGCAAGCTCACAAGGACAGAAACCCTCATGTTCGCTATCGTAAGGTCCAGCTCTCCTTACAATTTGTTGATAGGAAGGACCGCAATGCAAAAAATGGGAATCGTAGTCTCTACCATACATGCAGCGGTAAAATTCCATACACCATATGGGATAGGCACCGTCCTCTCCACTTACAATCAAGAACATACGGGAGATAGCCTCAAAAAGGTTAGAGAGAATCCTGAGGAGCCTCCGAAGGCTATCCTAAGCTGTACAGACGCCGAAGAACGTATCATAGTGAATGAGCTCTATCCAGAGCAAACGGTGGTAATCGGAAAGCAACTCCCTACTAACTTCAAAGCAGACTTGGAGAAGCTTCTCAAAGCCAATAAAGATATATTCGCGTGGACGTATTCAGATATGACCGGGGTTCCTAGGACTCTCATGATCGATGGCAAGCCTTTCGGCACAGAACATAAGCTTAACGAGTTCAAGCACATTGAACCAATTAAGCAAAAACGACGAAGCCTAGCACCAGAAAGAAGTGCAGCCGCCTGTAAAGAGGTAGACGAGCTTGTACAAGCCGGAATCCTCAGAGAAGTGAAATACCAAACCTGGGTTGCTAACCCAGTAATGGTAAAGAAAAGCGACGGAGGGTGGCGTATGTGTGTTGACTTCACCGACATCAACAAAGCCTGCCCGAAGGACTGCTACCCTCTACCAGAAATTGATTGGAAGGTCGAATCCCTTTCAGGGTTCCGTTTGAAATGCTTTCTTGATGCCTACAAAGGGTATCACCAAATACAAATGGCAAAGGAGGACGAGGAGAAAACAGCCTTTTACACAGGAAAGGGTGTCTATTGTTACAAGAAGATGCCCTTCGGCTTAAAGAACGCAGGGGCTACTTATCAACGATTAGTGGACAAGGCCTTCCATAAGCAAATTGGAAGGAACTTGGAAGCCTACGTCGATGACATGGTAATCAAAAGCAGAACTGAAGAAGACCTCCTCTCTGACATTCAAGAAACCTTCGATCAATTACGGGCAATCAACATGAAACTTAACCCCAAAAAGTGTTCCTTTGGCGTGGAGGAAGGGAAATTCTTGGGGCATTTGATAACGAAGCAAGGGATTAAAGCCAATCCTTCGAAAGTTAAAGCCATCACCGATCTTCAGGCTCCAAAGTCATTGAAGGAAGTCCAAAGCCTCAATGGGAAGCTTGCGGCACTCAGCAGGTTCCTTTCAAAAGGGGCAGACCGTTCTTTACCATTCTTCAAAACACTCAAAGGGTGCACAGATAAGAAGACTTTCCAATGGAGTTGCGAGGCGGAAGCAGCTTTCGAAAAGCTAAAAGAATTCATAAAAATCTTACCAACACTGACGGCCCCAATCAAAGGCGAAGTGTTGTTCTTATACATTGCGGCTTCTTTCGAAAGCATCAGCGCGGTGCTTTTAGCCGAAAGGGAAAAGAAACAAGTCCCAATATACTTTGTTAGCAGGGTTCTACAAGGAGCTGAGCTAAACTATCCGGAGTTGGAAAAGCTAATCCTTGCTTTGGTTTATGCTGCGAGGCGCCTTCGAAGATACTTTCAGGCTCATCCCATCACAGTCTTGACTGATAAGCCTATCAGACAAATATTGTCGAAGCCCGAGAAATCAGGAAGGGTAGCCAAATGGGCCATTGAATTGGGAGAGCATGAAATAGAATATAAAGGTCGAAATTCCGTCAAGGGCCAAGTACTGGCGGATTTCCTAGCAGAAACGCCCTCCGGACCTAGCCAAGACAAGGAGGTCCCTAAGCGACAGCCTTCGAAAACGATCGAAGGATGGAAGCTGTACACAGATGGAGCCTCAAGTTCCGATGGTTCGGGAGCAGGGTTAATGTTGGTCAGCCCGGAAGAAAAAGAGTATACTTATGCACTCCGATTTGAGTTCGAAGCCACCAACAACGAAGCCGAATACGAAGCTCTGCTAGCGGGACTTCGACTAGCAAAAGAAATGGAAGTTCAAAATCTGTCCATTTTCGTAGATTCCCAACTAGTCGCCAATCAAGTCAAGGGCTCCTATGAAGCAAGACAGCCCACCATCAAACAGTATCTGGAAAAGACTAAGGAACTTCTCCAAGGTTTCGAAACCTATAATATAGTACATGTTCGCAGAAATCAGAACAAGAAAGCAGATGCCCTAAGCAAATTGGCGTCAATGGCGTTCGCTCATTTGACAAAGGAGGTTCTGGTAGAAGTATTGGCTGATAGGTCGATCGAACGAGGCGAAGTTTCAGACATTGTCACTGAGGAGGGCACCAATTGGATGACTCCAATTAGGGAGTACTTGATCAGCGGCATCTTGCCAGAAGACCCTAAACTAGCTCGAAAGGTCCGTATAAAAGCTCCCCAATATAGACTTATTGGGGATAATCTATACAGGAAATCTTTCTTATCACCGTGGCTTCGTTGTGTGGGACCAAAGCAGGCTTCAAGTATCATATACGAAGTCCACGAAGGCTCTTGCGGGTTACATGCAGGTCCTCGCTCTGTTGTCTCAAAAGTAATGAAGCTCGGGTATTATTGGCCATCCATGCACAGGGATGCCATGGAAATAATACAAAAGTGTGAAGCATGCCAGATCCATTCCAAGGTCCCAAGAATGCCTAAGCAAGACATGACCTCCGTTACGTCAGCATGGCCTTTCTGCCAATGGGGAATTGACATAGTCGGACCCCTTCCAGTTGCTCCAGGGGGAGTAAAGTTTTTGGTTGTAGCCATAGACTACTTTACCAAATGGGTTGAAGCGAAGCCCTTGGCATCGGTGACAGGAAGACATATGGAGAAATTCGTATGGGAACACATAATCTGTCGCTTCGGTGTCCCCCACATTATCATCTCCGACAATGGAAAGCAGTTTGCCGAAGGGGTGTTCCCAACCTTCTGCGAAGGTCTTAAGATCAAACAGTCATTCACTTCCGTTTATCATCCCCAAGGTAATGGACAAGTAGAAGTTACGAACCGGGATATCATAGAAGGAATCGAAAAGAGATTGGGACGAAGCCATCATGGGTGGGTAGACGAATTGCCCCAAGTCTTGTGGGCACATAGGACGCACCCTAAGTCAAGCCACGGGGAGACTCCTTTCAGCCTCACCTATGGAACGGAAGCTGTTATACCCTCTGAAATAAGCATCGAAACGGAACGCATCGTGAACTTTGAAGAGTGGTCAAATAATGAAAAGGTTCGAGAAAATCTTGACCTTCTGGAAGAAAGAAGAGAAATAGCTTCGATCAGAGAGGCTGCCCACAAACAGAAGATTGAAAAGTACTATAACAGCCGAGTTCGACCTTCCACACTCAAGCCAGGTGACTATGTCCTTCGTCTAAATAGCGCAAGCAAGGCTGAATACGAAGGAAAACTAGGGCCAACATGGGAAGGACCCTACGTTATATCAGAAGCCTACGGCAATGGCGCGTACAAGCTCGCAACGCTTAAAGGGGAAGTCATGGATAGAACTTGGAACGGTACTAACCTTCGTAAGTTTTACATATAAAACTTACTACTCAACTTGTTTTCCAAATTTCATGTAACGCATTCTTCTCATTTGGGGAAAGAAGCATTAATGGTAGGTGTCCTAGTATTCATTTCTTAAAATGATGTAATCCTCCCTACCCAATTAATGATATAACGCATTTCCCTCAAATCTCTTGTTTCGTTCTTTACAACAAAGATTTGTCCAGCCAAGTAGTGTAAAAGTTTCAATGTCGAAGGATGTGGCAAGGCACAAGCCTTGTATATATGTAACATCCAGTATAATTCACATTAACTTTCCTATGAAGTCTCAGGGTATTAAAAGCCCTTTGCTACTTAAGGATAAAGGCGGAGTGGGTCGCGACCCTCTGTCGCAATCAAATTATACGATTGCTTAAAATCTTGGTCCAAAATACACACAATAAGGTTATAACCTTAGGTTGTATGTGTACGCTCTTGAAGTAAGCGTAAGAGAAGATAAGCATGACAAAAAAAAAAAGTGGGACATATTCCACTAAATTATGACGAACAAAGGCTACGTGAAGTCTTAGTCACAAAAAGGACGGTTGTCTAAAGTTACTGGTCGAAGCCCAGCGACACAAAAGATAAATTGTTCAAACAGAAATAAAAGATATAATTATAGCATGGTGGGGACCATTTCAAGGTAGAGCAGAGTTGGATTTCCTTGTTGAGGATGAAGGTTGGATCTTCATAGGCTTCTTTGCCAACAGCTCCTCAATTGAAGCCAATGGATCTTTGGTCACTTCGGAAAGATATGGGTACTTTGTTGAAATAAAAGCATCACCAGCTTCATCAAACTCTCGCTCCGAATTGGGGCGATAGTAAGACACCTCCGACAGAACAACGGGTTTCTTTGTTTTGGCAACTTCTTCCAAGGCAGTGCACGTCCCGTAGAAGATGGCTGCGTTCACAAGCCTCCCAATAACTTCCCCTACCTCATCGCTACGATACAATTCCATAGCAACATGAGGAACAACTCTTGAAACTACCTCAGCTCGGTCCCTCTCCAAGATTTGCAGCTGAGATTCAAGATCATGGAGTTTATCAACCACGTTACTCTCCTGCTCAGCTAACCTAGACCTTTCAATCTCCAGGCTTGTACATTTAGACTCAAGCGCGGCAATTTGGGCTCTATAGATGGAAACTTTGGACTCCTCAACCTTCAATTTATTACACCTCTCCTGGGATTCTTTCAGTTGGATTTCAAGTCTGTTAATTTTGACCCGCATATCTCGTACGAAGGGATTCTTCTCAAAGTCCTCCATCACCTCTTTACACTTAGCCTCCAACTTATCATATCCCTGATCCTTAGCTTTTTCTTTAGCTAAAATAGCATCCATTTTTACCCTCGCATCCAACAACGTTTGCATTAATTCCCTTGTTCGTGAATTAAGATGATTATCCAAAACAACCTGCCTAGCGTAACTTTTGGAGTGAAAATCGCAGAGTTCTTCAATAGACATGTTATTCAAAACTCCTTTCCAGCTGGTAGGCGTCATTTTGTCAACCAATTGTCGACAGGCATGCGCAGTAGGAAGTTCCGCAACATCGGGAAGGCCTGAAAAAGCATAGAACACAAGTTATATGGCGAATGGCTTTCGATAGGCATGAAAGATGTTAGCTTACTTGGAGTAGGATCACAAGGGATCGTTAGAGGAGTGGGTATAAAAGTTTTAGAGTGTGATCCTTTGGCTTTCACAACCCTCGTCGGAAGACTGGGAAGGGCTAATTTCCTCTTTGGAGGACTCCTTACAGACATGACGGCCTTCGCTCTGCTACTCCTCTTGCTTGAAACACCGGAGGACCTTGCGAGCCTCGTTTGAAATTCCCTGATAAGGGGGTCATCGGAATCTGCAACAGTTTCCACAAACGGCGGGGTTTCGTCATTCTCAATTGACATAGATGGAGAACCTACCCCATAGCTTGTTTCTTCTGGCTCTTTGGGGACAAAACTAACTTCTCTAACACCACGAGCCACGACGAAGTTCCTGAATGCCATCCCTACAGAGATACAACGAGAAGAGATAAATATCATCAGATAAGTAATTTACTTTATTTTAATAGGTATGCGCATACTTTTCCCATTGCAGATTATCGCAGGTTCTAGTGGAGAGCCTTCCCAATGATCTACAATCCCCGCCATAAACAGTATCGGCTCAGGAAAAGTTTGCACGTCAAATGGGTGACGTTCAAGACGTTGATAAAGGGGATAGCTTCTGACGAAGTGTGGCAAAGGATCATCAAAACGTTTCTCATCAAAACGAAAGTCTTTGTCTAGCAACGCTGGATACTTGGGAGGTATGATAGTGTCTTGCACATAGAAAAACAAACCTTTCCATTTTCTTATGTTGGCAAAAGGTTTTGTTATTAAGCAGGGAACATCAGGTTCACTTCTTTTGCCTAAAGTTAACCAATCACCACCAGGGCAAAGGTTGGTAAAACCTCTAAGCACGTTAAGCGTGGGTTCATAGCCATAAGCTTTGCATACAACAATGTAGGTGGTTAGTTTAGCCAGGCCAAACGGGTTCAACCTAGAGATATGTACTTGATAATACTGTAAAAATTCTAAGATTAGTGGATGAATAGGAATCCTAAAGTTGGATTCCGTAAAAGCATGAACATACAACCCAACATATCCAGCAGGGGCATCAAAGATACTTTGGTTTTTGTTTGGTAACATAATTTTAACTTCTTTGGGAATAGGGTATTTCCCTAAAAACTCCATTAAAGCCTGTTCCGATAAGGAACATTTTTGCTGCCTGATAATCCTTTTGGCTGCCATACTCATATTGTATTTGTAACAATGAGAACGAAGTGGGATAAGTACCTTAAAATTTTTGAAGAAGCACAAAGCACAGTTCTGTGTATGTGTATTTTGGGCGCAACCAAAAAGGATGATCAAGTAGGGACTAGAAAGAGTTTATTTATTGGAAATTTACCCTAACCGTCCACGTGTACTCATAGTTTGAGACTTTGAGTAGAATACGGATTCCAAACCATTTTTCAATTTTGAAAAGAAGTTTGAAATTACCGATATAGTAGCTGCTGCAGCCTAGGGTGTAGTAGGTGGAGAGGTTATTAGCCGCATTTATTGCGCATAATTTCTTTAAGCACTTATCTTTATCTCGTTCGGTTTTGTGACAGAGGGAATAGAGTGTAGCAGATTTTGTGAGTCGAAAGCAATTTATACTCGTACGTATATATCGCCTTCGACTGGGGGGCTTGATGATGTACCCTCCTAACGGGTCGAAGGAATCCCCTTCGAGCCTGTAGAAAGCCCTCCCTTCGGAGGCCCAGGTTAATCTCCTTAACACGTTTCATTGGCGTAAAACCATTCGCCTGCGAATGGTTACCATGTGGGAATCCGCCAATCGAAGCCCTAAGCCCTTCGGGGTATTCCTGACGAAGGGACTAACACGAAGGATCATCCAGACCTGGTCAAACCCACGTCTCCTCTATCCTTTGGCTTCCCGCCAAAACAGAGATCGTGGGCTACAAAGCCCTAGCGGTTACCACTTTCCATGGGACGCCCCCATGATCTCCGAACTATGTGCAACCGCCCACTATGTCCTATTTCTCACCTATAAATAGCATAGTCGGGCCAAGAACAATGTAAGTAATTTTGAGTCAACCTCACTCTCTAAATTTACGACCTACATTACCATTACACATACTTACTCTCACGCCGGAGGTGGTTCGCAGGGTCCAACCCCTGCGCAATCACTTAACGTAGTGTCTTTGTATTTCTTATTTTCAGGTTAAGAACAAGCTTGGCTCAATCTCAACACCCCATTATTCCTTTGATCTCCATCGAAGGCTTGGTTGACGAATATTTGTTCAATCAATAACCTTTTAGCTTCTTCATGTATCTTTCAAATGGATACATCCACCGGGGGCGAATAGGCCCGCCTTCAAGAGCCTCTATAGGTAAATGGATAACCAAGTGAACCATAATGTCAAAGAGAGCAGGAGGGTATATGAGCTCAAGCTCGCACAAAATATCGACCACCTTTATCTGAGCTTTCAACATGTCATCCTCCATCAAAGTTGCAGAGCAGATTTGCTTAAAGAAGGAACATAGCTCGATTATTGGTTTTGCAATCTTATCGGGCAAGTAATTTTGAAGTCCGTAAGGAAGTAAACGTTGCATCATTATATGACAGTCATGAGACTTCAGGCCCTTTATATTGGTATCATTATCGGTCACTTTGTGCTTGAAGCATGATCCGAACCCATCTGGTAGTTTAACTCCTTTGATGTACTGACAAAACTTTTTTCGGTTCTCTGGTGTGAAAGAATACGCAGCCTGAGGCTTCAAGCACTTCCCGTTTTTGGTTTGGCCGAGCCACAAGCCACTTCGAATGCCCAACATTTGCAAGTCTTGTCTTGCCTTGGCTGTGTCTTTAGATTTATCATTCATTAACAAAGTGTTCAAGATGGCCTCCAACACATTTTTTTCGATATGCATGATGTCTAAATTGTGTCTTAGTGAAAGAAAAGACCAATACTCAAGCTCGTAAAAAATAGACCGTTTAGTCCAGTTAAGCTCGACATGAACATTGCGTTTTATCTTCACACCCCCATAACTCGGATGTTTACCCTTCACACGCGTTGGCAATCTATCAAGTTGAGCCAGGATTACATCCCGGCCAAATTCTTCAGGAGGATTTGTGTTATCGGTTTGGCCATTGAATTCAAGTGAACGCCTCCATTTATGGGGCTTCTTTAAGAATCTTCTGTGGCCAACATAAGCTGTTTTGCCTAACACACGAACAGATGGAGTGTCTTTATTACATGTAGGGCATGCCTTGTAACCTTGCCCACTCCACCCAGACAAACTACTTCGAGCAGGAAAATCATTGATGGTCCATAAAACCATCGCTCTCATATTGAACTTCTGGCCTGAAGCAACGTCTATAGTCTCGACACCTTTCCGGTCCCATAAATCCTTCAGGTCCTCAATCAAAGGCCTCAAGTAAACATCAATGTCCTTACCCGGGGATTTAGGGCCAGGAATTAACAACGTCAGCATAAAAGAACTCTCTTTCATACATAACCACGGAGGCAGATTGTATGTTGTCAATATCACCGGCCACATGCTGTAGGCCTGACTAAGGTTGCCAAACGGATTGAAACCATCAGCAGCCAACCCTAGTCGAACATTTCTTGGTTCTTTTGCAAAATCTGGATACTTGGTGTCAAATTTCTTCCATGCTCCACCATCAACCGGGTGTTGCATCTTACCGGGCTCCGTACACTTTCCAGTAGCATGCCAAATCATATCCTTTGCAGTGTGACTAGACTTGTACAAACGTTGTAGTCTAGGAATGATCGGAAAGTAACGCAACACCTTCTTAGGAACTTTCTTCCCCGGCGTGTTACTGTCTTTCCATCTACTCGTATTACACACCGGACAAAAATCCAAATCTTTGTTATTGTCTCCCCGAAATAAGCAGCAATCGTGTTCACAAGCATGTATCGACTCGTACCCTAACCCAATCGTTTTAAATGTCTTCTTTATTGCATAGTATGATGGTGGGAGCTTGAATCCTTTACTCATGGGAAATACATTTTGTAAAAACTCTAACATTTCATTGAATATAGAATCAGTCAATCTACCTTTAGCCTTAAAATAGGTAAACTTTGCCATAAAGTCTAATCGAGTCACATAGTCACAACCGGGGTACAGCTCCTCGTTGGCACTAGCATATAACTCTTCAAACTCGTTACGTGTAGCTTGAGTCGGTTCGTTACTAGTCCCACCAATATCTCCTTGAGTTGGTTCATTGTGTTCATTATTCGGAGGAATATAGCTAAGATCATTAATTAACGCTGTCATGTCACTCATCAGAGGTTGTCTTGTGTTATCTATTACTGGCGGTGGCATAGGTGGAGCTAGTTCACCGTGTTCCACCCATATTTTATAACGTGGGTCCCACCCTTTTCTCATAATGTGGTCTGAAAGGTGTTTGATGTGTACCCATAATATATTTCGACAAGACTTGCATGGACATTTTATTTTCCCGGCACTATTCACTAACGGCTTGCAATGATTGACGAATTTTTCAAGACCGATAAAAAATAATGGTTCATGATGTTGTAAAAGTGTCCAAGTCTTATCTTCGAATACCATAACTGCGTTTTAACGATACATTTAGTTATTATATGCAACTTAATTAAACACATTCAAACGAAGAATACCAGATGGTTTGTTCACCTAGTGCAACTATGGAAGGCGATCCTAACCCACTCTTTGAATGATTCGTCTTATATATGAATGCGTATAACCAATTTTCTATTTGAGAAAATTTCGGCAGCATTTCCCCTCAACTCCCCAAATATGTGTTTAAAGACATATTCGTAGGAGTAAAGGAGAAACACTGTCGAAATCATCTCAAATAGTAAACCAATTATACGCATTCATATCCTAAATGAGACAAAACATTCAAAAAGCAGTCCCAAACGGGGGACTTTCCGAAATTAATTTCTAATAAATTAATTTCGGACGGGTTTTCTATAGGATGATTAATTTCAGACGGGGATTTTCCAAAATTAATCACTAAAATCCTAAAACATTCCTAAAGGGTCAAAACGGTGGCGACATGTCGCCGGGGAAAAGTGCACAATAATTTATCATTAACAACTTATTATAATTATAAAGGAAAAAAAATTATAACATACCTTGTCGCCGGCTGTGGATTCGGCTAGTTGTCGGCTCGGCTGTGGACTCGGCTAGTTGTCGCCGGTGGTGGTGGGTAAGGTTGAAGTGGTGGATGTGGTGGTGGTGGTGGTGATGGAGGTGCTCGAATTGTTGTCGGCTCGGCTAGCGATTCGGCTAGTTGTCGCCGGTGGTGGTGGGTAAGGTTGAAGTGGTTGATGTGGTGGTGGTGGTGGTGATGGAGGTGCTCGAATTGTTGGAGATGGAGGTGCTCGAATTATTGCAAAAATCGCCAAAGGAATCCGGTTTTTTCTTTTTTTCCCGTCTTCTGTGCACTGATAGATAAGCAAGATCTAGTTTTATCATAAAGTATGTTTCCCCGGCGACAATCCCCGGCGACATGTCGCCGGGGAATACTATTTTTTTGTCGTTTATTGAAAATGGCGCGTTAATGAATTATTGGCTGGAAAGTGTCCCCGGCGACATGGAAAGTAACCCCAGCGACATGTCGCCGGGGAAACCTATTTATCATAAAATTTGATTTTTTTTTATAGTATTTATTTACAATAAAAATTATTTATTTATTTTTTTTAGTATTTATTTTATTTTATAGTATTTATTTTTTTTTTTCTTCATCCAAAATTTTTTTATCATAAAATTTGATTTTTTTTTTATAGTATTTATTTACAATAAAAATTATTTATTTATTTTTTTTAGTATTTATTTTATTTTATCATAAAATTTGATTTTTTTTTTATAGTATTTATTTACAATAAAAATTATTTATCATATAATTTTTTTTTTTTTTTTTTCAAATGGTTTATGTATGTCCAACCCTAAGAATAGGAAGAACAGGCGACGAGATTTTTCCCGTGGACACAATGTCGACGGCAATGTGAAGAAAACGACAAAAAACAGGCTTGACCGAGCCCGGCAGTGTTGAATTTTCGTTTGGTTGTCGAGTTGTTTCGTTTGAGTTAGGGTTACACATTAGACGTTCAACGGATGAGTCGATATGTTATGGTTACACATTAGACGTTCAACGGTTAGTCGATATGTTATGGTTACACATTAGACGTTCAACGGATGAGTCGATATGTTATGGTTACACATTAGACGTTCAACGGATGAGTCGATATGTTAGGGTTACACATTAGACGTTCAACGGTTAGTCGATATGTTATGGTTACACATTAGACGTTCAACGGATGAGTCGATATGTTAGGGTTACACATTAGACGTTCAACGGTTAGTCGATATGTTATGGTTTCACACTAGACGTTCAACGGTTAGTCGATATGTTAGGGTTACACATTAGACGTTCAACGGATGAGTCGATATGTTAGGGTTACACATTAGACGTTCAACGGATGAGTCGATATGTTATGGTTACACATTAGACGTTCAACGGATGAGTCGATATGTTAGGGTTACACATTAGACGTTCAACGGATGAGTCGATATGTTATGGTTACACATTAGACGTTCAACGGATGAGTCGATATGTTATGGTTACACATTAGACGTTCAACGGATGAGTCGATATGTTAGGGTTACACATTAGACGTTCAACGGTTAGTCGATATGTTATGGTTACACATTAGACGTTCAACGGATGAGTCGATATGTTATGGTTACACATTAGACGTTCAACGGATGAGTCGATATGTTAGGGTTACACATTAGACGTTCAACGGTTAGTCGATATGTTATGGTTTCACACTAGACGTTCAACGGTTAGTCGATATGTTAGGGTTACACATTAGACGTTCAACGGATGAGTCGATATGTTAGGGTTACACATTAGACGTTCAACGGATGAGTCGATATGTTATGGTTACACATTAGACGTTCAACGGATGAGTCGATATGTTAGGGTTACACATTAGACGTTCAACGGATGAGTCGATATGTTAGGGTTACACATTAGACGTTCAACGGATGAGTCGATATGTTATGGTTACACATTAGACGTTCAACGGATGAGTCGATATGTTAGGGTTACACATTAGACGTTCAACGGTTAGTCGATATGTTATGGTTACACATTAGACGTTCAACGGATGAGTCGATATGTTAGGGTTACACATTAGACGTTCAACGGATGAGTCGATATGTTAGGGTTACACATTAGACGTTCAACGGTTAGTCGATATGTTATGGTTACACATTAGACGTTCAACGGTTAGTCGATATGTTATGGTTTCACACTAGACGTTCAACGGATGAGTCGATATGTTATGGTTACACATTAGACGTTCAACGGATGAGTCGATATGTTATGGTTACACATTAGACGTTCAACGGATGAGTCGATATGTTATGGTTACACATTAGACGTTCAACGGATGAGTCGATATATTAGGGTTACACATTAGACGTTCAACGGTTAGTCGATATGTTATGGTTACACATTAGACGTTCAACGGATGAGTCGATATGTTATGGTTACACATTAGACGTTCAACGGATGAGTCGATATGTTAGGGTTACACATTAGACGTTCAACGGTTAGTCGATATGTTAGTGTTACACATTACACGAGATGTTATATCACACCATCTGTCAATAAAACTTTTCCCACCAAAAATCTCCCACCAAAAATTTCCCCCAAAAATTTCCCTCCAAAAATTTCCCACCAAGATCTGCTCTTATATACTAACATCTTATCCACACAACTTCACAGCCTTTTATACTCAAAACCACTTAACCTCACAACCACAAACACACACTGTTATCATGGTGAAGATGGCGGAATTTGAAGCTTTTGCTTGTCCTTGTAAACGAGGAGACGTAATTCTGCGAGAATCGCATAAACCTTACTCCCGTGGTAAACAATACTATGCGTGTCCTTTATCAAAGGTGAACACCTACATACTTTTTTGTGTGTTATATAAATAATTTGGTTAGTTGTTAAAAATAATAATTTTTACTCTTTATCAGGGTGGGACAAAGGAGTATGGTTGCGATTTTTTTTTATGGAAGGAGGAACGACTAGCCAAAATGACCGGTTCTCTTGGAGCTTCAACGCCTCAAACTCATTCCGCAGGACCATCCATAACTCCACCTTGTTACACCGCAGGACCTTCAACATCGAGTCCTGGAAATACAGAGTGCTCAAACTGCATCAAACTGAATCACCAGATAATGGTACTCAATAAAATGCTAGAAGTGTACATGCATCCAAACAAACACACAATTGATTCAGCTGCCTTATTTCATGACCTTTATAATGACATGGTAGGTGATATGGGAAATCTTCGTATGTAGGTTGTTGTTGTTGTTGCTGTTATTGTTGTTGTTGTTGCTGTTATTGTCGTTGTTGTTGTTTGTTGTGTTATTGTTGTTGTTTAATAAAATGTTGTTGTTGTTTGTTGTGTTATTGTTGTTGTTTAATAAAATGTTGTTGTTGTTGTGAAAACTGATGTCGAACGTGCTTTATATTTTTAATTCGTACGCTTTAAAATGTTCCAACAGATGAGTCGATATGTTATGATTACACATTAGACGTTTAACGGATGAGTCGATATATTTATGTATAACGATATTATTGTGTTTATGTATAACGATATCACTTTAAAAACGTATATATATTTTTTGTTAAAATATACGGAAAATCGGACCGAAACAAACCTAAAAAACGTAGTTTCAATAAAAGTCAACGAAGTCAAACTGAATCCCCGGCGACATCTCGCTGGGGAAAATGTACTTGCTTAATACGAAAGCCCAAAACTTAAGCCCAATTGAGAAACTTAAAGCCCAAAAAAAAGTATCCCCAGCGACATGTCGCTGGGGAAACTTTTGTCCACGTCTCCGTATGAGTTATTAACACTAATTACAAATCCGTAACTAAACAAATGAATCCCCAGCGACATGTCGCTGGGGAAACATGAGCGGGAAAATTTCCCGCTGCGTTTTCCGAAGAAATATTTGGTCAAAATTAAACAGTGTTATCCCCGGCGACATGTCGCCGGGGAAAAGTGAGAAATAATTTATTTGACTTTTCTACTAGAATTTGTGCCACGTCGGATCTATTTTTGTCGTTTAGTGAGGATACCCCAGCGACAAATGTCGCTGGGGAAAATGTCGATGGGGAAACTGGTGTTTGTTGTAGTGACAGAAGTGTCACTGTTGCTGGTGGATGTGATGAAGAAACAGGCTTGAGTGACCGATCTTTTGGCATTTATTGAGAAGCTGAAATCTATGGAATACTGATGTATTTTGTTTTGCTGTTTCTGAAGTTGTATTTTGGGTTTTAGGGTTTTTTGGGGATATTTTGGGTAAAACTTATTTAGGTTTAAGTTGCTGGTATGTATGAAGTTGTCAATGTAACTTTTAATTCCCGTACTTTGTAATTCTCTTTTCATATTTTAATGCAAAATGTTTAAGTTTAATTCTCGTACTTTGTCATTGCTCAATTCTCATTCTTTGTTTAAAAATTTTGATTGTTGTGTTCATTAAGAAGAACTTGGGATATATTTTGTATTATGTTAATCAAAAGTTTCTGCTGCTAAGAAAACGTTACTGCAGCTGGGTTTGTACTGCTATATCTGAGAGTGCAGGGGTGGATTGGTAACATTTACACTTAAGGGTTTAAATCCCCAATTAAATCGATAATTCAGTTTCACGGAATCATAATTTCTCTGTAATCACAAACACTAACATCTTTTATCAATCATTTTCAAAATCCCCAAATCACAAAACCCTAATTCACGATGGTGATGGCAATTGAATCAAAACGCACATTTGTTGACAGACACAACATGGTCGCTTTTTTGAAGAAACCTAATGGTTCTGAAGGATTCACACAGATAATCGATTTCTTGAATGCTTCCCCTATTAGGTATGCATTAACTGTGAATCCTCCTATATGCATTTCTTTTATTAAGTAGTTTTGGTCTACTGCTAAGGCCATAACTTTTAATAAAGAAAAACAGATTAAGGCTAAGGTAGATGGCCAAGATATAATCATAACTGAGTCATCTATTAGGGAATCTCTTAACCTACCAGATAATAAAGAGATTGAGTGTCTTGAAAATGCTGCCATTTTCAAAGGTTTGAAAAAAATGGGGTATGAGAAGAAGAATGATAAATTAAAATTTTACAAAGGTCTCTTCTCATCTCAGTGGAAATTCTTGATTCATACTCTCTTACATTGTTTGAGTCCTAAAACTACAGGTTGGAATGAGTTTGGTACTACCATGGCATCAGCTGTGATATGCCTTGCTAAAGGAAAACCTTTTAATTTTTCAAAAATGATTTTGGAGGGTATGATCAAGACCTTGGATAATGATGGTAACTCTTTATTATATCCAAGGTTTTTGCAACTTATTATTCAAAAATAGTTGACTATTATTAAAACACATAAAGGAACTTATTCTGCCCCCTTACTACTAAAGAAAGTATTCTCAAATCTGAAAAATAATGGAAAGGATTTTTCAGGAACGGTTACACCACTTTTTCCATATATGGTGAACCTTCCACAAAAACAGGGTGAGGATGTCATGGGTGTGGAGCATGACATGTTGGAAGGGGCTGCCACTTCTGCTGCTAGCTTAGAAGCAGAGCAGGCCTGTGGTAACATACATGAGACTGAGTATACACCCGTTGATTCACCTCTCATGGAAGGTAACACAAGCCGAAGTGGTGAGGATAGATTGAAACTTATACAGGAATTGAAGGCATATTGTACCAAGTTGTCAAATGATGTTCTTGGCCTCCAAAGGCGCACAACAAAACAAGGTGCAGAGATCAAAAGGTTGAACCTGATAGTTAGATATTTGGAAGGGCAACAGAGGTCAACAAAAACTCAGTTCAGAAGGTTGAAGAAGGTGGGCACATCACACAGGGTGAGTTCTTCTAAGGCTACTAGGTTGGAAGATGCTCCCAAACAGGGGAGGAATGAAAGCAGAGTCTCAGGGGAGGAAACAACAAATGTTGAAGGTGCTGGTGCTGATATGCATGTGGATATGGGTATTGAGATTGATAGTGGTGATAATGTGGATGATGAGTATTTAGTTACTGACAAGGAGGGTAATGAAGTAGTTTTTGAAGATGTAAATAAAGAGCAGGTAGTGGAATCTCAAGCTGAAAAGATTGTACAAGCTTCAAAGATCATGGTGGAGACTATTACTAGTTTGGGAGAAACTGCTGCCACTAGTAATGTTGAAGAAATGGCTAAGGTGGTACAACAAGATGTTTCTGCTGATACAACAAATCAAGTTTCTACTGCTGACTTTTCTGCTTCTACAAACATGAAGAAAAAAACACTTGCACAAATTGATTTTGATAAAGAGGTTGGAAAGAGAGTTGAAGAAGCTGAAATAGCTAACTTTGTGGATGAGCATATGAGAGCTAAAGTGTCTGCATTGGAAACAGATGAGCAAGTAGCTTTCAATCTTCAAGAAAAGGAGAAGCACAGAGCTCATGCAGAGCAAATTCAAGCTTTTATTGATGCTGATGAAGTTCTACAGGCTAGAGTTGAAGCTCTTTACACAGATGAGACTATAACTGGGGATGACATAGTACAAAGACTTGTTGATTTGATAAATAAAAGAAGTGAAGAATTAGCTTTCAATGAGCTAATGAAGTGAATAAAGCAAGGTTAAAGTCAAAAGAGGAAAAGAAAAAGAAATCCCACAAGGCCTCAGATCATCAGTGGAATGAAGAAATTCTTAATGAATCAAGATTCACGGACATATGCTCAACTCAGGGGAAAGACAAATGAAGAAATTGAACATCTATACTACAGAGCCAAGAGAAAAGTTCAACACTTTATCCCCATGGGTACAGAAGAAACATCATCAAAGAAACAAAAGATCATTGAAGACAAGCCTGCTGAATAGAAGAATTATTCACAAAGAAAAAAAAACAGCTCTTCTCATGATCAGATGATGGTGATTGTTCCTGAATCATTATATGTTGATCCTATTCAAGCTGGACATCCAATCATGGACTGGGAGATTTATAAAGATAAATTTGGAAAGGCTTGGAAGATAATCAGGGTTGGTGGAGGATCAGCAGTGTACAAAAGATTTGAGGATTTGATAAGATCAATTGACAGACAAGACTTTGACAGATTATGGGAGTTGGTTCAAGAAAAACTCAAAACAGCCAAGAAGACAAATGTGAAAGAGCAAGAGCTGTGGGTTGAGTTAAAGAGGTTATATGAACCTGATCCAACTGATATCTATTGGAACTTCCCATGTTATGATCTCTCACTTTTATGGAAGTTTTATGATAGCTGCAATGTACATCAATTATCAACACAACGTGGACTTGATGTTTTTATGCTTGCAGAAATAGAATATCCTTTGAGTGCTGGATTACTTGCTGTGATAATATCTACAAAGATCAGATGTGAAAAAAATACATAGGTAGTTATAGATTTCATTCAAAGAATTCATGATCAGTATGAGAGAGCAATGTATGATAGGAAGAAAAGAAGATAAGGTGTTTGTAGTGTTGATATATTTATGTTTGTAGTATGGTCAAATATCGGATAACAGATAGGTTTGGATTGTATGTTCTTCTTTGTATTTGATCTTGGGAATGCCCATATCAGCAAAGTGAAGACTGCTAGTGTAACTGTTAAGACTGCTTGTTGAAAAAAACAATGTTGAATACCTGGTTTGTTGTTGGCCCTCATTGTTTCAATTGTTGTTTTTTGTTACAGTTTTCATGTATATGCAGTTTTAATGTATGTGGTTATGCCTTTATATAGTGCAGGCATTTTGTTGAAAAAAACCGTGTTTGGTATGAAAGATTCTCAATTGCAGGCAATTTGTTGAAAAAAACAGTGTTGTGATTCAAGTAAATTGGTATTTCTTGTGTTTTTGTGGTTTTGAACTAATCTTTTGCAGGATTAGTTCATATTGGAGAATTCCTTGCTGAGAAAAAGGTGTTTGGACAAGGCAAGCAGACATTCTACTGCTAGGCAAAAGATTCTGCTGCTAGGCAAAAGTTTCTACTGCTGTGTTCTGCTGCTTAGTTTGGAAGTACAGGGACGATTATGTAACTTCTTCACCGAAGGGTTTAAAAACCTAATTGCTTCTCACAATTGGGTTTACGCGCACACAATTGGATTATTCATACACCCTAACACACTCTTTCTCATCAAAATCGAAAACCCCCAAATTCACAAAACTTAATTAACAATGGCGGAACGTACATTTGCTGAGCATCACAATATGGTCGCACTTTTGGATAAACCACAAGGGTCTGAAGGATTCACAGATATAATTGATTTCTTAAATGCTACCTCCATTAGGTATGCATTAACTGTGAACCCTAATATATATCTTTCTTTCATTAAACAGTTTTGGCGTACCGCTAAGGCCATAACTAATAATGAGGAAGTACAGATAAAGGCTAAAGTAGATGGCCAAGATATACTCATCTCTGAATCATCTATAAGAGAATCACTTCTCTTAGCAGATGATGAAAAGATTGAGTGTCTCTCAAATGCTACAATTTTTAAAGGACTAAAGAAGTTGGGGTATGAGAAGAAAAATGACAATCTAAAATTTCAAAAAGGACTTCTCTCACCTCAATGGAAATTTTTAATCCACACCCTCTTACATTGTTTGAGTCCTAAAACAACTGGCTGGAATGAATTTAGTACTACAATGGCTTCTGCCATGATATGTCTATCTAAAGGAAAGCCTTTTAATTTTTCTAAAATGATTTTGGAGGGTTTGGTGAAACATTTGAAAACAGGAAATCATTTTCTATATCCTAGGTTTGTGCAAATATTTTTAGAAAAACAAATGTCAAATGTTAAAGTGCATAAAGGAACATATTCTGCACCTAAACTTGGACCAAAAATGTTTTCTTATTTGAAAAAGGATGGAAAGGGTTTTTCTGGCACAGTTACACCACTTTTGCCTTATATGGTGGAACTTGTGCAACAACAAAATCAGGGTGAAGGATTAGGAACTCTCACTGACTCCCATCACACACCCACTTTTGATGAAACAACCTCACAACCTCAAAATACCTATACACGTAGGAAAACCTCAAAGGGTACTCAGCTACCTCAGGCTAGTACTAGTATGTTTGGACTAGATGAGGTTGTCACTGGTGATGGAGGTGACATGAGGGAAGGGGCTATTCCTACTGCTACTAGCTTAGATACAGAGCAGGACAGGGATAACATAAGTAAGACCCCAACCTTGGCAACATCTAATGTCGAGGGTTCACATGAACCTGACACAGGTGATGGTAACCCCAGCCACATGGAAAACATGGGGGGCTCAAATGATCAAACTAGGTTTGATACTGAGTTTACATCCAAAGATTCACCTCTCGGGTCAGGTAACACAGACCGAAGTGATGAGGATAGAACTGAAACTGAGGAATTGATGGATACACATAATGTACAAGATGACATTTCCAATGATCCACCTCTCGGACCAGTTAACACAGGTCGAAGTGGTGAGGATATTCTTGAACTACTTAATGAATTGACAGTTAAATATACCAAACTGGAGACAACAGTTCTTGACCTCCAAAAACTAACAGCTTCACAAGCAAAGGAGATTACTAAATTGAAGCTGCAGGTCAAAAGGTTGGAGGATAAACAGAGGTCAAGGACGACACATTTTAAAAGAATGAAAAAGGTAGGCAAATCTCAGAGAATCAGCTCCTCTGCGAATGATCATAGTTTGGGGGAGGATGCTCCCAAACAGGGGAGGAATGAGACAGAGGGTTCAGGGGAGGCTGAGGGTAAAAATGTTGAAGATGCTGCTGGTATGGATCTGGGTATTGACATGGAAGTGGATAGTAGTGAAAATGCTGATGATTTTGTGGTTGCTGATAAGCAAGGAAATGAGGTAATAATGGAAGAAGTAGCAAAGGATTCTACTGCTGAGGATTCTACTGCAGGTGAAAGGGATTCTACTGCTGGTAATAAAAAGGATTCTGTTGCTGAGCCTAAGAGTGATCTGCTGCTAGAAAAATTTTAGATGATGATGTGTCTTTAGCTGAAGCAATGATTCAACTGAAGACAACACCTACAAAAGCAACACAACAATCACCATTTCCATTACAACAATCACAACCAAAAACACAATCACCACAACAACAATCAAGAGCACCAGTTAAAGGTGTAGAGATTAGAGAACCTGCACAACCTACCAAATCAACAAGTTCTCTATCACACTCCTACTCAGGCAAAGGTAAGGGTATTATGATTGAAGAGCCTGAGGATGATCCTCTAAAATACATTCCTTTTGAATTATGGCCCAAGGATAAACAAAATGCATTCAATGAAGAGGCTGCAAGAAAGCTGGCTGCTGAGTTTGAGCTAGAGAATCAGATGGTTTTGGAACAAATAAAGAAACATGCCGAAGATGAAGCCAAAACACAAGCAGTCTTGGATGCATGAGATGAAGAAAAGATAAAGGGTGATGCAGATGTGGAACTCTTGAGGCTGGTAAAGGAGGAATTAGCAGAACCATTGACTCAACAACAAATTGACCAAAGACTTAAGAAGCTTAAAGAAGAAAGGAGGAAATGGTATCTGGCTGAAAGGAGGAAAAAGAAGATGCTCAAACCACCAACTGCCAAACAAATAAGAGATTATCAAGAGAGATATCTTAAAAACATGGAGGGTTACAAGCTGGTCAAATTGAAAACTCACTCTGATGATCAAATTAAGAAGATGTATGAGAGAGTGAAGAAGCATCTGGATAACTTTGAACCCATGGACTTTATGACAAAGATACAGGAAAAGGTGGTGGAGCAGACTGAGAAAGAGATTATGACTGATAAGGTTATTGAGCAGGAGAAGGTACAAGAGAAGGAAGATGAGCAGAGGGATACTACAACTCTTGGTGTTAAAAAAAGAGGTACTTTTCAAAAGAGGGTTGGAGTGAAGAAGAGGAAAGTAGTAGTACAAAGCAGCTATGAGTCTGAGTCTGAGGAAGAAGAAGAAGAAGAAAAAGTTGATGAGGAAGTATCTCATGAAGAAAAGGAAAGATTGATGATTCTTACTGTTTTGTCTAAAATTGAAGAACCAGAGATCATGAATGCAACTCCTATAGCAGCTAAGCATCCAATCATATCATATACATTTTACATTCAAAGATGGAAGTCAAGGGTATTGGGAATTTAAAAGAACAAATGGGTTATACTATGGGTATATTAGATTCTCACAAATGTTGTACTTCATGGATAGAGATGATGTGATGGATATCTAGAAGTTGTATAAAGATAAGTATGGTAATGAAAGACCTGATGATGTGTTTGAAAAGGTAATCTACTATAATTTGAAAATTATGTTTGAACCAAATGATGGTGACATGGAATGGATTAGTCTGAATAAAGGCAAGGTTCACCAATGGTATTTGTATCAATCATGTGGTGTTCATGCTTTAACTGTTAAAGGAAAAGTCATCTATATGTTGGTGGAAAAGGATTATCCTGCTTTGAACTTTCACAGTGAAATCATACATCAAATGTTACAGTCAGGTATGTTACAATTGCAAAAACACTTCTTATCTGATAATCAAGCTTACAAGTTGTTGACTAAGTATGAGAAGATACTTGATACAAGTTTGAAAAGGAAGGAGTAAGAGTGTTTGGAAGCATCCTCCTAGTGATTGTTCATGCTTTGAAGAAACTTGATGATTTTGGGAGAAAATATCAAGTTTAGGGGAGGATTGTTGGGTTTTGGAATTGTTGCTGCTCAGGAATTTGTCAAAGTATAATACTAGTGCTTGGCTAAATAATACTACTGCTAGTATTATCATTCTATTGCTGGACAGATTCTACTGCTGAGTAACAAGAATACTACTGCTAGTGTATTTATTCTACTGCTATAGTGATAAGATTGTATACGCGTCTAGATAAATATAGAATAGATACAAAAAGATTTTGCTTGTATAGAAAGTTATTATAAACCGACTAGGACTCCTTAGTCTATAAAAGGGGTTCCTAGGGTTAGAGTTTAGTATCGTATCAAAATTAGAGTTGATTCACTTCAAGGTTGTAAACCCTAGCATTTATGAGTGCTCGTATATTTAATATATTGAAGTGTTGTTAGTTAATTGTTCTTCTTAAGTTAAACATTACATTCCGCATTCTGTTTAAAGTTATTATTATTCTAAGTCAGCTTCTATAAGATCAATTGCTCAACTGGGATCAACAAGAATATCATTTGTAAAAGCCTTCTCATCAGCAATCTGTTGCAGTGAATATCAAATAAGACTCAAACTACATAAGTTATCAGAAATTTGTGACCATATGTATCCAATTGTGACTACACTT
The DNA here is from genome assembly GCA_021014915.2 of Artemisia tridentata subsp. tridentata. NCBI lineage: Eukaryota > Viridiplantae > Streptophyta > Magnoliopsida > Asterales > Asteraceae > Artemisia > Artemisia tridentata. The sequence goes on along the minus strand of CP139506.1, from coordinate 262,267,810 downwards.
AAATAATGTGTGACAAAATATGACTCTATAATTTAGTGACCTAAATAAATACTTCATGTGATATATAACATCTTGAATTTAGTCACACAAACACTCAATGTGACTAATAGCAAGGTTAATGATAACTGACTTCACATTTTGCTATAAATAATAGTCACATTAATATTTCACAATGTGACTATTTTGAAGGTATTGGTCACACATAATACCCTTATAATGTGGCCATAAACACAATTTAGATACACATTTGTGATATGGTGTGACTATTGTAAAGCCTATAGTCACATGATCGTGCTACAATTAAATGTGACTATAGACATTAGGATTTGGCAAGCAAACACACACTAAACTTTAGACACACATATTAACTTACGTGACCATATGTATCGAATTTTGGTTACACTTAATATTGTATGCCTATGGTTTAGTGTGACCATATATGACATTTGGTCACACTGTTCAAGTGTGTGACATATATTTGTCACTTTTAAATACATATCGTGACGAATGCTTCAAACTTACTATTCAGTTGTCACACATTTCAAATTCATATGTGGCTAACAATTCAACAGACAATAACAGTCACTTTTAAATAATGTGTGACAAACTTGACAATATGATTTAGCCACATACACAATTACTTCATGTGACCATATATGGATTTTGGTCACACTATTCAATTGTGTGACATATATTTGTCACATATGTATATACATAGTGTGACTAATGTTTCAAACTGATTTGTATCTGTCACACGTCCAAAATTATAAGTGACTAAATAATCCAAACAAGTTTTACCAGATACCTCTAGTCACGAAAATATTCAAATTTGTGGCTGTAGCCTCAGATGTAATTCCGAAATGGTCACACAAGTCGGATCAAGTGTGGCTGTTTATTTTATTCTGGTACATTTAGTCACATAAAAAAGTTACTGTGTGGCCGTTCGAAAAATAGCATGTGTGACGAAATCCCAGTTTTGTACTAGTGCATATAGAAGTGAAACTTTAGTCTTAATAAGCGTCTCATGGATAGGAATTATATGACTAGCACAAAAAACCGTACCACTCAAAAATTTTCACCCCAAATATGTGAGGTTCGCCTTTAGATATTTAGGAAAAAGCATTCATCTTTGATGCTTATGAGTGTACCGGTAGTATTTAGATTCTAGAACTTGCGTTTGTGATGCATCCCGAGACCGCTAGTGAGACTACATTCGTGTAGTTAGGATTTACTATATGATAAGAGGCATTAGGATAACCCTTGTTTTACACCTGTATTATAATTACATTGGCTACATTTGTCAAGTAATTCTCCCACACCCTTGCGATGTACTCATTTTTAGTATACGATACCCCTAGTACACCCCTCAGAGCCTATCTTTTTCGTTTCTAACTTTAAGCATTTAACTTAAAGGAAGAATTTGTTTACAACCCACCCCCAAATGTACACCCAAATCGCCTTAGCCTACCTTGTATGCACTCATCTTTAGTGCATTATTGTTACATGTTTAAACCCTTTGTTAATTGTCTAATTGGTTACATGGTTGCTAAGTCGAGTCATATCTTGTACATATTGTTTTGGGATTATTGGGACTCATGGGTAAAAGTACTAGTGTTATGGAGTAATGGGGAAGAACATCATTTATTACCCCCATATATGCATTAATGTTTTAAAGTACTCCAAGTGTTTTAATTTTCTTGATTCGAGTTATTAGAATAGTTATGTGTAAAGTATGTAAAAGTTCAAGTGTAGGGAGGAAACGAGCTCCCTTTGATGTATTATTTTGGATGGTAGGGCAAGAGTCGTAGTTAGTTGAGTCGAGTCTTGGCTTAGCAACGCCGCATTGTACATGTAATTGACCAAGACAATTGACTTGCCACCAGTAAAATATCCCTTTATCCAACAAACCGTGTTTATCATACCCTTACACCTAACGTTATAACCCTTTAAAAGACCTCTTTGATAGTTTATCCTAGGTGCTTACGCCTAAGTGGTGGAGGTTTTGATCCGTTGTAACACCCCAACCCGACAAGGGTAAAAGTGTCACAACAATGGTGTTATATCAGAACAAATACAACTTTATAACAGCGGAAGTCTTACCAAATATCAAAGGAAAACCTTGAATAAAACAATTCTAAATCTCTATGGTCAAGTCTTCACTCTCAATCCCCAGAAAAGCTATCCCAAAAGCTTATCTTGAATACCTGCCGCGGATAAAAGAAAAATGCGGCTGAGCTTAAAAAGCCCAGTGAACGGATATAACAGAAATAATGAACTGAAATATAATGCTTGAAGTACAAATGAAATATTTTTGGGAAAAAATATTTAGGCATAACAAATAGTACGGAAATAAAATGTTTAGGTCAAGTGAGGAATCTATACAGTCGCCTGTATAGACAGAGTCAGAAATACTATAATAATAGCATAAGCTCAGAAATAGATAATTTATCATAATCGCAATTCACACATAAGGCAACATAATGGAGTAGCTCGCTCCCAAAATTTGTGAAGGACGTGTATTGCACACACAGCCACATTCACTAGATAACAGATAACAGATAACAGAAACTGATCTAGGATGCATCCATACGCCCCTTCCCAACAAATAAATATATGCAGCCAAACCAAGGGACGTGGCAAAACATCACTCTACTACCCTAGAGTCATGTCAAAGGTGCATCTATGACATGGACATGGAAACCCCATGCCTAGTGAAGCTCATGTAATAAAAGGTTCATAATTAAAGGTTCAAAACATAATTTTCAATTCAGAAGGTTCACATATCAAGGTTTATCATGTCAAGGTTCAAAAACAGAAAGTTCATAGCAAAGGTTCAAATCAGAGGTTTCAAAACAGAAAGTTTATACAGATGATGTAATCACGAAGGAAACCTTAAAAGTAAGGTCAGAATATCTGTACCTTAGCACAGCAAATGAAATCACAAAGAAGAATCACAACGAGGAAGAGTTCACTTCTCCTTTTAATATACCTGAATTAGGTTTATATTATTGTTAACATCTTTACTTCAATCAGATTACTTCTTCTTAGTTGATTTTTCGTTTTAAGTAGCTTTCCTTATTTAGTAACTTTCCTCTTTTAGTAACTTTCTATATTTAGTACTTTCTATACTTAGAAATATTCATCATGCAAGGTTGTATTCATCATTCAGAATCATTTATGAACTTAAAATGTTAATCTTATAAGATTAAGGTTTAATATGATAACTTTCCATAAATTAGGGGTTTTAATGTAATTATACCAAAGTTCAAGGTCTAAAGTGTAAATATCACACTTTCCATATTTTATACAAATAACCCATAAGTTAACAATATTTACTATTCAATTCTTCAAGTTTACAAATGTCACAATTTAAACCCTTGATTTACATTAATTACAAAATAGGTCCTTATTATTTATTAAGTTACAATTTAACCCTTATAATATCTATATTTACATCTTAAGCCCTTAATTATCCAAAATTATACATTTAACCCTTTTCATAAATAATTATACGAATGAACCTTTATTTTATCAAATTTCCAAAACAAGCCCCCTAACTTTACTAAATTACAAATCGAATTAATTAGTTTAATAACTTACCATTTAAACCTTCTAGTTACAAATTTTACACATAACACCCTCATATTATATTTTTCCCAACTCACCCCTGATCAAATACATCTTACAAAAATATCCCACAAGTTTACAAAATTACAAAACACACCCTTATACTATTTAATAACAAATCGGTTTAAATTAAAAACCTACCAAACCCTAACCCTAAATTACCCAATTATTACTAACATTAATTACAACCTTAAACATCATTAATAAACCAGGTTCAACATCAAAACCCTAACCCTAACCCTCTTTCTATTTCTTTTTCTTTTATTCTCTTTTTCACTATTAAGCCGATTACAAAACAAATCCAAACTTGGTTTCTAGGTCTTGAAATTATGAAACTTATTTTTCTGATGTTATATGACTTGTAAGAGACCAGAATAAAATATATTTGAAGCTTACAAAAATCGAATAGCTGATTACAAGTCTTTTAGTCGATTTACGGTTTTTTAACTTATATAAATTCGTATGATCAATATATCTTGCATGGTTCAATTATACTATTTTATACAGATTATATAAGATATAAAGAGTACTAGAAAAATACCAAAAATATTTTAGAACGTACGAATGAGACCGAATGATTTTCTTCTTCTCGCTAAGATAAAACCGACCCAATTTAAATCCCTTAGCTCACACGATTGAACCCACAGCCTTGGCACTATTTTTTTTAGTCTTCTTAAGCTTGAAACACGTTTAATAAAAATACTTGGGAGCCTCCAGAATTTTCGATCGACTTTTGTGGAGTTTTTTAGGGTATCGACTTTTAGAAAAGTCGATTATGGATTTTAAGAAAATATGAACGACTTGGGATTATTATATATACATGAAAGACTTGTCATGGGCTGAGATTTTATGGGCTAAGTTCAATCTAAAAGATTACACAAGTTCCTTAATTTATTTGGACTTTAATTTAATTAATTTCAATTATTATTTATTTTGTATAAATCGGCAAAATACAATTTTATGTAGGAAAGTATTTTATTTTTACAAAATCACAAATTTTAATCATATATAATTTATTGTGATCATATGTTGCTAATTTCCAGATTTCTAAGATTTATTTGGTACCTTATATAATTATTTATTCACCTTTTAAGTTATAAGGGCATTTTGGTAATTTTTCACATTTTAGAATTTTAGGTATTACAACTTCTTCCCCTCTAAAAAAAATTTCGTCCTCGAAAATTGAATAGGCAGAACAGACGGAAAACGAATCGGATTTCTGAATTTCAAAGGAATGATTCGGTCGCGAAACTTTCAGTTACCAAGGTTACCTCAATTCAGAATAACCTTTCAGACAGATTCTAATAGACGAACAGATCTTTCTTATCAGAATTTATAGCCTTATATCTTATTCAGAACAGATCGGAATTTATTTTAATGAGTACATACACATAGCAGAATATCAACTGTACTTCTCAAAGTAATAGCAGAAAACAGATTGAGTGCGGAAATTAAACGATAGAAGTTCTACGCTGAGTTCTAAAATCCTTAACAGATGAACAACGATCAATGAACATTCGACGAAGATTCAAACGTATCCAGATACCTAACGATGAAGGCAGAGTAACACACAGGTAGAATAAATCCTAAAGGTCTCACTAGCCGTAGATAATCTAACTAACAGAAGTCTAATGCTTCTCAAACACTTCTCGAAATATCCTCTGCTCACAATGAGGGTACGTCATATGATGTAAGTATTATCACGTTGATCAGGCGTCATAATACCAACATCATATGAATAGACCTTCATTATGACCATCCTTTATCTCAAGTCGTGAATAAGTAACCTAATAATAACAGAACCATACTTCTCTTCTTCTAGAAAATCAATCACCATCAATGGTTCGAACGGAAAAACAAAACTTATCGGATGACAACGGAAATCTAACAGATCTTATCGGAATAAATTACTTAAACCATCGCATCAATACTTCCAAATTTGCCAAGATTTCTCATTACCATGAACTTATCAAACAAACGCAGAATTGTCATAAATGAAACTTCCAAACGAAAACGTAATATTCAAAGGATTCAATCACACCAGTGAAGTCATGGAAATGAAAATAAAATCAAAGTCTAACATCGGAATGAAAAGACGTAATAGAAAACTAGTTGGTTGCACGATCATCTGATTAATTTTTGCTTATCCTTCCTTGCCTTCTTGTTGTATTTATTGACCTGATACTTAAGACAATCCTTAATCTTATGAATCATTGGTAAGTCTATTGCACACTCCCCTGTGGTACTTCCCACACGTAGCACATTGAGATATCCTCTTCTGATCCTGCTTCTGCTCTTGATCCCTAGATCTAGTATCCCGATTAATTCGTTGAGCTAGTTCTCCATCCCTCCATGATCTTTGGTTTTTGAAATGGTAGCCTTGTCGGTTATTTCTCTGCCTATCACCAGCCTTCTGATCTTGTCCTCTTGACTCGTGTCTCCAGACATTCTGACCCTTCTGATCACGACCCTTGTCATCTCGCCCTCTATGATCCAAACTCCTATCTTGTTGACCTGGTCCCCTGTCCTGAATGCGCTCTCCATCTCTGTTTCTCTTATTTGAACTGCTACTCTCCTTCAGCAACTCAATGTCATGAGCTGCAGCACAAACCTGTGCAACATCAGTATACTCATTGTTGACAATTCGATCTAGAACCCATCTCTTCAAACCCAACTTGAAATGCCTAGCTTGTCTCCGATCATCACCAGCAACAGATCCCACAAAACTAGTCAATCTCATAAATCTCTGCATATACTCCACATAATTCTCCGTCTCCAACTGATAGATAGATCCATATTCCCTTTCATACCTCTGCTGCTCAGAAACAGGGAAATACCGTTTATAGAAAATCTCACGAAAAGTAGCCCAAGCACACGTATAAGCAAAAGCTTCTCCTCCTACTTGAGTTTGAAGATAAGCCTTCCACCAACTCAGAGCATCTCCTTCCAACTTGAGCACAGCCAAATGCGTATTGAAGTTATCAGCACAACCTAGAACTTGGAACAACTTCTCCATATGAGTAATCCAATCTTCTGCCTCCATAGGTGTAGCCGCAGATCGGAAAGCAAGTGGTTTCAGATTGTTAAATCTCTCAATCCAAACATGAATCTCAGTAGGTGGAGCACTGCTACCACCACCACCTGATGACCCAGCACCATTTCTGATGTCATTAGTGATCTGGGCTCTCAATTTAGTAGAGAGATTCAGAAGAACATTGGCCATTGCAGCAGCTATCATGGCCTCGAAGTTAGGAATATCACCCGCATCACCGTTCCTATGAGCATTCTCCATCTGAACGATCATCAAACGATTTCCAAAACGAAATAAGGATATAGTTCGGAAAAAGAAAGTACGCAGAAGGAAACCTAATGTCTACCCAATCCTCACAGGTCATAGCCTAAGCTCTAAGGGTTCTAATTCTCGCTGTAACCCTCGTCGTAACCTGTCTCTGATACCATAAATTGTAACACCCCAACCCGACAAGGGTAAAAGTGTCACAACAATGGTGTTATATCAGAACAAATACAACTTTATAACAGCGGAAGTCTTACCAAATATCAAAGGAAAACCTTGAATAAAACAATTCTAAATCTCTATGGTCAAGTCTTCACTCTCAATTTAATACCTGAAATTTTAAAAGCAAGAAAATGACCAAAATGCCCCTAGAATTTAAAAGTTTTGCAATAACACTTAAATAATACCAAATAAGCTCTAGAAATCTGGAAATCTACATCATATGATCACAATAAATTAAGTATGATTAAGATTTGTCACTTTAGTGAAAATAAAATAATTTCTTAAATAAAAACTATTTTTTCCGATTTATACAAAATAAATAATAATTGAAATTAAAGAAAATAAAGCCCAAATAAATTAGAAAATATGTGTAATCTTTTAATTTGGACTTGGCCCATAAAGTATCAGTTAAAGATAAGTCCTAAACTTATATATAAAGATACCAAATCGTTTTATTCCCTAAAAAATCCTATAATCGATTTTTATTATAACCGACTATACCGTAAAAACCCTCACAAGTCGAATTCAATTTTCTGAGGCTCCCAAGTATTTTTCCTTGTCTCTAAGAAGTTCAAAGAAGGTTAGAAAAATAGTGGGTGAGCTTGGTTTGATCGCTAAGCATTGTTGTTGCTCGATTTGTTTTGCCGAGAGGTATAATTTGATTCCTTTTGTTTTCACGTTCTAAAATCTTTTTAGTATTTTTCTAGCACCCTATATATCATATATAATCTGTAGAAAATAGTAGAATCGAATCATGCAAGCTAAATCAATCGAACGAATTTATATAAGCTAATAAACCCTAAATCGACCTAAAATTATGAATCGACTAAAATAAATTTTGTGAGCTTAGTATATATTTTATTCTGGTCCTTTGTATATCATATAACATCAGAAAAATAAGCCTCATAATTTTCGAGACCTAGAAACCATGTTTGGGATTTATTTTATAATCGGTTTAAAAAGAAAAAGGAAATCGAACTAGGGTTAGGGTTAGGATTTTTGGTCTTGGATCTGATTTAATTAATGTTTTAAGGTTAAATTAATGCTAGTAATGATTGGGTGAATTTAGGGTTAGGGTTTGGTGGATTTTGGTATTAACCGATTTGATTTTAAAAGTGTAAGGGTGTGTTTCGTAATTTTTCAAACATGTGGGTTATTTTTATAAGTGGTATTAGATCAGTGTTGAATGGAGAAAAATGTAATATGATGGTGTCGTGTGTTAAGTTTGCAACTAAAAGGTTTAAATAGAAAATTATGTAATTATGTAATCCGATTTGTAATTAATTAAAATTAAGGGGTTAAACTTGTAAATTGTGAAAGCTAAGGGCTGTTTTGAATAAATAATATATTGAAGGGTAATATGTGTAATTTTTGATAATTAAAGGCTTAATGTGTAAGTATGAATAACCTAAGGGTTAAATTGTAAGTTAATAAGTAATAAGGACCTATTTTGTGATTAATGTAAATCAAGGGTGTAATTTGTGACATTGTAAACTTGAAGGGTTGAATAGTAAATATTGTTAACTTATGGGTTATTTGTATAAAATATGGAAAGTGTGATATTTACACTTTAGACCTTGAACTTTGGTATAAGTACGTTAAAACCCTAATTATGGGAAGTTATCATACTAAACCTTAATCTTATAAGATTAACATTTTAAGATCATAAATGATTCTGAATGATGAATACAACTTTGAATGATGAATATTTCTAAATATAGAAAGTTACTAAAAGAAGAAAGTCAACAAAGGAGAAGAAATCTAATTTGAGATAAGTTGTTAACGATTAAGTAAAACTTAATTCAGGTATAAGAAGAACTGAACTTTCCCTCATTGTGATCCCTCTTGTGATTTCATTTGCTGTGCTAAGGTACGGATATTCTGACCTTGTCTAAAGGTTTCCTATGTGTTTTCCTAAGTGTGTTTGAAAACTTTGCTATGATCCCTTCTATTTGAAACTTCTGTTTTGAACTTGTGATTGAAAGCCTTCTGATTTGAATAAAGGATATGATGAACTTTCTGTTATGGAAAATAGGTTTTAAACCTTCTGATTTGAAAAGTATGTTTTGAACTATTGATATGAACTTTCTGTTACATGAGCTTCACTAGGCATGGGGGTTCCATGTCCGTGTCAGAGATGCACATTTGACATGACTCTAGGGCAGTAGAGTGATGTTCTGCCACATCCCTTCCATTATATGATATGAATGTGCACTATAGTTATTTCAGGGGCGTATGGATGCATCCTAGATCAGTTTCTGTTATGTTATGATATGATATTATCTGGTGAATGTGGCTGTGTGTGCAATACACGTCCTTCACATTTCTGGGAGCTAGCTACTCCACCCCTATGAGGACACCCCTCATTTTATCTGATTGTCTGAGAGGTCTCCCCTCTATATGATTATGAAGAGATATGGTTATGATTATGATATGTTTCTGAGCTCATGGAAATTCTGAAATTCTGTAATTCTGTAAAAATGTATTTCTGATTCTGTTTATACAAGTGATTGTATAAATTCCTTACCTAACCAACATTTTATTTCCGTACTATCCGTTAAGCCAAAAATGTTTTCCTCAAAAATATATTATTGTACTTCAGCATTTTATTTCAGTTTATTATCGTTATATCCGTTCACTGGGCTTTTTAAGCTCAGCCGTATTTTCTTTAACCGCGGCAGGTATTCAAGATAGGCTTTTGGGATAGCTTTTCTGGGAATTGAGAGTGATGACTTGAACATAGAGATTTAGAGATTGCTTTTTCAAGGTTTTGCTTTTGACATTTGGTAAGACTTCCGTTGTTATAAAGTTGTATATGTTTCTGATATACACCATTGTTGTGACACTTTTACCCTTGTCGGGTTGGGGTGTTACACTCAATCTCCAGAAAAGCTATCCCAAAAGCTTATCTTGAATACTTGCCGCGGATAAAAGAAAAATGCGGCTGAGCTTAAAAAGCCCTGTGAATGGATATAACAGAAATAATGAACTAAAATATAATGCTTGAAGTACAAATGAAATATTTTGGGGAAAAACATATATAGGCATAACAAATAGTACGGAAATAAAATGTTTAGGTTAAGTGAGGAATCTATACAGTCGCATGTATAGACAGAGTCAGAAATACCATAATAATAGCATAAGCTCAGAAACAGATAACTTATCATAATCATAATTCACACATAAGGCAACATAATGGAGTAGCTAGCTCCCAAAATTTGTGAAGGACGTGTATTGCACACACAGCCACATTCACCAGATAACAGATAATAGATAACAGATAATAGAAACTGATCTAGGATGCATCCATACGCCCCTTCCCAACAAATAAATATATGCAGCCAAACCAAGGGATGTGGCAGAACATCACTCTACTGCCCTAGAGTCATGTCAAAGGTGCATCTATGACATGGACATGGAAACCCCATGCCTAGTGAAGCTCATGTAATAAAAGGTTCATAATTAAAGGTTCAAAACATAATTTTCATATCATAAGGTTCACATATCAAGGTTTATCATGTCAAGGTTCAAAAACAGAAAGTTCATAGCAAAGGTTCAAATCAGAGGTTTCAAAACAGAAAGTTTATACAGAGGTTGTAATCACGAAGGAAACATTAAAAATAAGGTCAGAATATCCGTACCTTAGCACAGCAAATGAAACCACAAAGAAGAATCACAACGAGGAAGAGTTCACTTCTCCTTTTAATATACCTGAATTAGGTTCATATTATTGTTAACATCTTTACTTCAATCAGATTACTTCTTCTTAGTTGATTTTCCATTTTAAGTAGCTTTCCTTATTTAGTATCTTTCATCTTTTAGTAACTTTCTATATTTAGTACTTTCTATACTTAGAAATATTCATCATGCAAGGTTGTATTCATCATTCAGAATCATTTATGAACTTAAAATGTTAATCTTATAAGATTAACATTTAATATGATAACTTTCCATAAATTAGGGGTTTTAATGTAATTATACCAAAGTTCAAGGTCTAAAGTGTAAATATCACACTTTCCATATTTTATACAAATAACTCATAAGTTAACAATATTTACTGTTCAATTCTTCAAGTTTACAAATGTCACAATTTAAACCCTTGATTTACATTAATTACAAAATAGGTCCTTATTATTTATTAAGTTACCATTTAACCCTTATAATATCTATATTTACATCTTAAGCCCTTAATTATCCAAAATTATACATTTAACCCTTTTCATAAATAATTATACGAATGAACCTTTATTTTATCAAATTTCCAAAACAAGCCCCTTAACTTTACTAAATTACAAATCAAATTAATTAGTTTAATAACTTACCATTTAAACCTTCTAGTTACAAATTTTACACATAACACCCTTATATTATATTTTTCCCAACTCACCCCTGATCAAATACATCTTACAAAAATATCCCACAAGTTTACAAAATTACAAAACACACCCTTATACTATTTAATAACAAATCGGTTTATATTAAAAACCTACCAAACCCTAACCCTAAATTACCCAATCATTACTAACATTAATTACAACCTTAAACATCATTAATAAACCAGGTTCAACATCAAAACCCTAACCCTAACCCTCTTTCTATTTCTTTTTCTTTTATTCTCTTTTTCACTATTAAGCCGATTATAAAACAAATCCAAACTTGGTTTCTAGGTCTTGAAAATTATGAAGCTTATTTTTATGATGTTATATGACTTGTAAGAGACCAGAATAAAATATATTTGAAGCTTACAAAAATCGAATAGTTGATTACAAGTCTTTAGTCGGTTTAGGGTTTTTTAACTTATATAAATTCGTATGATCAATATATCTTGCATGGTTCAATTCTACTATTTTATACATATTATATAAGATATAAAGAGTACTATAAAAATACCAAAAAGATTTTAGAATGTATGAGTGAGACTGAATGATTTTCTTCTTCTCGCTAAGACAAAACCGACCTAATTTAAATCCCTTAGCTCACACGATCGAACCCACAGCTTTGGCACTATTTTTCTAGTCTTCTTAAGCTTGAAACACGTTTAACAAAAATACTTGGGAGCCTCCAGAATTTTGGATCGACTTTTGTGGAGTTTTTTAGGGTATCGACTTTTAGAAAAGTCGATTAGGGATTTTAAGAAAATATAAACGACTTGGTATTATTATATATACATGAAATACTTGCCATGGGCTGAGATTTTATGGGCTAAGTTCAATCTAAAAGATTACACAAGTTCCTTAATTTATTTGGACTTTAATTTAATTAATTTCAATTTATATTTATTTTGTATAAATCGGCAAAATACAATTTTATGTAGGAAAGTATTTTATTTTTACAAAATCACAAATTTTAATCATATATAATTTATTGTGATCATATGTTGCTAATTTCCAGATTTCTAAGATTTATTTGGTATCTTATATAATTATTTATTCACCTTTTAAGTTGTTGGGAACACGTTTTAATATTAATTCAAGTATTGATCATTATGTAATAGGTTGCTTAGGCCTTTAGGTTTGTATTAAGGCTAAGCTCATGTAGAAGGCCCATGAGCTATGTCTATTATCTTAGTTTATCATGTAATAAGGGCTTAAGCCCATGGTCATGTAAACACCTATATATACCCCCTCCCATCCAAGGGAGAGGGTTGGTTGTTTGGTTAATCTTATGAGCTTACATTTCATTATTATGTGTGTGATCAAACCTCCCATCTCTCTCTCTCTAACTTTCTCTCTCTAGATCTAGATCTCATTTGTGGTGTAATCATTAGTAGCTTGTGTGGTAAAAGTAAGTAACATCAAGTGGTATCATTCGCCTAGGGGTAATTTAGGTTGTTAAAGATTAGATTTTAAGAAAAACTTGAAAAATCCGAGAAGTTACTGTTCACCCGAGGAGATACTGTTCATCTGTCGAGTTTCACATTTATCTGTCGAGTATCAAAGTCATTTATCGAGTATCATTTTTTATCGAGTTACTGATAATTTATCGAGTTAGATAAATCTATCGAGTAAGGTTCTATCGAGTATCATAGTTCTTTCGACTTTCTTGATAAATTATCGAGTTAGATAATTTTATCGAGTAAGGTTCTTTCGACTTACGACCTATCGAGTAAGGTTCTATCGATTTTGGATCTATCGACTTAGGATCTATCGAGTAAGAATCTTTCGAGTAAGGATCTATCGACTTAGGATTTATCAACTTAGGATTTATCGAGTAAGCGTTTATCGAGCAAGGTTTTATCGACTTAGAACTTATCGAGTAAGCGTTTATCGAGCAAGGATTTATCGAGTAAGGAGTTATCGAGTAACAATCTATTGACTTTGAATCTCTCGAGTAAAGAACTTTCGACTTTGAATATGTCGAGTAAGCTTTTATCGAGTAAGGTTTTCTCGAGTTTGAATCTGTCGAGTAAGCTTTTATCGAGTAAGGTTTTCTCGAGTTTGAATCTGTCGAGTAAGCTTTTATCGAGTAAGGTTTTCTCGAGTTTGGACTTATCGACTTTCTCAAGGATTTTATCGACTTTCTCAAGGACTTATCGACTTTCACTATTAATTACCGAGTTTCTAGTGTAAAATCCTCCGAGGTTCATTTATTGAATTCTTTGAGTTTCTAGAGTAAAATCCTCAGTATTTCTTCAAACTAATCTTCATCAACAGCCGTTATTATCCTTTAAAGATCCTTAATCAACACAAGTTACGCAACAATGTCTCAACCACCATACAATCCCTATTTTTATCATCCACATCAACAACAATCATTTCAACAACAGAATCCACAACAACAATATCATCAACAACCACCATATCATCCACAGCACCAACAACATCACATGCTTATGCAACAACATCAGTTTCTTCCTCAACAACCACAAGTTTCTCCACAACCTATGCAAGCTTATCAGTCTTCTTCAAGAGAACCTCACTGGTTTAACAAAATGTGTGAAGCAATCAGTAGTCAACAATCCAGACATGAAGCAGGATCTTTGGACACTCCACCAATGTTAACACCAGGAAACTATGTGCAATGGTCAAGTCGTTTTTTACGATTCGTTGAGTTAAAGAAACCTCATGGCAAGTATCTAAGGGATGTTATTCTCCAAGGACCATATCCACTTCCTTCTGTCACTGTTCAAGGTGAGCCTAATGCTGATACACCAAGAACAACAGCCATTCCTCTTGCTCAGCTTACAACAGAACAAGTTCTTCAACAAGAAGCAAATGAGCTAGCCATGGCTTATATACTCCAAGGGATTCCCAATCCTATCTTTAGGAGTATTGATGCTCAAAAGACAGCTAAAGATATGTGGCAACACGTACATCTGCTTATGGAAGGCACTGAACTTAACCAAGAGGATTTGGAATCAAAGTTGTATATGGAGTATACACATTTCATGATAGAACCAGGGGAAACCTTAGAATCATACTACCATCGGTTTACAAACATCATCAACGATTTGGATCGTCACGATATCAAGTTACCAAAGATTGCTGTGAACTCAAAGTTTTTAGGATGTCTTGGACCGGATTGGCAGAAGTACGTCACGTTTGTCCGTCAAGCTAAAAAGATCAACGACGTGTCTTATGGATTATTGTATGATTATCTCAAACAACACCAATCTGAAGTTGACAAAGACAGAGCTGCAAATGGCGTTTTCTCACAAGCACCTACTACAAACCCACTTGCTCTCATGGCTCAGTCTCACTTTGCTCCACCACATCAAGATTTTGTTCAACCAACACCACCTAATTCGAGTTTTGCACCTCAACCTTCAAACCAACTTGTCCCATACGAAGCACCTTCTCATTATTCTGACCATCAACTCACTTCCTACAACAACACTGATTATGGAATGTACTCTAATGTTGATGATGATGAAGATGATGCCTTTAACTCTTTGAACGAAGGATTCGCTTTGATAGCTCGTGCCTTTAGCAAGTTCTCAAACAAATCCAACAACCGTTTAAGATCTTCATCCAACACTAGGAATCAAGCAGTGGTTAATGATGGAAGGGTTGAAATTCAGAATCGGTCTTCTGGGAGAGCTGGAACAGGACAATACATGGGGAACTCAAGTGGTCAAAGGTTTAATTCTGGAGGACAGAGGTTTAGCACTGCAGGGGGTACTCGGAACAATCAGGGAACTACACAAAGGAGAACTCCGACTGCTGGAAATGAAACTAGAGGAATTGCAAACACGTCAATCACTTGCTACAATTGTGGTGGGACAGGACACATGGCTAATGCATGCCCCAAGCCTCGTACAATGGGTAGTGCATATCATAAGGAAGCTCTTCTCATGGCACTGAAAGATGAAAAAGCTGGTAATTCGACAGAGAAGGAGCACAGTTTTATGGCTAATGCATACTCATATAATGACATGGAGGATCTGGAAGCTAATGCAGCAGTCATGTTGATGGCCAACATGCAGGAGATGAATATCAATGAGACAGGCCCAGTCTATGACACAGACGGCTTATCTCAGGTACTTGAAAGTGCATCTCTTATTCATGAAATTGCTACACCATCTGCATCTTCATTTGCTCAAGAAGATAGTGTTCAACATGATTCATCATTACCATCTCAAGATGATGATCAAATAAACACCGTTGTTACATTTGATGATGATAACACTGTTGTTTCATTTGATGATCAGCTTGATGATGACAATCATGATCAAGTTGAACAAGATAATCTTAAGCATGATCAAGATCCAGAACTTATGACCTTGCTGTTGACCACCCAAACACAATTAGATGCTCACAAATCAAAGATTGATAAATGCAATGAGATTAATCAAAACTTAAAAGCCAAAAATGCACTGTTAACAAGGGACATTGAGTGTTATAAAATGCAACTTTCACACTACATGAATCAAGAAAAACATGAGAAAGCATTTGAGTCTGCATTTCAAAAGTCACATGTGCGAGTACAAGAGTTAGAACTTCAACTACGTGAGTTAGCTGCTTCTAAAAATGAGTTGTTTTCTCAAAAAGAACAAGAGAATTTTGAACATCGAAAACAAGTTGACATTTTAAATACTGAGCTTTTAAATACTAAAACAGAGTTGTCAACATGTCAAAATGATATTCTTCAAGAAAAACAAACCACAAGGAAACGTGTTAATTCATATCTAGAGGAAATTGTAACGTTGGAATCCAAACTTAAAGACTTTCAAAATGTTGTGTATAAAACGGGTGAATCTGTCGCTACAATTCAAAAACTAACGGTGAAACCTAATCCTAAAGGATTTGGCTTTGCAATTGGAAATGATCAACCACGTTTTTTACATAAAGCACTCAGTGAAATGCCTAAGTTGTACAGTGCAGAATATTTGTTTGATGAAACCTTTAAGCGTGTTGTTGTATATGATGTTTCGGAAGAATTGGAACATGAGGATGAGAGTCGATCTAAAATGAGCACTGTTTTGTATAACAAACGTTATGATTATTCACTACGACCTCCCCTAAATGAATCTTTTGTTCTTCATAGACCAGTTCAGTCATTGTCTTTAACTGAAATTAATGATTCTTCTGTCGTTGCTCCTGTAACCACTGTCGCACAAGTCAATGGTCAATTACCCAATCAGGATGAAAATGCAAAAATGCCAAAACAATGTCGTATTCTAAGTTATTTTAAAACTTTTTCCGATGACATTATGTATTTGGAAAATGCAATTGAACTTCACTCACAAATCACAGTCTCTCATTTTTTCTCCCCACTTAAGAAAGAACAGAGAGAAATTTTTCAAAAGCAATTTTTGCCACATGTTCAACACCTTCGACGTTGTGCTACACAGTGGGAACAGGAACTGCAAACAGAAGTTGCATCAATGATGAGAATTTTCAAAGCAAAAGATGCCAAAATTGCAAAACAAAAGTGTCAAAAGAAATATTTGGAAAAAGAGGTCGATCGACTCTTGGAACGTGTTTTAAGTGATGATGTGATTTCTGTGATTATGAATTCTATCTATGAATCATGTAATGAAATGCTTGTTGATGATCACAAAGATGATGTTGAGATATTACAAAAAGAGATTGATAAATTGTTAAGAGAGAATCAGAATCTTAGACAAATCAACAGTAAAGTGGAAACAAAATGTGCAAATGAAATTTTCAAACTCAACAAAAAGTTGGAATGGTGTCAGTCTCAAAGTGCTGAATTCGAGTTAAAGTGTCAAAATATTCAAACGTCTTTGTCATCTCAAAACAGTCATGCGTCTGAAAGTCAAAAGGAAAATGAAATTGCTGTTTTAAGACGTCAAATTGTTGAATATGAAAAAGAAAATGATGAACTTTCTCAAAACAGAAATGACACCGTTCGGCTAAACAGAATTTTGGATTCACGAATTGTCGATTTGAAACACAAAATCTACGTTTTGGAAAAAGATAAAAATGCACAACGAAATGTGATTGCACCAGGCATGTACAAAGTTGATAAGGCACATAAGATAGCATCATCTCAAACCACTAATGCAAGTACTTCAACTTCCGCAGGATTAGGAAACACCTCACAGGCTAGCAGCTCAAGACCTAACAAGAGTCAAAAGAAGATTAGAGTCTGGCAACCTAAGAGTGGATTATCTAAGCTTAAAGAAGTAGAAGTTAATGCTAGGAGTTTGAATAAGACGCATGTTATGTCTACTGTAGAATCCAACTTGTCTAAGTGCAATTCTAGAAAAGATGTAATGAATGCTGAATCTTTAAATGTTATGAATGATGTTATTGTTGATGCTTCATGTGTGTTTTGTCATAAAAGTATGTTATCTGGTAATCATGCTAATTGTGTTGCAAAAACATTGTTGTCCAAACGTATCAAACATAAGAAACGTACTAATGGCATTTTCTTAAGGCCCTCAACCGCTGCTAAGTCCATTTTAGGAAAACCGCCAGCAGTAGTTTCTGAAACTAAAGTTGACCACACCGTAGTTGCACCTAGGACAAACCGATCACCAAGCGCATTCACTAGGAATAAAGCACAGAATAGTTGGACGTGGCAGCGTTGGTTACAACACACACCTAGTTTTAAATGGGTTCCAAAAGTAATAAAATCTTGTGTTACTAACCCAGTGGGATCAACCGTTACCACTCTTCCATCTGCGTCAACTTCTTGTGATGCAGGTGATTCAAATTGTTCTATGGATTGTTGATAGCGGATGTTCTCGACATATGACCGGCAACTTAAAACTTCTTGTAAACTTTGTCTCAAAGTTCATTGGAACGGTCAGATTCGGGAATGATCATTTTGCTGCTATCATGGGTTATGGTGATTATGTCAACGGGAACATTGAAATTAGCAGAGTCTATTACGTTGAAGGCCTTGGTCACAATCTTTTCTCAGTCGGACAGTTTTGTGATGGTGACTTGGAAGTGGCATTTAGAGAGAAAACGTGTTTTATAAGAGATCTTCAAGGGAATGACCTAATGAAAGGAAAGCGTGGCACCAGTCTCTACACCATCTCCTTTGACGGCATGACAGCTTCATCTCCAATATGTTTACTTTCCAAGGCGCATCCCACAAAAGCTTGGCTATGGCACAAACGTATGTCTCACCTGAATTTCAAAACTATGACCGAGCTTGCTCGTAAAAAGTTGGTCGATGGTCTTCCCAAATTTCGATACGCCAAAGATCACTTATGTCCCGCTTGTGAACAAGGGAAGAGTCATCGTGCTCACTTTCCTCCGAAAGTTGAGCACAGTATTGATCATGTTCTTCAACTTCTGCATATGGATCTTTGTGGCCCTATGCGTGTTCAAACCATCAACGGGAAGCGGTATATTTTGGTAATTGTCGATGACTTCTCCAGATGGACTTGGGTTTACTTTCTTCGCAGTAAAGATCAAGCTCCTCAGATGCTTATCACCTTTCTCACAAAGATTCAAGTTCAGCTCCGTCACACCGTTCGCAAGATTCGTACAGACAACGGAACAGAATTCAAGAATCAAACCCTTCGGGAATTTTATGAGAAAGTGGGCATTGAACATCAAACATCCATTCCTCGCAGCCCTGAACAGAATGGCGTGGTCGAAAGACGAAACCGGACTTTAGTGGAAGCCGCACGGACAATGTTGATCAATGCTCAATTACCGGACTATCTTTGGGCTGAAGCCGTATCAACTGCCTGCTACACCCAAAACAGATGTATGATCACCAAAAGGCACACACAAACACCATATGAGATTGTTCACCGCCGAAAACCGAACATAAATTACTTTCATGTCTTTGGGTTCCTTTGTTACCCAAAGAATGATCGTGATGACCTTGGAAAACTCAAAGCCAAAGCGGATATTGGAATCTTTGTCGGGTATTGTGATAATTCAAAAGGATTCAGAATTTGGAACCGTCGCACCAAAGAAATTCAGGAAACCATTCATGCTAATTTTGATGAGCTCACAGATATGGCTTCTGAGCAAAACAGCTTAGAACCCGCAGTTAACCGTCTTAACTTCCCTGATCCTTCAGCTGCACCCTTCACTCTTAATCGTAAAGATTTAGAAGATTTGTTTGGTCCACTCTTTGATGAATCTAATGCAACTACTAATTCCGCTGCACAACCACTCGTCAATACTCAAGTACCGGAAAATCCTGTTACAAACACCACCACAACAGTTGCTGAAGATGCACCACAACCTGTCACATCATCATCAGTTAATCAAACAGCTTCTACTTCTGAGACAACAGCTGAGGATCCACCTCTAATTTCTTCTGACGTTCCCACACCTGCAGATTATGACGGAGATTCATTCTTTAATCCATTTGCTCCTGCGCCAACCATTCCTGATATTGCAGAATCTTCTTCACGCAACTTGGAACCGTCAAACCTGCACAACAACTATCAACACTACCCATCAACACACAAATGGACTAAGGACCATCCATTAATCAACGTCATTGGTAACCCTGATAATCCAATCATGACACGACAACGCCTCCAAACAGACGGTGAAGCCTGTATGTATGTTCTCACCGTTTGTCACTCCGAACCCAAAAACATTAAAGAAGCCCTTACCAAAGACAATTGGATTGAGTCTATGCAAGAGGAATTGGATCAGTTCAATAGGCTGGAAGTATGGGAATTGGTAGAAAGACCAGAAGGGGTTTACATCGTCGGACTGAAATGGATCTAGAAAAACAAGTTAGATGCTGATGGCACTGTTATTCGTAACAAGTCCCGGTTGGTTGCAAAAGGATTCAGTCAACAGGAAGGAATAGACTTTGAGGAATCATTTGCTCCAGTTGCAAGGCTTGAGGCTGTTCGAATGTTTCTGGCATACGCGGCTCACAGGAATATCACTGTCTACCAAATGGATGTAAAGACGGCATTTCTCAATGGTCAACTCCGGGAGGAAGTGTACGTCTCACAACCAGAAGGCTTCGTGGACCCAGAACATCCAAATCACGTATATCGGCTTAAGAAAGCCCTCTACGGCCTTAAACAAGCCCCGAGGGCATGGTACGATAAACTCTCAGCATTTCTGCTTGCTAATCATTTCACTAAAGGTTCCATTGACCCGACTTTATTTATACAAAAACACGGGGAGGACATTCTCATTGTTCAAATTTATGTGGACGATATTATTTTTGGTTCAACCCATAAAAAATATTCAAACGCTTTTGCACGATTAATGAAAACAAACTTTGAGATGTCTATGATGGGTGAATTAAAGTTCTTCTTAGGACTCCAAGTTCACCAATCGCCCCGTGGTATATTTTTAAGTCAGTCCAAATATGCTCAGGAAATCCTGAAAAAGCATGGTATGACCAGCTGTGACACTTATAACACCCCGATGTCTTCCTCATCCCCGAAGCTAGATGCTGATCTACATGGGACACCCATTGATCCTACAATGTATCGTAGTATCATTGGGTCAATCATGTATCTCACAGCTAGCAGACCGGATGTTGTATTTGCCACTTATCTCTGCTCCCGCTATTAGTCAAGACCCACTGAACGGCATTTGTCAGCCGTTAAAAGGATCCTTCGATACATAAAGGGAACCATCCATTTGGGGATCTGGTATCCGAAGAATTCTGGATTTGAACTTGTTGCTTTTTCAGATGCTGACCATGCAGGGTGCTTAGACACAAGGAAAAGTACATCCGGAGGAGTTCAATTTCTAGGTGACAAGCTTGTCTCTTGGCAGTCAAAGAAGCAGGACTGCACATCACTGTCATCTACAGAATCTGAATACGTCGCCATGTCAGCATGTTGTGCTCAAATCATTTGGATGCGATCTCAGCTGATGGACTATGGTTATGTGTTCAACAAGATTCCGATGTACTGCGACTCCAAGAGTGCCATTGCCATTTCCTGCAACACAGTCCAGCACTCCAAATCTAAGCATATTGCTCTTCGCTATCACTTCATCAAGGAACATGTGGAAATGGGTACAGTTGAACTATATTTTGTGGGAACTGAACACCAATTGGCGGACTTGTTTACCAAAGCCTTGCCTCATGCAAGATTTGTTGAACTCGTTCACCAAATTGGTATGAGATGTTTGACTCCAAATGATTTAGACACTTTTCTTAAACAATGAGTCATACATCCAAAACCTCTCTTTGTAAAAAAAAAAAAAAAAAAAAAAAAAAAAAAAAAAAAAAAAAAAACTCTTTAGGTGTGCAAAAGTAAATCCTATTCAAAACATGATCTCGATCTTTCAAATTTTTCATAAGTTTCAAATATCGATCATATTTTGAGGGGGAGAAATTTTTGCACATCTATCATCACGAATCTTTCTTTATCATCATCGTGGTCCTAAAACCGTCAAATTTTGAAAAATATTGTCATGTGGACCATTAAAGTGCATTACTTTCAAGATAAGGGACTGAAATTGCTATTATGTGTTAGATATCTAACTTTGGACTTCTCATCACATAATTTACTAAGTTAGAGGACTAAATGTGTAAATTAAGCAAACCTTGTTTGATATAAACAATCATCTGACTTGGTCAAATTATCAAACACACAGTACATTCATTTACTCCCTTTCCCTCCAACAATCAAACGCACCATACTCTGTTCATTTCAAGAATCATTTCATTGATTGATTGTGATTGAAACTTATCTGTAAGTGCTTAATATGCTTTGTAATCATATGTAATCCATGTTTGGTGATTAAAAGTTCTTAATTAGGGCTTATTCGTATAAATTAGGCAAAAAATTGTTGGATACGAATCAATCTAATTATGTTAGGTTATTGATTCACAAAATGATTTAAAGGATGTTTAGCATAATTTGATTAGGTTTCTATAATCCATAAGTAGTGAATGAATGATTCTGGCTCTCGCATTATTATTGAGTTTGATGATTTGAGTGTTGTGTGCTTTAAATGCTTGTGTTAGAGGGATAATTTGATTGTAATACTTGAATGTTATGTTCCAGGAAGGGTATGCTTAATGATTAGTATAAGTGTTTGATGATATGTGTTCTATTGTCGACTTAGTGTTCATCTGTCGAGTAAGGCTATAATTTATCGACTTTGGTTGTGCTTTTATCGAGTATGTCACTACTTTCGAGTTAGAAAGTTAGTGATAAAGATCTCTCGAGTTACTACTCTTATCAAGTTTCTCTTGTCGAGTTTGAAAACTTGTCGAGTATGAAACTTATCGAGTTTGAAACTTATCGAGTATCAAAACTTGTCGAGTATGAAACTTATCGAGTATGAAACTCTGTCGAGTAAGAACCTATCGAGTTAGAAACTTGTCGAGTATGGACTTATCAAGTAAGACTTGTCGAGTATGAAACTTATCGAGTTTGAAACTTGTCGAGTATCAAAACTTGTCGAGTATGAAATTTGTCGAGTATGAAACTCTGTCGAGTAAGAACCTATCGAGTTAGAACCTTGTCGAGTATGACTTATCGAGTAAGACTTGTCGAGTAAGAAACTTGTCGAGTATGGACTTATCGAGTAAGACTTGTCGAGTAAGAAACTTGTCGAGTATGACTTATCGAGTAAGACTTGTCGAGTAAGAAACTTGTCGAGTATGGACTTATCGAGTAAGACTTGTCGAGTAAGAAACTTGTCGAGTATGACTTATCGAGTAAGACTTGTCGAGTAAGAAACTTGTCGAGTATGGATTTGTCGAGTAAGACTCTGTCGAGTTAGCACTTGTCGAGTATGAGATTTGTCGAGTAAGACTCTGTCGAGTTAGAACTTGTCGAGTATGAGATTTGTCGAGTAAGACTCTGTCGAGTTAGAACTTGTCGAGTATGAGATTTGTCGAGTAAGACTCTGTCGAGTTAGAACTTATCGAGTATGAGATTTGTCGAGTAACACTTGTCGATTAAGACTTGTCGAGTATGAGATTATCAAGTATGAACCTTTATCAAGTATGAATATGTTCCAACTTAGATATGAACTTATCGAGTATGGTAGATCAGTATATTTTGACAAGTCTGCTGATCTAATTTTCTAAATATAAGCTGATCTGTACTGATGTTCTTCTTCAAGCATGTTCTAATAGCTTATAATGTACAACTGTCAAGTTTCTATAAAGGTTGTATCTCATTATCCGGTTTCTAACATTTTCAAAGTATGTCACATATTTCCCAAGTTTTTCAAGCTTGCTATATATGTTCCAAACATTGATTATGTTATAAATAAGACAATGAGCATACATACATATAAGAACTTGATTGTTAAATGCATGTTAACTTGTTTGGTTGCCTTATGGATATCTAAGATGTTCTTCACATGTCTAACTCTAACATACAAATATCCATTGTACACTTGTTCTTGGAACTTGCTTGTTCAGGCACACCATGTCTCAATCATCAGTTACTCGCAAGCAGATGACTACCGAAGGAAATGAACGACAGATCAGTCACTCCAACTCAAGAGTTGACTTCACAAATCTTAAGTGCCACAAGTCTTGTCAGATTATCGTGGAAATTCTACAGCGACACTTCATTAGTCCTACTCTTACCAACACAGCTGATGCTCCAGTCAAGTATCTCGTTCAGTTCTGGGAATCGTTGAAAGTGGGAAAGAATAACAAGCACGTGATAATAACCCTTGACAATACAGAGATCCAGTTCGGAGTTGACACACTTCGCAAAGTGTTGGGACTTCCTTCCGAATCTACTAGTGATTCTGGCAAATTCCTCAATGATCCCACCTTTGAAGACATGGTTGCTACACTCAGACTGATTGGTTATGATGAGAGTCACAAAGAACTCACAGTCCTGTCTACTGTTGACCGTAAATTCATCCCTCAACCATGGCTCACACTATACACAATCATCATTCACAGCATCACAGGCAAAACCACTGGTCTTGAACACCCAAGATTAGAACAACTTCAGTTCTTCTGGGGAGTCATTAATCTGAAACATGTAGACTTTGCTACCTATATATGGAACGACATGATCTTCCTGAGCCAGAAATTCCACCAAAGCAAAGAATACAAAGTTCCTTTCCCTCGATTCACCAAACTCCTAATCTCACTCTTCATGGGACGACACCCTGAGATCAACAAGTGTGAGAACGAACCTATGCACACTGCCGACATGGATCACATTCTCACTCAAGTTAGGATCCAAAAGTCGAATACTGAAAAACAGGGTGTCAGAATTCCTGCAATTTTATTGAGCGAAGCAGTCACGAGCACCATTTCATACAAACTGTATGATATGGCTCAACAGGCCAGAAATGTGGGAATTGTTACCGCTTCTTCCAAATCAGACATGGGCAAAGCTTCACCAAAGTCAACATCAACAAAGTATGTTCCACGTCGTGCCACTACTTCTCGTTCTAAGAAAGTTACAAAAGTTGAGAAAAAGAAAGAGCTGGAAACCATGAAAAATGTCATGATTGAATCTGACAAAAGATTAAGACAAGGCAGAGGGAAATCACTCACATTCGCTGATATACCCTTCAAACCCATTGAACCACCTTTGACAGAAAAAGAAGAACAAAAGCAGATGAAGAAAGCCGCTCTTGAAAGCTTAAAGCAACAACAAGAAGATGAAGAGAAGCGTGCTAAGATCAGAAAAGGTGAAGGGTCAGCCTCTCAGGGTGAAAAGGAACAAGATGACTCAGAAGGAGAAAAGTCTACTTCAGCTGAAAGTTCAGACAGTGAGGAAGAAGAATCAGATGAACATGTTCACACACCTTCAGGCTCTGAATTTGAATCCGAGTCTGATAAATCTGATCATCGTGTTGTGAACCAAGAGGAGAAAGATGAAAGTGATGATGATGTACAAAAAGTTGATTATGAAGATAGTGATGATGATAGAGTAAAGAATGATGAAGATGAAAGTGATGAAAGTGATGATTCTGATGATAACAATGACGATGAGGTCAAATCCCAAGATGATAGAGATGACACAACCATTCCTCCATCTCCACCTCAATCATCTGTGGGACAATCCACCAATGACTTGAACGACCTCAAGCTGAAACACTCCACCCTTCAAGAACTTGTTCTGAGGAAGCACGGTCTATATGACACAGAGCTTGAGGAACTTAAACTAAAAATCCAAGAAGTTGAAAAGAAGATCGACGTTCATTTATTCCAATACCAACAATTCGATCTTGCCAAACAAACTGACGAACTTCTTCAAACTCGTGTTCCTCAAGAAGTTCCAGCTCATGTTCCTCAAGCAGTCAACCAGTATCTTCAACAACATCTTCCGGCATTACTCACCAAATATGTCAAGAGCAAGCTTGATCAATCAGTGGCAAATGTGATGCAGACTACGCCTATCACCGTTCAAACTATGCCATCAAAACCTTCACGATCAACTCTGAAAGGACAGCTGCTGGAAGACATTATGGATGACCCGGAAGAGTTAGAACTTCAAACAGCTCTGCTCAATTCAATCAAGAAAGATGAAAAGAAGAAGAAGGATGCGGAAGGATGCAAGTCTGATAAACCAGCTAAACGCCGAAGAGATGACAAAGATGATCAAGGAAAGAAAAGACGAAAATCTTCTAAATCTTCTGATCCATCGATCGCTGGTCATTCCTCAGGAACTACGAAACAATCTGGCCAGACAATGTTCGTTCCTGTGGAAGGTGGAGTATTTGGCTCATCCGAACTGTTTGATGATGCAAGTTCTGATGATGAGATTCCTATAGCACCAAAAAGGGTACAGAAGGTCAACGCTCCTCCAGTTAATGGTATTGACACACCACTGCCGGAATGGGTCGATCCTTCTGCTCCTCGTTTTGATTGGTTTGATTCCATAGTCGATGCACATCCCGATGCTGCAGATAACACACCAGTGGAAGGCTCTACTGTGGACTTTACAAAACGTTTGAAGAAAGTTATGAAGACCCAGAAATTGGGACTCTCTGACATCATACGAGTTCGCAAGGGAGGCTTTACTGAGTTCAAAACAGTCACCACTACTGAGCTGGAATTTGAATATAACATTGAACAAATGGCTAGGGCGTTATCTGAAAACATCTACTGGGATCACGCACGAACATCTAACCCGAAAGAACAACTCACACTTCGTGATCATTCCCAACCCTTGCCCCTCATCGGACAACCCCACAACCCAAAGATACCAAAGGCTTACTTCTTCAACAAAGATTTAGCGTATCTTGAGTATGGCAATACGAACCCTGAACGTCGATATGCAACTTCACTCACAAAGTACCCAGCTGCTTCATACGCACTTGCTGGATTTGAAGAGCGCATGGATGATCTGTTTGTTCACAAACTTCGTGAGTATAATGACGATGCTGCTCTGGGAATATTTCATTGGCCGAATCTTCGACGATTGTTCTACAAGTACATGATCACTAAACAATCAAAACATGTGGTGTGGAACTCCAACAAGATTCTATCTATCGTCACGGCTGAAACCAGATCGATGTTCGGGTACAACTTTCTGGAAAAGATTACTGTCAGAAGATCGGACGATAAGAAATACACCTTCAGTGAAGCCGACTATCCCTACTTAAACATCAACGATATCGAAGACATGTACCTGCTAAAGATTCAAGGAAAACTGGAACATCTTCCTGGACATCTTCAGTACGATATCATCAACTCTATTCTGATTTACATTCGCAACATTGTAATCAGAACACGAGTTGAAGATGTACATCTTGGGGTGGAAAGCTATCAGACTAAGTTGAATCTCATCGCTCCAAACATCAAGCCTCCAGGAATCAATGACAGCATACCATACACGTTTGGGGATCGACCATTTGGGCTGTATTATGTTCGAGACAAGACTTCTCCACGGTTTATGGGCTATGAAGAAATTCACAAGTTCAGTGATGAAACATTATTGATTGTCAAATCAGAATTGGAGAAGATCTTGGATAATCGAAGCAAAGGGGTGAATTCGGGGTTCTTAAGGTTTATGAAATGGAATCGGAATGATGCCAAGCAAGCTGCAAAGTTCATCAAACGGATCGATAGCAGGATCAACTTTCGGGTTCAAATGCGTCGCTTGGAAAGCTACGTGGGAGGACGTGCAAGAGTTCCGAACATCCTCACGTTCCGTCGTCCTGAACAATAAATCTTGGTATAACTTGTATCCATTCATCATTATTCATTCAATTTCATCATATTCATCATTATCTACGGCTTGTGCACACATAACAGTGTACAACCCAAACTTGTAAAGAAAGGACCCTGTGGTACGCTTCAGTGCCTCAATCCTGATATAAGGAGCGAAAGCTTCTTACTTTTGAGTAGAATTAATCAAATTTTAAGTTTTCTTAAAATTCTGCTCAAAAGACAAGTATTTCACCTCAACAAGTATTCACTTGTTGAGGGGGAGCACTTGCAAATCATTGTTCTTAAATACCTAAGTTCTTATTGGATTCTCCCCATAAGACTCAAAAAGCATATTTTAATCCAATATTTCATCAAAAACAACATTTTATATGCTATTTTTGAGGGGGAGAATAAGTGATGATTAAAATATGGTTTTAGAATGTTGGAATCTCACAAGTGCTTGACTCAAAGATATAACCCTCGAATTGACGATATCAAAAGTCAGTAATCGAAAAGACATGTCCTGGACGGGTAATAATTTCAAGCCAGTTTATCTGGTGATGTAAGCGTGTCTCGCAAAGGATGTGTCTGAGTAGAATGTACCGATTTCGAGAGTTTTTTCTTTGAATATGATCTGGTCGGGTAATAATTTCAAGCCAGTTTATCTGGTGATGTAAGCGTGTCTCGCAAATATCATATTCATTGAAAATCTATCAATTCAAAAGTGCCAACTCTACCCGACATGTGCAAATTTACTTTAAACACTTACGAGCACATGTTAAGGGGGAGTATTTCTGAAAATCAAAAAACTCTCAAAGTGTTATCAAAAATATGTTTTCATAATCATAAACACTTTGAGAGATTTTCAAAGTTTGGTATATGGCATCAATAGGATAGTCATGGAGTTATAAGGTGACTAAGGATTAGGAAACTGTCCTATGATCCGCCAGAGCCGGAGGGATCTACCCAAGGACAATCCCAATAGTTTAGTACTAGAAAGTCCTAGGTATGATTGAAAAAGGAAAATGAAATGAAAGGAGAAAGAAGGGGTTGAAGAATTAAAAAGAAAAGTTAAGAAAAAGGGTGAAAACAAATAGCCCTCCATATTGTTCAACCGTAGGGCAGACACCGGGTTCAATTCATAATCTACTGGTTGATTTAACATCACCGGTATTGAAGATCAAAGTCGTCATGGACCCAGTGACGCACTGCACTAACCTTCTAAGCCACTCAGGTGCCTCTCAAAAGGCATTTGTTTCATTTCACACGGAGAACCCTTCATTATCTATCGACCTCTCACTAAGGGACGTGTTGATATTGAAAAGGAGGCACTCTGCTCCAAGCCTCCGACTACCAAACAAATGTGCACTGGAATTGAGTCTAGAGCCGTGAGATACATCAAAGATCTCTTAGGTACACTTAGTATTACACTGTCGTTCTACATTATGGGCAACAGTTGTAAGATTTAAGAAAGTGTCCTTCGCAGATCCTAGCAATCTGCCGAGAACATTCTTGAGAGAAATCACTTATGTGATTATCAGTGATAGAATGGAAATCCTGCCAGGGTCAACATCAAACAGCCCTGACAGCAGGTCACTTCGGTAACTCCTTGTGGGTTACGCTTAGTGTTCGCTCCAAAACGGTCTACAGTCGTGGGGTGATCTCCAGCGACTCACCTGAATCATTGATCTACTTAGTAGATCTTGTAAGCCCTTTCGGGGGTATCTGGTTCAGGAACGGTCTTGGCTAGGATTAGAGAGAGTTTTCACAATATGCTGTTAACAATCTCTAATTCCAAACCTGTAAGTACCGGTTCATTATTGCTAACTGTTTTCATGCAGAGACGAACCATGGAGACCTGGAGTTCCACCACACTTCCATCATGCTCATATCCTAAAGATACGCTCTCACAAAGACTTAGAGATTACAAAAGTTAAGAGATCATAAAGAAAAGTCAAAGCACTAACGCTACAACCTTTCACAAGTCAAAGATTGCAAAAGTGAGAACCAGTTGGATAATGAAAGTCAAAAGACATATGAGCATGGTGGAAACGACAACCATTGGAGAACGGCAGATTACTACCACATCATATCACATCACAATCAAGAACAAAGAACAATGATTACAAAGACGTCAAAGCCAATGAAGCAAAGACGACGTCGAGCAACCTTGATGACCAATACTTAGGGGGAGATTGTTGGGAACACGTTTTAATATTAATTCAAGTATTGATCATTATGTAATAGGTTGCTTAGGCCTTTAGGTTTGTATTAAGGCTAAGCTCATGTAGAAGGCCCATGAGCTATGTCTATTATCTTAGTTTATCATGTAATAAGGGCTAAAGCCTGGTCATGTAAACACCTATATATACCCCCTCCCATCCAAGGGAGAGGGTTGGTTGTTTGGTTAATCTTATGAGCTTACATTTCATTATTATGTGTGTGATCAAACCTCCCATCTCTCTCTCTCTCTAACTTTCTCTCTCTAGATCTAGATCTCATTTGTGGTGTAATCATTAGTAGCTTGTGTGATAAAAGTAAGTAACATCATAAGTTATAAGGGCATTTTGGTAATTTTTCGCATTTTTGAATTTTAGGTATTACATCCGTTCCAAAGCCTATGGTAATCTATATACTATGACAGGTAGTGAGTGATATTTTTCCATTTCCATTTGTGATATATAAATTTATAACACCCGAGAGATGTGAGTATCCAAACACTTATTGTAAGGTGCTAGTATATAATTTATGTGCTTATTTTGGTTAAGGTGGAATGATTTTATGTTGTAATTACTTTTACATTAATGTTAAATGACCCCTATCTTGTATTTTGATTGGTGAAAAAGCTCATTTGCTTGAGGACAAGCAAATCCCAAGTGTAGGGATATTTGATAAGGATTTATTTGTTACGTTTTTAAGGGGTCATTTAAGCCTTAAATCGTACTTCTTTGGTCAAATATTACCCCAAATCGTTTCTTTTCTCATTTTAGGTACTTGGGACGTGATTTCTGGAAAATAGAGCATTTTGGACGTTTTTGGGCTCAAAAGTGAAGAAAACAGCAAAGTCGTGGAAACCTGTCAGGAATTGCACCTGACGGCGTCACGCCTTAACTGGTGACGCCGTCACATGTTGATGATGAAGTTGGAAAATTAACACGTGACGCTTCAGAGAACTTTTGGGGGTTTTACACCTGACGGCGTCAGGAGTATTTGGAAGAAGGCCGTCTGGTATTAACTTTACACGAGACGACTCAGGACTTTTAAAGAGTGACGGCGTCAGAAGGCAAAGAGCGACGTGTCAGAAAGTTGACTTGCACAAGACGAAACCCTAATAGCGGCGATCTGACGGCGTCAGGATCTATAACCTGACGCCGTCAGCCTTGTAAATCTATATATAGTTTTGGATTTTTCATTCATTAGTGTGGAACTTGTGTGCAACTTTGGGGACATAAACCCTAGTCCGAATTTTACAGCTTTTGTAGGGGTTTCATACCCTCTTTTCTTCCATGTTCAATTGAAGATAAGTTTTCCTTTAATCATTCAATATGTCTATGTGTTGTTTGATTAATTGTTTATCTTGTCTTTCTATAAACATGTTAGCTTAAGTTTGTTTGTGTTTGCTTAGATCTAATGAAACCTAGTTATTGATTGTTGATAAGTTGTCTATTGTTTAGTTGATTGACTCGCGTTAGGCTTAAGAAAACTGGCTAACCTCCTTTGTGTAACAAGCTTGAACGTCTTAAGAAACGTAATCGGATGTGCACTACGGTTTTATTCGTTGTATTTAATGCATGAGTAGATGTTAATGATTCTATGATAGGATACTAAACGTATCGTCATAAGAAGAAATTGATATTCATAGAGTTGGGGATGGACGTGCACGCCCCCACGACTGGCATTAAGGAATACAACGCTTCGGCTAAAACAATTGCACTGTGACATTCAACAAATCAACAAGAGATAACTAGGGAGTAATTATATCTAAGTAAACACATTTGTCTAATTATAAGAAGTCCACCACTTTTATTCTCTTGTTATTTATTTTATTGTTTTTAGTTTAATTAGTAGTTTTGGGTTAGTTGACTAGCAACTAATTCCGCCCACTCTTTCAAAACCGAGATTTTAATTGCTTTCATAAAATATAAAATACCAAAAAGAATCATCCCTCACCCTTAGACCTATTTGATATACACTTCAAATCCTAACGACACTATTCCCCTAGAGAACGATCAATCCCCCGGACATACCTATACTACACTACAACGACCAAGTACACTTCCTGGAGGATTGCAAAGCTTCTCAAGATCCCTTGAGAGGTAAAACCTTTTGTGAGGCCGCAATCCTCGCATCAATCCTCTAGGACTTGGGGACTTTCGTCCCATAAGTCTTATTGGGTGCTACTATAAAATTATCGCCAAGGTGTTAGCGGAGAGAATCAAAAGGGTGGTAGGAAAGGTAGTAGGTGTAACACCCCAACCCGACAAGGGTAAAAGTGTCACAACAATGGTGTTATATCAGAACATTTACAACTTTATAACAGCGGAAGTCTTGCCAAATATCAAAAGAAAAACCTTGAATAAAACAAATTCTAAATCTCTATGGTCAAGTCCACTCTCAGCTCTACTCTCTTTCCCAGATAAGCTATCCCAAAAGCTATCTTGAATACCTGCCGCGGATAAAAGAAAATGCGGCTGAGCTTAAAAAGCCCAGTGAACGGATATAACAATAATGAAACTGAAATAAAATGCTGAAGTACAATAATATTTTTTGGGGAAAACATTTTAGGCTTAACGGATAGTACGGAAATAAAATGTTGGTTTGGTAAGGAATTTATACAATCACTTGTATAAACAGAATCAGAAATACAGAAATACCATGAGCTCAGAAACATATCATATTTATATCATATTCACACATAAGGCAACATAATTAGAGTAGCTAGCTCCCATAATTGTGAAGGACGTGTATTGCACACACAGCCACATTCACCAGACAATAACATATAACAGATAACAGATAACAAATCTAGGATGCATCCATACGCCCCTACCCATTCACATACAGACCAATCAAAGGGACGTGGCAGAACATCACTCTACTGCCCTAGAGTCATGTCAAAGGTGCATCTCTGACACGGACATGGAACCCCCATGCCTAGTGAAGCTCATGTAACAGAAGTTCATATCAATAGTTCAAAAATTATTTTCATAACAGAGAGTTCATCATATCATTTGTTCAATCAGAAAGTTTTATATCAGAAAGTTCATATCAAAACTTTATCATATCAGAAGTTCAAAACAAAAATTTCAAATAAAGGGTTCATAGCAAAGTTTTCAAAACACACATAGGAAACCTTAAGAGTAAGGTCAGAATATCCGTACCTTGGAAGAATGCAAAGCTGCCGAAAATAGAAAGGACAAAAAGGACGAATAACACTCCTCTTCAGAAATCTACACATGATGTGTTATTCATTAATAACTTACTCATTTATTTACTTATTCTTAATTCATATTAGATCTTCTCCCCTTTTTTGTAACTTTCCATTTTTAGTAACTTCTATATTGAGAAATATTCATCATTCAAGGTTGTATTTATTATTTAGAATTATTTAAGGACTTAAAATATTAATTTTATAAGATTAGAGTTTAATATGATAGCTTTCTATAAATTAGGGTTTAATAAATATACCAAAGTTCAAGGTCTAAAATGTAAATATCACACTTTCCATATTTTACACCAATAACCCATAAGTTAACAATATTTACTATTCAATCCTTTAAGTTTACAAATGTCATAAATTAAACCCTTGATTTACATTAATTACAAAATAGGTCCTTACTATTTATTAAATTACAATTTAACCCTTATATTATTCATATTTACACATTAAGCCTTTAAATATCCAAAATTACACATTTAACCCTTTTCATTATTAATTATACGACACAGTCTTTATTTTATAAAATTTCCAAAACAAACCCCTTACTTTAATTAATTACAATTCGGATATATTAATTAAGTAAATTACCATTTAAACCTTCTAGTTGCAAATTTTACACATGACACCCTCATATTATATTTTATATGAATTACCCCTGTCCTAATACATCTTACAAAAATAACCTTCAAGTTTAAATAATGACAAAACACACCCTTATACTTATTATTATCAAATCGGTAATTAAATAATTTTACAAACCCTAACCCTTATTTTCCCCCAATCATTACCAATCATTATATCATCATTGAACATCATTAATTGTACTAAAAGAAATATCAAAACCCTAACCCTAGCCTCAATCGACCCCTTTTTCTTTTATTTTCCTTTTCTTTATAATTCATACGATTAAGAATAAAATCCATAACCAACTTCTAAGCTTCAAACATCATATTACTGATTTTATTAGAGTATTATAGCATGTATAGGACTTGTATAAATTATATTCGAAGGCTACAAAATTTATTCTTGTCGATTTAAGAATTTAGGGTCGATTAGGGTTTTCAACCTTATTTTAATTCGTACGATTTATATTAACATGCATGGTTTGATTCCAATATTTTATACAGATTATATAAGATATAAAGAGCACTAGAAAAATACCAGAAAGATTTTAGAACATGTGATTGAGGCCGAATGAATTTTCTCTTCTCGCTAGAATAATTCGAGCAACAAATTCTCCCACGATTGAACCAAGCCAATACAAACTCAAACACTATTTTTCTAACCTTCTAAAGCATAAAACACGACCAAGAAAATACCCAAGACCTCCAGAAAATTTTTTGTCGAGAGGAAAGGGTTTTTAGGGAATCGGTGTTTATAAAAGTCGATTAAGGGTTTTCTAAATAATAAAAACGTGTATAATATATATAGGAAAGATATAATACTTATCTTGGGCTGGAATATATTGTGATAAGTCCAAAATAATAATACATAAGTTTCCTAATTATTTGTGATTTATTTCTATTTTAAATAAAATATATATAATTAATAATATATAATTCGATCCATATAATATTTTATGCAGAATTTTTATTTTTTTCCATTTTTAAAAAAGTGACATATTTTATCTTACATAATTTATTTTGATCATATGTTGCCAAGCTTCAGATTTCTAGGATTTATTTGATATTATATAAGCATTATTGCAAATTTCTTAATCTTAGGGGCATTTTGGTAATTTTGCACGTTTAAGAATTTTAGGTATTACAGTAGGAGACGTCCAAAATGCATTTATTAAAGGAAGATATATCCTTGACGGAGTGTTAGTAGCTAGCGAAGTGGTGGGGCATATGAATAAGACACGTAGTATAGGATTAATCTTCAAAGTTGACTTCGAGAAAGCGTATGATAGTGTGAACTGGAGATTCATAGTGGATATAATGAAAAAGATGGGTTTTGGGAATAAATGGTGTAAATGGATCGAGAGCTGTTTACAATCAGCAACAATGTCAATTCTGGTTAACGGATCACCAACAGAGGAGTTTTGGTTGGAAAGAGGGGTAAGACAAGGTGACCCGCTTTCTCATTTTCTTTTATTTTAGCCGCGGAAGGACTTAATGCGATTTTAAAAGAAGCAGTTGATAAGGGTGTGTTTAGAGGCGTTAAGATCGGTAATGATAATGTTGTAGTATCTCATCTTCAATATGCGGATGACACTATCTTTCTCGGGGAATGGAATAAAGAGAATGCAAAAGTCCTTATGTGTATTCTAAAGTGCTTTGAGGAAGTTTCTGGTCTTCGAGTTAACTATAATAAGAGCAAGCTATATGGGGTCGGAGTGAATGATGTTGTATTAAGGGATATGGCGAGATGGATGAAATGTGGAGTTGGCGAGTTCCCTTTTATGTACTTGGGCTACCAATTGGTGAAAATATGAGGAGGGTAGGGACATGGAATATCGTGGTCGAGAAATTCAAAAATCGGTTGGCAGACTGGAAAGCAAAATCGATGTCGTTTGGGGGGGGGGGCGCTTAACATTGGATAAATCGGTTCTAGGAAGCTTACCATTGTACTATTTTTTGATGTTCCGTGTGCCTTTGAGTGTGATAAAACAACTTGAAAGAGTGAGAAAAAACTTTTTTTGGGGTGGGGTGGGGGAGTGTAAAAAAGTATCTTGGGTTAAATGGGATACGTTACTAGCTTCACATGGGGAAAGGGGGTTAAACATTGGGTCACTTCGGGGAAAAAATCTAGCTCTCTTGGGCAAATGGTGGTGGAGGTTCAAAAGGGAGGGGGTCTTTGTGGGTTAGAGTCTTAAACAACATTTATGGGGAAAGTGGGGGCTTGGCGACATTAGAGGTGTAGGGAGGTCGGTCAGGGGGGAGGGGTGTGGTGCGATATCATTAGAGTGGGGGAGGAGTTGGAGGGGCTAGGATTAGAGTTTGTTTCTTCGTTTGTTGGGGAGGTGGGGAATGGTAATGATATTAGATTTTGGATTGATAAATGGGTGGGTGGGGATAGGCTTTGCGATAGATTTTCGAGGCTTTACCATCTCGATAGGAGTAAGGAGGGTAGGGTGGCGGAAAAAGGGAAATGGGCAGATAATGCTTGGTGTTGGGAATGGGAATGGGTTAGAAATCTCAGAGGGAGGGCATGTAAGGATTTGGAGGAATTACAAGTGCTATTACAAAATGTTGTTATCAAGTTTGATTGTAGGGATAGTTGTGTGGAAAACTAGAAGGGGGGTTGAATAGTTTTACGTCTTTTTATTTTATTTTATTTTATTTTTTTTTATTTTTATTTTTTTTTGTTATGAAAACCTTTGTTTTTTAAAACTTTGTTTACTTTTAAAATCTTTTATTCGATCTTATGTGAACTCAATACTTGGACAATATGAACTAATAAATCTAAGTAATAAATAACTATGCAATTAAAGAAATGAAATGAAAGATATGGATGGAAAGATCAAACCGAGACACAAAGGATTTATAGTGGTTCGGCTATGAAGCACCTCTTCGCCCTACTCCACTCCCCGAGCACCTAACTCGAGAGTTTTCTTCACTATGTCAACAAGCTCCCTTATAGCGGAGAAAACCTTACACACTTTCGCTTACACCAATTTAACGACACAAAGCTAAATGTCGAGTTCTAATCGTAGCTAGAACCAATCTCACGACTTCAAGCACAACACAACTTTTTCACAACTTCACATGACTACTTCACGACTTAATTCTACTTATTCACACCACTACTTCTTCACAACTTAGCTCTAGTTCTTCACACCGCTACTTCTTCACAACTTAGCTCTAGTTCTTCACACCGCTATTTCGTCTTCACAACTTAGCTCTAGTTCTTCACACCGCTACTTCTTCTTCACAACTTAGCTCTAGTTCTTCACACCGCTACTTCTTCTTCACAACTCTACCAACTAACCCACCAATCTAATCTACTTACTTATATTCACAACTATCTAATTAGTATACACACCTTCTAACTAATATACATATACACCTTATACACAAATGAATGAATGATTCACAAAGTATAATACACCAACAACTTAGGTGGTTGGATCACACTAAGTTGTAATACTTCTTGTTTTGAAGAGTAGAAGTATTCTTCTCTTGCACTTGAATGGTTGAAGCTTGTATCACTTGGAAACAAAAGCTTATAATAATATGATCAAAGGATTTAGAAAGATATGAAAGAAGATTTAGATCAGAAAGTTTGAGGTGCAAAAGGTGAGGAAAAAGTCCAGGGATTACCCAGTATTTATAGGCAAAGATTACAGCTGGAGGAGCGGGGCCGGTCCCCTTAATTAGAGGCCGGCCCCCTTAATAATTAAGAGGACCGCCTAGGCAATTAAGGGGGCCGCCCCCTGTAACGGCTAGAATCTTTGTCTTTTACTGGGGAAGGTTTTTCTGAAACATTTTTGCCATTTTTGGTTGAAAATTTGAATTCATATATTTATAATGATTTAAACATATTTATTTAATACCAAAAATGATTTTCTAAAAGATATAAGATGTTTATGAGATTTTATAAAAAATCTAGTGATTAAGAAAATGTTCCTTTGATCATAAAATGCATTAGGCATTTTGTTTATTCATACCTTAAGTGATTAAGTTGTTGAAATGAATATTTACAACTAAATGCTTGTTTACATACTAATCTTTACGTTTAATGATTTTACATTTTGTGATTAGCAAAACGTAGAGATATCGAAAAATATTAATAACGTTTTTAGGCATTATTTATATCAACAATCTCCCCCTTTTTGATGATTACAAAATCTAAACTCATTAAATCAAAAATTAATTTTTTAGACAAGTATTTAGTGAGTTTATATCCACTTCTCCCCCTTTTTGTAGAATCAAAAAGGTTATGCCGACAAGTGTCATGTATGAAATATGACGGGATGAAAGCTCCCCTTGATGTGAGCTCCCCCTCGTTCGAGGGCACCAAAGAATCGAGCTATGGGAATCTTGCAAGAAAAATATTAGAAGCACAAGCATACATAGCAAAATATGGAATATAAGAACAACAAGCATAGCAAACAAATATTAAGGACACATAACCATACATTCATTAATTTAAAGTGATTATGTGAAACACATAATCATTGCTATAACATTTAGTATGCTTGAAACATATAACAAGTAAAAGGTCCTAATTTGCCAAAGAGAGCCATCGGACTTGCTCGCAACACAAAAGCTTGAACTATTTTATTTGAAAAACATGAAACATAAGCATATAGTATGCTTAGATGGTTGATGGTGGAGTGTTTAGAATGGAAGTGGTTGAATGAGGGTAAGGTTGTTGGATTAATAAAGGTATATTTTTGGGTGCATGGATGTTGGAGAGTTTGGTGGTGGAAAGTTTGGAGGTGGAGAGTTTGGAGCGGAAGAGGTTGATTGAGGGTTTGGATGTTGTTCTAGTGAGGGTGTTGGATGAGATCTAGTGAGAAGATACTGAATCCAAGTGAAGTGTTCATTCAATGCAATGGTTTCTTTTTGGAGAAAGATGCACCAAGGACAATTGTTGACGTGTTTTTCAACTTGATTCAAGTTGTGGGGTGATGAAGGAGAACTAGATGGGGTTTGATCCAAGTTGCGTTGAGCAAGGTGTAGAGCAAGAAGAGCACTAAGCTCATGGGCTTCCTTGAGTTCTTTGATGAACTTCAAGTGTTCTGAAGAAGGTGATGATGGTGGAGTGTGGTTGTTATTTGTGATGGATGTTTGGACATGCAGCATAGGAATAGCAAGTGTGTTGGTAGGAGGTGGTGGTGATACTCATGGTGGTGGAGACATTTTTGAGTTTGGGTAATCATGAATGGATGAGGATGAAGGTATGAAAGAAGAGGATGTTCCATGAGTAGAGGGTGTTTTGGATGGTGCATTGGTAGGTTGAACAAGATGTGAGGTGTTGGGAATGAGATTTAGAATGTTTTTTTGAGATTGAGCTTGTTATTCATATGAATCATATGGATGAGATGAAGGTGTATTTTTGGGAGCAATGATGGATGATTATAAATGTTTATGAAAGGGTTCATTGGAATGAGCTTGAGGATTGGGAGTATAGTTGGGAACAAATGTGGGTGGAGGTGTTGATTGTTTAGCCACATCATTTGTTGAGATGGACTTGTTTCGGGGGTTAGGTTTCCTTCTCCAAATGGATTTTTCGGTCATCCTTGCGAACCTTGAGGTTTTTGGCTTTGGTTTGATGTGAGAGGACATGATGGGATGATGTAAGATTATGAGAAATGGGAGTATTTATAGTGTAGGATTGGTGGGATTAAGGATGGATAAAATTTGTTGGATGGATTGGAATAAAATATGTTTGTGAATTTTGGGAATTATAGGATGAAATGGGCTAAAAAATGAAAAGTTTCTGAAATCCCGACCATCAGATGGCCGGTCCCCTTAAATAGGGGTCGGTCCCATTAAATATTAAGGGGGCCGCCTTTATATTTAAGGGGGCCGCCCATCTGTTTGGTTCCCAGATTACCAGAAATGGATTTTTGGCAGAAAATTGTAGAAAGGGTTATGTTTTTAGGTTTAGCTTCAAGCAAGTCCAACTCTTTGAGGCAATTATGCATGTAATAGATATTTATGCAAAACATGTTAATTAAAGAGATTAAGCAAACAAGTAATTTCATCTAGCATGTAAACATACTCATCAAACAAGTAATATTATGGACTAGGAAACAATAAACTACACCAAGTATTTTCTTAATTATATGTAAGTGGGAAGATTAATGAACTATTTGATGGACCCTAATGTGTGCCTATGTGCAATAAATGGGAACTTAAGATAGCATGGACTTCTAGACTTGTTACAAACTATGTCTTAATAGATAAACCATGGTCCTCTTGATTTGATTTAGTTCACTTATAAATGTCATGTACATAAATATAGATGACAAATATGAGATCACCATGCATGATTTAAAGAAATGTTTTTAGCATTATTCAACAATGTTTGAAAGTGGGTTTTTATGTAGATGTGAAAGTTATTTGAATAAAATAGATTGAGTTTTATTTCAAAATGTGTTTATGAAGAATGGGTAAGAGAAAAATTTCCCAATCTTTGACTTTGATCAAAACAGAATTATAGACACAGATTAAGAAGACAAGTAAAATAGTAAAACATGTAAATAGAATAGTGAAATAGCCATCTGAAAAATCATTTTTCCAAACTGTGAAGTTTTTGCATATTTTTAAAAATACTAGATTTTTGACAACAAATACCATTTATCCTAGACTTTAAAAGTTGGTTGTTAAAGATCTCATGCTCAAGAGGATTGGTTAAAGTTATTGTCTCATGCTACCCTTTCTTCATATCCTATGATCATAAAGGAAGTGATGATGAAATTCTATATTTTTGATGCGAGAGTGTTGAATGGAATATAACCTTACATCTATAGCTCCTTTGTTGTCACACACTTATCTAACTTAATGTCATAGTCTAAGAGAGCTTGTTTCATCCATAAATGAATTATCTAATTATACTTCTATGTTGATGATTAATCCACTTAACTCATTTTACTTCACCTTCATGAGTTTACTAATAGTGGACATGGAAGATTTCCATATTCTTTTTTGTTCGAGAGCGAACAATTTCATTTTATTCCTAGGAGGGCCAACTAAGAGGATTCATATAAGCTGTTATGTATGTGTGTATATATATATATATATATAAGCGTTACAAACTAAAAAATACACCTAAGCATTAATCTAACTAGGCATTTTAAACTAAAGGGGCATAAAATAACTAGTCATTAATCTAAGCATATATTATAGCAATGAGCTTGAAAGAAAAGCGTACCTTTTAGTCTTCAATAGATTTTCTTCAAATACTTCAAGATGTCATATTGACTTATAGAAGCCAACCATAGATGAGATTCCGAATAATTTGATGAGTGACAATTTAGCCATTTGGTCCCCATTGTCTCATTGGTCCAAAGTTGTTTGAACCAAACATGGTTTGCATTTGACTAGGATGCATGTATGGTGGAAGTATTCCCCAAGGGTTAAAACTTGGTTGATGTGAATAATTCCACATTGGGTGACTATTATTAGGGAAGTTTTGTCTACCTTGATTTCTTATAGGTTGAGGGGTTTTAGACCGAGGATGAGGATTATTTTGTCTATTTAGAGGTGGAGTTTTGGATCTTAATTTTGGTTTAGAAAATCCGGTTTCGGTTTTTAACGATGGTTTATAAAAACGTTTTACTTCCTCATCACTCGCAATGGGTATTTTCCTATCCTTTGTAAGTATATACTTAGGTTTTGATTCTAATGGTTTATGTTTACTAGATTCACATTCAAACTTTATATTTTTATTTTCGCTAGTTGAGACATTGGTTAAGTTGAATCCTAGACCGGTTTTATCTCCTGAAGCTCTTTGAACACTTATTATTTTCTTAAGTGAGTTACTACTATTATCAAATTTGTCAAGTTTGGAAATTTCATCTTTAAGTTTTTCGTTTTCATTTTTTACCTCTAAGCACGTTTTACATTATGTAAAAACTTCTTTTCCTTTTTCCAAATGTTGTAGTTTAATTTTTAATTCGAGTACTTCATTTTCTAATCGATTATTAATATGTTTTAGTGACTTATTTTTAGCTATAACCTTTTGACCTAATTTATATAACCTATTGTATTCATTATATAGGTCTTTTTCGTCTAATGATTGATTTTCATCACTAAAGTATTCGGTTTCGGAAAGTACCTCATTGGATGCCTTTGCTATAAGACATTTTTCGTCCTTTGTTATTTCTTTCTCATCTTCATCGCTATCACTCCATGCTCCTCCAACGAACGCCTTTTGATTTTGATCCCTTGACAACATTGGACATTTTCCGATGAGGTGATTTGGGTCGCCACATTTATAACACTTCCTTTCATCATGTGGTTGTCT
Organism: Artemisia tridentata subsp. tridentata; assembly: GCA_021014915.2. Taxonomy (NCBI): domain Eukaryota; kingdom Viridiplantae; phylum Streptophyta; class Magnoliopsida; order Asterales; family Asteraceae; genus Artemisia; species Artemisia tridentata. Next base: position 262,225,844 of record CP139506.1, on the reverse strand, counting down.
AACGAATCTTCCTCGTCTTTTGAAAAACTTCTTGAAGTCTCTTATGGCCATAGCATATTCTTCATCATCACTTTCGGAGGTTGAGCTATCCTCGTCACTAGATTCCTTCCTAGCTTTCAATGCAATTGACTTGCTTTGCTCTCTTTTACCTTTGACCATCTCGGAGTCTTTCTTTATTATTGCTTCGTAGACCTTCAAGTTGCCGATCAATTCGTCAAGTTGTAGAGTTGACAAATTCTTTGATTCTTCAATCGCCGTAACTTTAGCTCGCCATTTTGGATGAAGAGCCCTAAGAAATTTCCTAACAAAATTCTTACTAGAAAAATCTTCGTCAAGTGCATTTAAACTTGTGATGATAGTGTTAAACCTAGCAAATGCATTATCTATTGATTCCTCTTCCGGAATCATAAATTGTTCATATTGTTGAACAAGAAGATCTATTTTATTATCTTTGACTTGACTATTACCTTAGTGAGTTATTAGTAAAGAGTTCCAAATTTATTTTGCGGTTTCACACATAAAGATCCTTTCGTATTCTTTACGTGATAACGCATTATAAATAACCATTTTAGCTTCATTATTTTTAGCTAGTTTTCTTTTTAAATCATCATTTTGTTTTTCAAAAGGTACAACTTCATCCATTTTAGTTAAAGGATTATTTTGAATAGGGGGAAAATCACCATACGTAATAACATGCCAAAGATCAAGATCTTTTGATTTCACAAAAGTTTCGAATCTATTTTTCCAATAAAGAAAACCATTACTTTCAAATAATGGTGGTCTATGCATTGATTGCCCTTCTAAATATTTTTCGGATTCCATAGATCGATTCAAGTTTTAAAATATAATTTATTTTAAAAATCTTGTTTGACGTGGCTCTTGATACCTGTCACAACCCGTAATTTCAGGTCACTTTCCTAACCCCGACAATTCACTATTCATCAGTTACTATTCATCATTTACTATTCACCGATCACTATTCATCACTTTACTATTCATCATTTTCGGAGTCAGTTTGAGACTTCGAGAAGCGTTCAGAAATTTTACTATTCATGTGACACTATTCACTCCCGGGAGGGAATCACTATTCATGTTCATTATTCATTTCAGCGTAAACGTAGTTTACGGGTATTCATATTCGCGTAACCGGTTTGGTTTAACTGCGAAATTCATGCATCATCAGTAGGAACACTGCATACGGACTAGGAATAGTCTGCATATCATCAGATTGACATTTTCATACTATTCCACTCGTAGGTTTATCAAATTAATATTTTTATTACATTTGACGTTTTACGTATAATTAATTTTAATTAAAACGTTAACGCGCGATCAATAAATATGACTAACACGTCCGACAATCCCCACGATGGTCCCGACATATTTTTATACTCATTTTAACATCAAGAAAATTTTAAAATTCATTTACCCGGTATTTTGCGAATTTATTTAATTTATATCGTACGTTTAATATAATTACGACGGTTTTTGTAAAAACTAAACAATAATTATCCAAACACTCAATACTTGTACCCAACATATTTTTGTAATTTTTATGACTTCGTTAAGTCCCGGTTGACTCCGTTAAAATTTATTTCTAGCAAACACGGTACCCGGTTATACCTAAAACTAATTAAACTACACAATATATATACATACTTATCATTACAATATTAATCCCCAACACACCCCCCCCCCCTTTCCCCTAAATCACGCCGGCCAACCCCCCCCCCCTCTAGCCCCCATCTTTCATTTTGGCAACTCCATTTAATGCCAACTTACCATCTTGTCTAATATATAAGCTTAATATCATTTTATTTCATTTCATTTACACATAATACTTCAAGTAAACTCAAGCAATATTCTCTCATCCTCCATCCTTTGTGTGCTCGGCCTAGAGAAGAACAAGAAGAAGAAAACATCAATTTTGCAAGATCAATCCATAAACAAGCTTTATTAGTCATCCTATAAGGGTTTTGAAATACAAACTCAAAGGTTTCTTAGGTTTTCATCCTCTTTTACTCACTAATACTTCAAGTAAGTTGTCAACACTCATTTTCATAATTTTTCCAAGTTAATATCATGTTTATATAATTTTTGTAGAAGATTTGCAAGTATATGTTAGTTATACCACTCTTTATAATCTTTTTAATACGAAACCACGGATATAAAGAACGTCGAAAACAAGCTAATAACGAACAAGATACACGCGTTTAAACATCGATAATATACATTTCATTTTGACAGCTTTTTAAATAGAAAATGTTTACGTACTAGAAACTATATTTTTCACGTAACGACTATGGAGAACCGTATTTCTTACCCGTTGGAACACGTACGATCAAAGGTTTATTTACGCGACTATCACATGACATTTCAAGGTTTTCAAAACGCCAAGACTAACACGAACGTTTTATACACATTATAACACGACTAGTTTTACATTAACAAGTTAACATATTTATATCAAGTTTTGGAAAAACATTACATATCAACGATAACTAGTATTTTCAAATGACGAGTGGTATAGGTTACATATACATGTACATGCACTACATTGCCTCATAATCTAAGTAGATTATGCACATTCATGATAGGTTGCGGTTAGTGCACGCGCCTTGTTGTTCCCGTTCATCTCATACTCATAGCATTGTTGTATCATCACTTGAGGTGAGTTTTCATAGCCCCGTTTTTCAATTTATTATTTCATTTCAAATCCCACGGGGGAGAATACATTGCAATCATTTTTATATACGAGCCTAAGTATCAAATTCCCTGTACATAGATTAAGTTACCTTGTTGCCGATGAAAGTCCCCTATTCAGATATCATGAACCGTTAATTCCCTGTAAGCGAGAGTGAGTGGATAGATCTATTGAGGGTGACGCCTCCATCCGTGTTGGCTTTGACCAACAACCGTAAGCGGATGCATTTCATGTCTTTTTCATTTAGAGTGCCTGGCAAAACACTCTGAGGGGCACCACAGATTCAGTCATAGTTTCGGGGTCATGAGCTTAAGGCTATTGTACAATCATTTTTATGTGACTTATGTCATACACTTTATACTTGTGGCTATCATATAACTTCATTTTATTAAACCTATGATCTCTCACCAACTTTATGTTGACCATTTTTAGCAATGTATTTTCAGGTAATTAGCTATCATGTGGACATGCATTGGACTATTTTGGAGTCGCGAGGTCGACTTGCATCACTCATCTTATTGCACTTATGTAACCGTTTGATCTATTATGGTTTTGTTTTATAAACTTGCAACATCATTTTGGGACCTATGTTTTGTAAACTCTGATTTTATTTATGATCAAACGTGTATTTTCAAAACGACACTTTAGGTCGTTCAATATATCCATTGTATGAGACGCCATGAAAGTCACACCAAGGTATTCAATTCCGCTGCCATCAACAGGTAAATTCAGGGTGTGACAGATTGGTATCAGAGCAATGGTTATAGCGAACTAGGTTGTCCTCATACCCTAGACTATAACTACCCCAACGGTAGCGTCTCATCATTTCATCATAAGTGCATATTTATTTTATGAGTTTTCATTACATGAGTTATTCATTTCATTTTGCATTGTTTCCACAGAGTTATGTCTTCCAACTCCCGCCCATTCATCATACTTTCTGATGTTGTCATAGAGGACGCTATGTCTTCCACTATACCCATGGTTACACCTGTTCAGCCTGCACCACTTTCACCACCTTTGGCACAGGATACCGAGGCTTTCTACGAGGATGAGGTTGCTCCTACTCCTCAGATTTCACCCATTGCACCACCTCTTGTTACCCGTCCTCTGACAGACTCATCATCCCATACTTCATCAGTTCCAACCGAACCTGTTCTTATGTTTCCTCGTCGCAAGACGATCATTGGTGCTCGTAAGAGCGTACGTCGTGTTACCACTACATTCAGGACACCAGCCATTCCTACACTACCACCATCATCAGATTTACCCACTACTACACCTGCTACTACTCCTTCACCTGCTCTACCCTTGCCGCCTAAAAAGCGTGCAAGATGCACTACCCCAGCCTTACCCACTACTCAGATTTCAGATTTACCACCACCTGCACATTACCACATTGGAGAGAGCTCGCGGGCTGCTGCCGCGAGGGTACCCACTGCTCTTACCTTGGATGCCCAGCTGACTGATCAGCAGGGGCAGTTAGCCAGATTGAGTTACCGAGTAGATGAGATCCTTGCGCCTCGACTAGATGTGGTTGAGGAGGATGTAGAGGGTTTGACCTTAGGTAGAGTTGGTATAGATGTGTCTTATCATGGACTGGAGACACGTCAGCTAGAGCATCAGGAGTTGATAGCCCAGTTGAGGGATGGGTTACCCGAGATTTGAGACAGAGCCGAACAGACTCAGGATGCACAGAGACATGAGGCTGAGGAGATAGCTTTGCTTAGGGAGAGAGTGACTGCCTTGGAGGGTAGAGAGGCTGCTCGTCAGGTTCATATTGATCATTTAGGTGAGATTATCGTTATGATGGACCGTGAGATTCGCCGTCTCAGAGGTGAACCCGGAGGATCGGGGGCACCTGGCGGATCTGGGGCCACCCGGTGGATCGGGAGCACCTAGAGGAGCACCCGGACATGCCTAGTCATAGACTTATGTTATATTAGCTTTTACTATTTCCTAGTCCCGAGGTGTGGGACGTAGTTACAGAACTTGTTGTATTTTGGTTGTTGTAACAAACAAATGTATCAAGTAAGACTCAACTATGTTGGAATTGTTGTGCTACATATTATATCAGTCCATGTATGCCGAAATTTTCATGTATTATATTCATGTGTTGTGATTATATTTATGATGTTTCGTGGTTGTTCCTTATCATTATTGTATTTATACATGTTGTGGTTGTATTTATACTTGTCGTGGTTGCTTATTGTATGGTTGTACTTATACACGTTGAGGTTGTACATGTTGTGGTTGTACGTGTTGTGATTGTACATATCGTGGTCGTATTTACACTTGTGGTGGAGATATATATACGTGTTGTGGTTGTATATATTTTGTACGATAATCATTTCTAGTATGATTGTTGTTGATGTATTTTGTTGTGATGTACCAGAATTATGGCACCTAGGAAAGCAAAACCCAAGGCTGCTGCATCGGCTACCCCAGATATGACTCAGGCTGCTATCCGGAAGCTCGTTAGGGATAGTATAGCCGAAGCTCTAGAAGTTGAAAGAGCCGCTGTTGCCGCAAGAGCTGCCGAAGATGCTTCTCGGATAGGGACATCGGGAGAAGCTAGCAACGGGACAAATGGAAAGAAATGTACTTACAAGGATTTCAAGAGTGGAGATCCTACTTTGTACAAGGGTACTGAAGGGGCTACTGCTATGGTTCGTTGGTTCGAACATACTGAATCTGTGTTTATTTTATGCAACTGTCCGGATGACTACAAGGTAAAGTTTGCCGTTAGTACACTTCGTGATCAAGCCTTGTCGTGGTGGAACTCTTACGCAAAGCCCATAGGAATGGAGAATGCTTACAAGGTCACATGGGATGAGTTCAAGAAGTTGGTAACTAAGAAGTTTTGCCCACGAACGGAAGTGAAGAAGTTAGAGGTAGAGTTCTATGATCTGGTAACCGTGGGAAATGACATTGAGACTTATATTAGGAGGTACCAAGAGTTAGCTGCTCTATGCCCATCTATGGTTCCTGATGATGAAAAGTTGGTGGAGAATTTCATTGGTGGCTTGCCCGAAAACATCCGTGGTGATGTGATTTCTTTTGATCCGCAAACTCTTGATGAGGCAATCAGGATGTCTCAAAAGCTCATAGCTCAAGTTCTGAAGAAAGTGACACCCGCCAACAACAACAATAACTTCAACCGTAACCGTAACTACAACAATAACACCAACAATTACCGGAACAACAACAACTACTCCAATAACCGAAACAACACCAACCATCACAACAACAACAAAAGGAAATGGAATAACAACCAAGGTAACAACGCCAACCAACCACCACCCAAAAGACAAGAAACTGCAAGGGCCTATGCTGCAGGTCCAACTGAAAAGAAAGGTTACACCGGTACTCTACCAAAGTGTAACAAATGCCAAACACATCATAACCCGGGAGATTGCCCTACACCTTGTCAAAATTGTGGGAAGATCGGTCATTTGGCTAAGGGATGCAGGTCTGCTCCTGGGGGAAACAATCAGAATCCACCGCCAACATGTTATGGTTGTGGAGAAGTTGGGCACTTTAGGAACAATTGCCCGAAAGGAAGGAATCAAGGTGGAATAGCTCGAGGAAGGGCTTACGTCATGGGCGGAGATGATGTCCGCGAAGACCCGAAGGTTGTCACGGGTACGTTCCTTGTCAATAATCGTTATGCTTCTATTTTATTTGATTCGGGAGCCGATAGAAGTTTCGTTTCACTTACGTTTGCACCTTTACTCAACATTACACCAACCACACTAGACATTTCATTTCAAGTTGAACTAGCTAATGGGTCTTTAGTTAGCACCAATACCGTTCTCCGTAATTGCACCATCAATTTCCTTAATCATCCATTCAACATTGACCTCATGCCCGTAGAACTTGGTAGTTTTGACATTGTCATCGGCATGGATTGGTTGTCCCGACACCGTGCAAGAATTATTTGTGATGAGAAGGTTGTTCATCTTCCTTATGATGGGGAGACATTAGTTGTTCGTGGAGAGCGAAGTGGAACTATACTTAGTATCATATCATGCATCAAGACCGCGAAGTACATCAAGAAAGGTTGTTATGCATTTTTGGCTCACATTACTGAGAAGAAGTCGGATGAGAAACGACTTGAAGATGTGTCAATTGTTAAGGACTTTCCCGAAGTTTTTCCGGAAGAATTACCTGGACTACCACCTACACGTCAAGTTGAGTTTCAGATCGACTTAGTACCAGGAGCCGCACCTGTTGCGAGGGCACCGTATCGTTTAGCGCCTTCCGAGATGCAAGAGTTGTCGAACCAATTGCAAGAGTTATTGGACAAGGGATTCATTAGACCGAGTTCCTCGCCTTGGGGAGCCCCGGTTTTGTTTGTGAAGAAGAAAGATGGATCTTTCAGGATGTGCATCGATTATCGAGAACTGAACAAGTTGACGGTGAAGAATCGTTATCCACTCCCTAGGATTGACGATTTGTTCGACCAGTTGCAAGGTTCTAGTTATTACTCCAAGATTGATTTGAGATCCGGTTACCATCAGCTTAGAGTTCGGGAGGAGGATATCCCGAAGACCGCATTTAGAACTCGTTATGGACACTATGAGTTTCAAGTGATGCCGTTCGGATTGACTAACGCACCTGCGGTATTCATGGACCTCATGAATAGGGTGTGTAAGCCGTATCTTGATAAGTTTGTGATTGTATTCATCGACGACATCTTAATTTATTCCAAGAGTAGGAAAGAGCATGAAGAACACCTCAGAACGATTTTAGAACTACTCAAGAAGGAGCAATTGTATGCCAAATTTTCTAAGTGTGATTTTTGGATACGAAGAGTTCAATTTCTTGGTCATGTCATTGATAGCCAAGGATTACAAGTTGATCCAGCAAAGATCGAGGCAGTTAAAGATTGGGCTACGCCCAAGTCTCCGACAGAAATTCGCCAATTCTTAGGACTTGCCGGATATTACAGAAGGTTCATTGAAGGGTTTTCTAAGATAGCTAAGCCGCTGACCAAGTTGACACAGAAGAATCAGAAGTACGAATGGGGAGAAAAGCAAGAGTCCGCATTTCAGTTGTTGAAGCGAAAGCTTTGTAGCGCGCCGATTTTAGCACTACCAGAAGGGATTGAGAATTTTGTGGTATATTGCGATGCATCACACAAAGGGCTTGGAGCCGTGTTAATGCAAAACGAGAAAGTGATTGCTTATGCGTCACGACAGCTTAAGAAACACGAGAAGAATTACACTACACACGATTTGGAATTGGGTGCTGTAGTTTTCGCACTCAAGATTTGGAGGCACTATCTTTATGGCACCAAATGTGTGGTATTTACCGATCACAAGAGCTTACAACATATACTTGATCAGAAGGAACTCAATATGAGGCAACGTCGCTGGCTAGAGTTGCTTAGTGACTACGATTGTGAGATCCGATATCACCCGGGAAAAGCTAATGTTGTAGCAGACGCACTTAGAAGGAAAGAACGACCCAAACCTTTGAGGGTCAGGTCATTGGGAATGACGATTATTTCACCATTACCATCAAAGATCTTAGAGGCTCAGATGGAAGCACTCAAAGAAGAAAACCGACCACACGAGAAGATTTATGGTATGCCCGAGAACAAGAATGGTTTTGTAAAGAGATCCGATGGAGTGTTATGCTTCAAGGATAGAAGTTGGATACCTCTCTATGGTGGAGTACGAGAATTGATTATGCATGAATCACACAAGTCAAAGTACTCTATTCATCCAGGTTCTGATAAGATGTATCAGGATCTCAAGCAACTTTATTGGCGGCCCGATATGAAAGCAGAGATAGCGAGGTATGTTAGCAAATGCCTTACTTGTGCTAAGGTAAAATCCGAGAACCAGAAGCCGTCAGGGTTACTTCAACAACCGGAGATTCCTCAATGGAAATGGGAGCGTATTACAATGGACTTTGTTACTAAACTTCCTAAGACCTTAGGTGGATTCGACGCTATTTGGGTTATAGTAGATCGTCTCACCAAATCAGCCCATTTCATACCGATTAGAGAGACTTATTCCATGGACCAACTCGCTAGACTTTATGTCAAGGAAATAGTCTCAAGACATGGAGCACCAGTTTCCATCATATCCGACAGAGATAGCCGTTTTACATCGAACTTTTGGCAGTCATTGCAAGATTCTTTTGGATCTAACTTAGACATGAGCACTGCTTACCATCCTCAGACTGATGGTCAGAGTGAGAGAACAATTCAGACGCTAGAAGACATGCTTAGAGCATGTGTGATGGACTTTGGAAATGGTTGGGCTAACCATTTGCCATTGATCGAGTTTTCTTACAATAACAGCTACCATTCTAGCATCAAAGCCGCACCATTTGAGGCACTTTATGGTCGTAAGTGTCGTTCACCGGTCTGTTGGGCCGAAGTCGGTGATGTACAATGTACTGGTCCAGAAATGGTACGAGATACAACCGAGAAGATCATTCAGATTCGAGAAAGGCTCGAAACAGCTAGAAGTCGACAGAAAAGCTATGCAGATGTTCGACGCAAACCATTGGAATTTCAAGTTGGAGACAAAGTCATGTTGAAGGTCTCGCCTTGGAAGGGCGTAATCCGATTTGGGAAACGCGGGAAGCTAAACCCGAGATACATTGGACCATTCAAGATTTTGGAAAGGATTGGCCCGGTTGCATACAGGCTTGAACTTCCGTCAGAACTCAGCAACGTTCATAACACATTTCATGTTTCAACCCTCAAGAAGTGTCTTTCCGACGAGTCGTCCGTTATTCCACTTGAAGAAATTCAACTAAATGACAAGCTTAATTTTGTGGAAGAACCCGTAGAGATTATGGACCGTGAGGTCAAGCAATTGAAACAGAGTCGAATTCCTATCGTGAAGGTTCGCTGGAATTCTCGAAGGGGACCCGAGTTTACTTGGGAACGAGAAGACCAAATGCGACGCAAGTATCCGCATCTTTTTCCCGAGCCTGCTTCTGAAACCAACAACAATTGAATTCAGGGACTGAATTCCCTTTTGGAGGGGCGACTGTCACAACCCGTAATTTCAGGTCACTTTCCTAACCCCGACAATTCACTATTCATCAGTTACTATTCATCATTTACTATTCACTGATCACTATTCATCACTTCACTATTCATCATTTTCGGAGTCAGTTTGAGACTTCGAGAAGCGTTCAGAAATTTTACTATTCATGTGACACTATTCACTCCCGAGAGGGAATCACTATTCATGTTCATTATTCATTTCAACGTAAACGTAGTTTACGGGTATTCATATTCGCGTAACCGGTTTGGTTTAACTGCGAAATTCATGCATCATCAGTAGGAACACTGCATACGGACTAGGAATAGTCTGCATATCATCAGATTGACATTTTCATACTATTCCACTCGTAGGTTTATCAAATTTATATTTTTATTACATTTGACATTTTACGTATAATTAATTTTAATTAAAACGTTAACGCGCGATCAATAAATATGACTAACACGTCCGACAATCCCCACGATGGTCCCAACATATTTTTATACTCATTTTAACATCAAGAAAATTTTAAAATTCATTTACCCGGTATTTTGCGAATTTATTTAATTTATATCGTACGTTTAATATAATTACGACGGTTTTTGTAAAAACTAAACAATAATTATCCAAACACTCAATACTTGTACCCAACATATTTTTGTAATTTTTATGACTTCGTTAAGTCCCGGTTGACTCCGTTAAAATTTATTTCTAGCAAACACGGTACCCGGTTATACCTAAAACTAATTAAACTACACAATATATATACATACTTATCATTACAATATTAATCCCCAACACAACCCCCCCCCCCCTTTCCCCTAAATCACGCCGGCCAACCCCCCCCCCCCCTCTAGCCCCCATCTTTCATTTTGGCAACTCCATTTAATGCCAACTTACCATCTTGTCTAATATATAAGCTTAATATCATTTTATTTCATTTCATTTACACATAATACTTCAAGTAAACTCAAGCAATATTCTCTCATCCTCCATCCTTTGTGTGCTCGGCCTAGAGAAGAACAAGAAGAAGAAAACATCAATTTTGCAAGATCAATCCATAAACAAGCTTTATTAGTCATCCTATAAGGGTTTTGAAATACAAACTCAAAGGTTTCTTATGTTTTCATCCTCTTTTACTCACTAATCTTTCAAGTAAGTTGTCAACACTCATTTTCATAATTTTTCCAAGTTAATATAATGTTTATATAATTTTTGTAGAAGATTTACAAGTATATGTTAGTTATACCACTCTTTATAAGCTTTTTTTATAAGTTTTGAGCCCTAGAAATGTAAAGCATTCAAACCCTTGCTAGATTATCATGGATGATGAAGTTTAGGACCCATGACACCCTAAGAAGGTGTATGGTAGGCTATGGGATGATTGGTTGTTGTTTGTGAGATTTTTGGACAAGTTACTAACTAGGAAATTGATTTTTGAAACTTATATAAAACCTACTGTCTTTAAAATTTAAACGTGGGAAACTCAGTAGGTATGAGATAATTTTTGGCCAAATATTTAGAAAATACATTCCGAGACGAAGCCGTGGCCGAAAACGGGGATAAAAACGAGTTAATAACGAAGGAGATATGATTTTTACAAGTTTAACGACGAAAACTAATTTTCCGGAAAATTACGTGCTGTTACACGACTTTCGACGGACCAACTGAGGCGTTTAACGCGATCTAGATGACCCGAGCTACTGAAAATATGTTAGTACATGTTAATACGAAACCACGGATATAAAGAACGTCAAAAACAAGCTAATAACGAATAAGATACACGCGTTTAAACATCGATAATACCCATTTCATTTTGACAGCTTTTTAAATAGAAAATGTTTACGTACTAGAAACTATATTTTTCACGTAACGACTATGGAGAACCGTATTCCTTACCCGTTGGAACACGTACGATCAAAGGTTTATTTACGCGACTATCACATGACATTTCAAGGTTTTCAAAACGCCAAGACTAACACGAACGTTTTATACACATTATAACACGACTAGTTTTACGTTAACAAGTTAACATATTTATATCAAGTTTTGGAAAAACATTACATATCAACGATAACTAGTATTTTCAAATGACGAGTGGTATAGGTTACATATACATGTACATGCACTACATTGCCTCATAATCTAAGTAGATTATGCACATTCATGATAGGTTGCGGTTAGTGCACGCGCCTTGTTGTTCCCGTTCATCTCATACTCATAGCATTGTTGTATCATCACTTGAGGTGAGTTTTCATAGCCCCGTTTTTCAATTTATTATTTCATTTCAAATCCCACGGGGGAGAATACATTGCAATCATTTTTATATACGAGCCTAAGTATCAAATTCCCTGTACATAGATTAAGTTACCTTGTTGCCAATGAAAGTCCCCTATTCAGATATCATGAACCGTTAATTCCCTGTAAGCGAGAGTGAGTGGATAGATCTATTGAGGGTGACGCCTCCATCCGTGTTGGCTTTGACCAACAACCGTAAGCGGATGCATTTCATGTCTTTTTCATTTAGAGTGCCTGGCAAAACACTCTGAGGGGCACCACAGATTCAGTCATAGTTTCGGGGTCATGAGCTTAAGGCTATTGTACAATCATTTTTATGTGACTTATGTCATACACTTTATACTTGTGGCTATCGTATAACTTCATTTTATTAAACCTATGATCTCTCACCAACTTTATGTTGACCGTTTTTAGCAATGTATTTTCAGGTAATTAGCTATCATGTGGACATGCATTGGACTATTTTGGAGTCGCGGGGTCGACTTGCATCACTCATCTTATTGCACTTATGTAACCGTTTGATCTATTATGGTTTTGTTTTATAAACTTGCAGCATCATTTTGGGACCTATGTTTTGTAAACTCTGATTTTATTTATGATCAAACGTGTATTTTCAAAATGACACTTTAGGTCGTTCAATATATCCATTGTATGAGACGCCATGAAAGTCACACCAAGGTATTCAATTCCGCTGCCATCAACAGGTAAATTCAGGGTGTGACAATACCAATTGTTGAAAACTAGAAGGGGGGGTTTAATAGTTTTACGTTTTTTTTTTCTTTTTTTTTTTTTTTTTTTTTTTTTGTTATGAAAACCTTTGTTTTTTAAAACTTTGTTTACTTTTAAAATCTTTGATTCGATCTTATGTGAACTCAATACTTGGACAATATGAACTAATAAATCTAAGTAATAAATAACTATGCAAGTAAAGAAATGAAATGAAAGATAGGGATGGAAAGATCAAACCGAGACACAAAGGATTTATAGTGGTTCGGCTACGAAGCACCTCTTCGCCCTACTCCACTCCCCGAGCACCTAACTCAAGAGTTTTCTTCACTATGTCAACAAGCTCCATTATGGCGGAGAAAACCTTACACACTTTCGCTTACACCAATTTAACGACACAAAGCTAAATGTCGAGTTCTAATCGTAGCTAGAACCAATCTCACGACTTCAAGCACAACACAACTTTTTCACAACTTCACACGACTACTTCACGACTTAATTCTACTTATTCACACCACTACTTCTTCACAACTTAGCTCTAGTTCTTCACACCGCTACTTCTTCACAATTTAGCTCTAGTTCTTCACACCGCTATTTCTTCTTCACAACTTAGCTCTAGTTCTTCACACCGCTACTTCTTCTTCACAACTTAGCTCTAGTTCTTCACACCGCTACTTCTTCTTCACAACTATACCAACTAACCCACCAATCTAATCTACTTACTTATATTCACAACTATCTAATTAGTATACACACCTTCTAACTAATATATATATATATACACCTTATACACAAATGAATGAATGATTCACAAAGTATAATACACCAACAACTTAGGTGGTTGGATCACACTAAGTTGTAATACTTCTTGTCTTGAAGAGTAGAAGTATTCTTCTCTTGCACTTGAATGGTTGAAGCTTGAATCACTTGGAAACAAAAGCTTATAATTATATGATCAAAGGATTTAGAAAGATATGAAAGAAGATTTAGATCAGAAAGTTTGAGGTGCAAAAGGTGAGGAAAAAGTCCAGGGATTACCCAGTATTTATAGGAAAAGATTACAGCTGGAGGAGCGGGGCCGGTCCCCTTAATTAGAGGTCGGCCCCCTTAATAATTAAGGGGACCGCCTAGGCAATTAAGGGGGCCGCCCCCCTGTAACGGCTAGAATCTTTGTCTTTTACTGGGGAAGGTTTTTCTGGAATATTTTTGTCATTTTTGGTTGAAAATTTGAATTCATATATTTATAATGATTTAAACATATTTATTTAATACCAAAAATGATTTTCTAAAAGATATAAGATGTTTATGAGATTTTATAAAAAATCTAGTGATTAAGAAAATGTTCCTTTGATCATAAAATGCATTAGGCATTTTGTTTATTCATACCTTAAGTGATTAAGTTGTTGAAATGAATATTTACAACTAAATACTTGTTTACGTACTCATCATTACGTTTAATGATTTTACATTTTGTGATTATCAAAACGTAGAGATATCGAAAAATTTTAATAGCGTTTTTAGGCATTATTTATATCAACAAGTTGGAGGTGGGCGCTTCATGAAAATGGTGATTTCACGGTTAGAGAATTAACAAAGTTGGTGGAAGAAAAGACGCTTGGCGTGGCTAGTGGAGTTGTGGCGACAACTTGGAACAAATGGGTTCCAAAAAAAGTCAATATATTTGTATGGAGGGCGCTAAAGGGTAAACTTCCGGTTCGTGAAGAGTTAGACAAGAGGGGCATTGATTTAGATTCCTTATTATGTCCCTCGTGTGGCGACATGGTGGAATCGTGCTCTCATTGCTTGGTCATGTGTAACTTTGCTATGAGTGTGTGGGACAAAATTTATAATTGGTGGAAGATTGGGATGGTTAATGCTTTTTCCATTAAGGAATTCTTTGCGTCTAATGGAAACGCTAATATCCCTAGTCATTCATCTAAAATGTGGCAAGCGGTGATTTGGACATCTGGGTACTTTATTTGGAAAGAAAGAAACGCACGAGTTTTTAAAAGGAAAGCTTCAAGTTTAAACAAAATAGTGCAAGATATTCAACTTAAAAGTTAAGAGTGGATTGTGAGAAGATCCGGAAAGAAAAGCTAGATGAATTGGCAACATTGGCTTTTTGATCCAGTAAAATGTCGAGTTCGATGAAGTCTACAGATAAGACTTAATAGGTGCAGTCTGATATGGAATGGAAAATTGGGGTATGCAGTTTTATGGTGGTTGCCCAAGTATCTGCAGTCTGCAGTTTTGCCGCATATTTTTGTTTTCCGTCGCTGTGATTGCTACTTCATTTTAAGACAGTGTTTGGCTCAAGTGGTACTGTGATTGCTGCAAGTGTTTATGTGAAGGCTGTGTTTGGTTCTGTATATATTATCTTCGCTACTGTATATGAAGATAATGTTTGGTTCAAGTGCTATAGTGATTGTTGCAAGTGAGTATGTGATGACAGCGTTTGGTTGGCAATAAGATTTATGGGGCTGCTGTGCAGGTGCTTCTGTGAGTGGTTTTATATCCCCTGATGCATAATGTTTACTTGTTGTGGTTCTTTTATTTCTCAAGTCAAGCGTGGGCCAAGTTTTTGGTTAGTGCTTTGGTTTGCAAATTTTGTGTCAGTTTATATGATGCATAATGGTCTTGGATCATGCTATTGTCATTTAGCTCTTTTGGTCCTTGTTGTTAGGTTCATAAAGTCTTGTTTGGTTTTGATTGGTTTTGTTTCTTTTGGGATCCATCCCCCTTAATTGTCTTGTTAAGGTGGTGGGTTGCCTTTTCTTTGTTCTTGTTCCTTGTTTTGGTTCTTTTAATACATGTTGCCTTTCAAAAAAAAAGAAAAAAAAAGTTAATACAAAATAACGTCTAACACTACTGAGTTTTCAAATGTGACCATGATAATATCACAAACTAATTCAAACTATAGAACATTAAATTTAGTGATTTAAGAATAACTCAAATGGGTTTGCAATTCGTGTTAGAGCCTAGGGAGTGGTAACGCCTCCCCGGCGTTATGGTCTAGCTGGCAACAAAAAAAACGCAGCAACGGCGTTATAACCATTTCCATGGTCCTTGCGTTGGGTTTGCGTTGCTCTGGACGTTGTTTTAACAACTTGCGTTGTAACGCAAGAGAAGGCAAGTGTGATTTTGCAAAACATACCCCTCTACTATGTAACGGCTAGTTTGCATGTTAAAAAAAAAAAAAATGAAGTTACCATTTGTATCCAAACGGTTAGTTTTTTCAAAATATTTTTTTTTAAACCCTTATAAATACCCAACAATATAAACTATTTTCACACTTACCATTCTCACACTTAACATCTTTACACACATAACTTATTTTCTAATTTCACAATTATGGCTTGTAAACTTCCACATTCCGTCGAAGAACTGCAACGATATATCAAAAAAGAAACCGAGAAAGGCGACACGGATCGCCAAAATGCTATTGTGGAAGTCATCAAGAAGTTTGAGCTTGCGAAACAACTGAAACGAGTGCAAGGTGCACCAAGAGTTCAAGGTGCATCCAGTTCATCTGAGACACCAAGAGTTGTTGAGCAACAACAACAGCAACCTCATCTGGATCACTTTCAGCTAAGTTTTGAGGAAAATGTGGCAGCTGATGATGGTGGCTGGAACTCTGACAAGGAGCGGGAGCTGAGCAGGTTGGAAGCTCAGTTAGAAGCAGAGAGGTTTGCGAACCACTCTGCGTACGACGACGGTTACGACTCCAACAACTCTGAAACCTGGGATCACCTGGATTACAATTGAAGTTTAAGTTTATGTTTATGTGATGTTTTAATTTAGTATCGTTTTTATTTTATGTTTATGTAACGTTTAAGTATTTCTGTTAAGTATGTTTCTTTTAAATAAATTCATTTCCTTAAAAATAAAAATACATTACAACATATTAAAAATAAATTCATTTCTTTTAAATAGTGTTTGAATGTTTAATGAGTGAAATTGTTGAGGGTAGAATTTGTAAATTGTAATTATAAAAAAAGGTGGGTCCCAAAACGTGGTGTTATTGGGTGTTATGATTTCCTGGTGTTTTTTGGTGTTATGTTATTTGGTGTTGAGATGATGTGGCGTTGACGTGGCGCTGAATTATGTGATAACTCAAGTTATGACTCCCTAGGCTCTTATCAACGTTAGATATAAATGCTAAGCAGTTCACATTTATAAAACTTAAATTACCATGTCATGTGTTATGTAATAAAAATACTAAGAATACAACACTTTATGTATATGTATCGAAAACTTTAAATACATATATTTATTATGCATTTAGACAATTGTTTGGAAATTGAATCAAGCAATACAATATTTTAGTTTCTATAAGTAGATTCAACAAGGTATTTGCGCCCGCCGCGTTGCGGCGGGTACTTTCGTCATGTGTTTGGTTCCATATTTAAAGAAACAAAAGTTATACTGATTGAATATAGATCGCATACTTATACTGTAAATCATTCGAACCTCCGTTTTACCTCCTAACACAGTACGATATATACCTAATATAAAAATAAAGCAAACTAAAATCTATACCAAATGAATATAGCTCTGTTGCTATATAGACGCGATCGAAAATTCACCTTCCTAGCAAGTGTGAACCTGTTGTTCTCTCTTGCAGCACCTATGGAAAACACAAAAGAAAATCAATTTCACATAAATCATGCATACTACAATTACCGAAACAAAATGAGTTCATAACAACATATCTTACACACGTCATGAAACACACGGTGGTTTATTTAAGATTATTTGAGTGTAACCAAATCTTAATCCTACCAAATAAAAAGGGTTCATTCACCTCTCAAATGCC
The DNA here is from genome assembly GCA_021014915.2 of Artemisia tridentata subsp. tridentata. Taxonomy (NCBI): domain Eukaryota; kingdom Viridiplantae; phylum Streptophyta; class Magnoliopsida; order Asterales; family Asteraceae; genus Artemisia; species Artemisia tridentata. The sequence continues at coordinate 262,208,284 of CP139506.1, read as the reverse complement.
ATCTATTTGTCGCCTTCGCATCTTCATATGTGCCAAAAACTGCTATGATCGCAAACACCCCAAAATTGCTTATTTGTAAGCTGTCCTGCAAAAAGCAACCACATACACTCTCAAAACTGCATATCCACCCTATGAAAAGGCAATTACCAGCAAATAAGCACTTTAATAAGCAACCCCAAAACCCTCATTCGGACTTGCTAACTTCAAAAACAAACTTCAGTTATTGCTAATTTGGCAAAACGCATCATAACTGACAATTACCTGTGAGCATTTAAAATGAGTTAAATTCATGTTCACCCATTTAGCTTGCTTATAGGAAGTAAATAAGTAAGGTATCCTGATGCGTGGTTTTGCGACCTTACAACAGGTTTTACCTCTCGAGGGATCTCAAGAGGCTTGCAATCCCCACCAGGCAGTGTACCTGACCGATGTAGTATAGTGTAGTGGCAAGTACCGGGGGATTGATCGTTCTCTAGGGGAATAGTGTCGTTAGGATTGAAAAACTACTCTAATAGGTCTAAGGGTGAGGGAAGATTCTTTTTGTATTTTTATATTTTATGGAAAGCAAGTAAAATCTCGGGTTTGAAGGAGTGGGCGGAATTAGTTGCTAGTCAACTAACCCAAATAACTACAAATGCAAATAAAATAAAATAACTGAAAATAAAAAAAGTTGTGGAACTTATATGGAGAGAAATGTGTTTACTTAGATTTCCTTACTCCCTAACTATCTTTTACCGGTTGATTAGTGTGTATTAATTGCGTGGATGACGGGTGTATTCCTTAATACCAATCGTGGGGTGGCGTACGTACTTCCCCAACTCTATGAACTCCTACTTCACTCCTATGTCGAGCCGGCTAAGAAGCTCCTAACATGGGATCACTAGAATTCGCTCATGCATTAAATACAACCATAATAACCTCAGTACGCATTGGTTCATGTTTCTTAAGACGTTCAAGCAAGTTACCGTATAGGAGGTTAGCCAGTTTTCTTAAGCCTAACATCGATAAACAATCATCCAATACAATTAATAACACACCAACAACCAATAATCAATAGTTAGGTTTCATTAGATCTAAGCAAACACAAGATAAATCTAGCCTAACATGTTAAATAAAAGACAAGAACAAGATATAATCAAACAACACATAGACATATTGAATGATTAATTGATTACTTATCTTCAATTGAACATGGGAGATCCAAGGGTATAAAACCCTTAGAAATAGCAGAAAAATCGTCTTAGGGTTTCTCCTCACAAAGTTGCACACTAATGACTAAAAATTATGAGAATATATATAGAAAATCAGTTCTGACGGCGTCTCGTTATGGGTCTTGACGCCGTCACCTCGTCGTGTTTAGGGTTTCTTGATGGCCTTCTTGACGCCGTCTCCTTATAATCATAAAAAATGCTCTCTGGCGCGTCAGGGGTTGACGGCGTCAGAATGGTGCTTGACGCCGTCTCATGTACTTTTCCAGCTGATTTGGAGACTTTGTCGTTTTCTTCACTTTTATGCTCCAAAAACGTCCAAAATGCATCCTTTTCCAGATTTCTTCTCCAAAGTACCTAAAATGACAAAAGGAACGATTTAGGGCAATATTTGATCAAATAAATACGATTTCGGGCTTAAATGACCCCTAAAAGCGGTACACTTTTCGCTTCATCAAATACCCTTACACTTGAGATTTGCTTGTCCTCAAGCAAATGCGCTTTTATTCTAATAAAAATACAAGTTAGGGGTCATTTAATGCTAATATAAAAGTAATTACAACAAATAGTCGTTCCACTTTAATCATAATAAGCACGGAGATTACAAACTAGCACCTCACAAGTAGTGTTTAGATACTCACATCTCTCAGGTGTCATAAAAGTATATCTCATAAATGAAAATGAATAATATCTCTCACTACCTGTCATAGCAAATAGATTACCATAGGCTTGGGAAAGGATCAAAAACCTCCTCCACTAGGCGTAAGCACCTAAGATAAACTATCAAAGAGGCTTTTAAACGGGTTATAACGTTAGGTGTAGGATATAATAAACATGGTTTTGTTGGATAAAGGATATTTTTCTGGTGGCGAGTTAAAGATCTTGATTAATTACATGTACAATAAGGCGTTGCTAAGCCAAGACTCGACTCGACTTAAGCTAATGAAACAAAAATAACAAAGACTTAAAATAAACATAAAATGAAACGGGATGGTAGTCCGTATGTTTTTTCTACCTTTTCTTTTTCTCATTTTTTTTTTTTTTTTTTTTTGCATACACTCTTGCCCTACCATCCAAAATAATACATCATAGGGGCCTCGGTTCTCCCCTTACACTTGAACTTTTACATAACTTTACAAATAACTATTCTAATGACTCGAATTAAGATAATCAAAACACTTTGAGTACTTTTAAAATATTTAGCACATATGGGGGTAATAATGACGTTCTTCCCCATTACTCCATTACACTAGTACTTTACCCATGAGTCCCAATCGTCCCAAAACAATATGTACAAGGATATGACTCGACTTAGCAACCATGTAATCAATTAGATAATTAACTAAGGGTTTAAACAAATGTTGTCACAATAATGCACTAAAGATGAGTGCATACAAGGTAGGCTAAGGCGATTTGGGTGTACATTTAAGTGGGGTGTAAACAAATTCTTCCTTTAAGTAAAATGCTTAAAGGTTGAAACGAAAAAGATAGGCTCTGAGGGGTGTACTAGGGGTATCGTGTACTAAAAATTAGTACAACGCAAAGGGTGTGGGAGAATTACTTGACCAATGTAGCCAACGTAATTATAACAAAAACACAGGTGTAAAACAATGGGTTAATCCTAATGCCTCTTATCATGTAGTAAATCTAACTACACGAATGTAGTCTCACTTGTGGCCTCGGAATGGTCCTAACGCAAGTTCTAGAATCTAAGTGCTACCGGTACACACATCATAGCATAAATGCTTTTCCTACCAGTTCTAGGGGCGAACCTCACATATTTGGGGTGGAAAATTTTTTAGTTGTACGGTTTTGTGCTAGTCATATAACTCCTATCCATGAGACGCTCATTAAGACCAAAGTTTCACTCCTATATGTTGTAAAAAAATTTAAATTTGGCACTAAAATTGCCTTAACAGGTATTTCTCTCAGTTTTATTACACATCTACCATTAAACAAACAAAAATCAAGCGTAATTGTATTCTCTAAGGTATCGTAATTTACCCCCTTACACTTAAGATGAACATTGTCCCCAATGTTCAAATAACAAGATGTAAAAGTAAATAAGGTAAAAGAATGAAATCAAATACTCCCCTGATTCGTTCGATGAGGATAATGAGGTAACATGGTTAAATCCTCCTCCAAGAAAATGAACGTTGAAAGCTTCCCTTCCGAAATATAAATCATCTTCTTGTCCAATATAACTTGTTAAACCTGAGAAAACAAACACAAAAAACCTGCATAACATCGGCGGGATAAATCTGTATAAGGATATAATGCTTGTGGAATGATTATTTTGCAGATTCCTGGAGTTTATAAGTTAGAGATTTAATAAAGCATTTTATGATTCCAGAAGAAAAACAAAACTTTCAAAAAAAATTCCAGAAAACTGTTCCTGACGCCGTCAGACTAGGGTCTGACGCCGTCAGACTAGGGTCTGACGCCGTCAGAAGTGACCTGACAGATTTTTCATGTTAAGTTTTCGGAAAATTTCTGGAAAAACTCAATCCTTATTTCCTGGAAATCCTGCAAAATATCATTATGACTCGATACAAGCATTTGACTCAAACAATTACTAATATGTATGTTAATTTAATATTGTTATGATTCATGTTCATTTGTTCTAATAAACCGATTTGGATTTCCCTTACACTTATCTTTTGCAAAATACCTTTATATGTAGTTAAGACGAAGTTAAAAACAAAATAAAGCATTTTCACAAATTAGTTTTGAACATGAATCAATAATAATAAAAATTAAACATACATACGGAAGCAAATAAAATCAAACAAACAATCAAACAAAGCAAATAAAAAGGGTTGGGTTGCCTCCCAAGAAGCGCTTGTTTTTGTTCGAGTCACGAGCCTGACTCTGCCCTTATTTAACGGATAAAGAAGAGGTTTTCCCTACACTTAGGGTTAAGTGCGGGTGATAGTAGCGATACACACCGACTCGGTATGAGTATGCCACGTGAGGAAAGAGTGGTGGATGAATTATATGCTCAAAGATGTGGGATCCAATCATCATAACCTTACTTAGTTCAATTGGGTCAATGGGTGAATTGAAGTTTTCTCCTAGAAAGGGATCATCTTCTATCAACCTCGAGAGACTCCTAGTTGGGAATCCATCTTGACCTAATAAACCCGGTTTAAACCCATAGTGTTTCTTGTGATTAATCATGAATGGGTGATGTAAGTATGAAAGGTTATGGTTCACTCCTATGTCAGCTTCCTCTCTACAAGGCTTAGAGTCTACTACCTTCAACGTAAAACTACCCGGACTATATGGTTTGATGGGTGGATCGGGACCTTTTTCATTTCCTAAATTCACATCTAAAGATGGAAGATTAGGTAACGGTTTCGGTTGAGGCTCCGGTTCATCAAAACTAGGAACTTCCTTAGAACTAAAAGAAAGGTTGTGACTACAAGTATTCAAACCTATTTCTTCTAGTTGTGTTTGGTCCAAGGGCTTTACCTCTATTGGGGTTCCTATAGTCTCTTCTACTTCTTCCGGGTAAGTCATGGGTGGTGTGTGTGCCTCAAATGATGGTAGGACTTGTGGGGTACTTGGTGGGCTTATGTTACTTACCTCATCATTCCCTATGTCAAGATCACCTATATCCTCATCATGTGTTTTAGTACAATCTAACCCTAACATTTTCCCAAGTATCTCAAGTGCTTCTCTAGGCATCTCAACTTCTATGTCCGAATCATAAGGATCTTCCTCAATAATCCGACCGTGTTCAAATTGCCTAAAGGATTCATCATGTGTTCTTTGGGATTCAAAGTCATTGGTCATAAAACCTAGGTCTTTTTGATCAATGTGATCATGTTCGGCTAAATCCTCCATCACATCAAGGTCACCTATGTGTTCATCCTGTATTATGGTAGTGCCTAACCATGACATGCAGCTAGGTGGCTCAACTCTACCCTCATCCCCAAACAAACTTGTTTCATGATCCTTGAAATTTGTGGTCAATTGACTTGTATTAATGTTTGTTGGGTTGTCTACTATATAATAATATTGGGCACAATTCTCAATAGCTTCCCATGCTTCCTCAGCACTTAATTCCCTAAGATCCCTGCCGGCAAAATGGTAAATGTCCCTTTGGGCATGTCGGTCAACATGATTGTAAAAGATTTGAGTTAGGGACCAAAAATCGAAGTTATGATGAGGGACTTTTTGGAGTAAATATTTAAAACGAGTCCATGCATCATAGAGATGTTCATCTTTATGTTGTTTAAACATCAAGATGTCATATGGAGTGGGTGAATTACGTGGTTGGTGGTATGGTGGATTCGCGTTCTCCATAATGGTGAACGGAAGAGTCAATGGAAATTACGAACAAACACACAAAGAAATAAGATAGACTAAAGAAGAACCTAAAAATAAAATAAAAATTCTCACTAGAAAGGAATCTAGTGAGTAGACCTAATAAAATAAAAATTCAACCTAAACAATAACTATTCCCCGGCAGCGGCGCCAAAAACTTGATGCGTGGTTTTGCGACCTTACAACAGGTTTTACCTCTCGAGGGATCTCAAGAGGCTTGCAATCCCCACCAGGCAGTGTACCTGACCGATGTAGTATAGTGTAGTGGCAAGTACCGGGGGATTGATCGTTCTCTAGGGGAATAGTGTCGTTAGGATTGAAAAACTACTCTAATAGGTCTAAGGGTGAGGGAAGATTCTTTTTGTATTTTTATATTTTATGGAAAGCAAGTAAAATCTCGGGTTTGAAGGAGTGGGCGGAATTAGTTGCTAGTCAACTAACCCAAATAACTACAAATGCAAATAAAATAAAATAACTGAAAATAAAAAAAGTTGTGGAACTTATATGGAGAGAAATGTGTTTACTTAGATTTCCTTACTCCCTAACTATCTTTTACCGGTTGATTAGTGTGTATTAATTGCGTGGATGACGGGTGTATTCCTTAATACCAATCGTGGGGTGGCGTACGTACTTCCCCAACTCTATGAACTCCTACTTCACTCCTATGTCGAGCCGGCTAAGAAACTCCTAACATTGGATCACTAGAATTCGCTCATACATTAAATACAACCATAATAACCTCAGTACGCATTGGTTCATGTTTCTTAAGACGTTCAAGCAAGTTACCGTATAGGAGGTTAGCCAGTTTTCTTAAGCCTAACATCGATAAACAATCATCCAATACAATTAATAACACACCAACAACCAATAATCAATAGTTAGGTTTCATTAGATCTAAGCAAACACAAGATAAATCTAGCCTAACATGTTAAATAAAAGACAAGAACAAGATATAATCAAACAACACATAGACATATTGAATGATTAATTGATTACTTATCTTCAATTGAACATGGGAGATCCAAGGGTATAAAACCCTTAGAAATAGCAGAAAAATCGTCTTAGGGTTTCTCCTCACAAAGTTGCACACTAATGACTAAAAATTATGAGAATATATATAGAAAATCAGTTCTGACGGCGTCTCGTTATGGGTCTTGACGCCGTCACCTCGCCGTGTTTAGGGTTTCTTGATGGCCTTCTTGACGCCGTCTCCTTATAATCATAAAAAATGCTTTCTGGCGCGTCAGGGGTTGACGGCGTCAGAATGGTGCTTGACGCCGTCTCATGTACTTTTCCAGCTGATTTGGAGACTTTGTCGTTTTCTTCACTTTTATGCTCCAAAAACGTCCAAAATGCATCCTTTTCCAGATTTCTTCTCCAAAGTACCTAAAATGACAAAAGGAACGATTTAGGGCAATATTTGATCAAATAAATACGATTTCGGGCTTAAATGACCCCCTAAAAGCGGTACACTTTTCGCTTCATCATATCCTGCCATTCGAGAATGCGTCTGAGATTTTCAAGTAATTGTCAGGTTAAAATATCATTTGTAATTATTTACTAATCAAAGTAATTAGAGTTATACAGTCAGGCTAACCCTAAATCATGTACACTAATATTTAAACCTAGTATAACTGGGTAACAAATAGGAAAGACTATGTGAACTTACCATTAATGTAACGGCTTGTTTGCACACAACAACATAATCCAGTAAATTTCTGAAATAAACCATTAAAAAGATGAAATAAAATTAGCAATATCAACTTCATCAAAACTAACAAATAAATAAGCTAAACAATTAATAGCTTAAGATTTAATTATACCTTCAACTTCATGACCTCATTAACGGGTACGGTGTATCCTACACGTCACCTTTTTTTCAACAGTTTCTTCGGAAAAACTCGACCTGCAACATCGTTCTCATTTGCTTAGATCCTAAGTAAATCAAAATACCCACAAATTTTACAAAACTGAAGATATTGAAAAGGATGAAGAAAAGACTTACGGATAAAAGAGATGTTGCTATCCTACTCAAAATAGTTGGAACCTGCACTTAAACAAAAAACCATGAATAAAAATACTAACTTTTTATTGAAAAAAATTAACTTGAAATCGATTTGTTTACTTCAACATTTTTTTTGATCCATGAATCCATCTCAAAAGCAACCACCAATAGCGAGAGATAAACCATCTGATGGAGTATGAAACAAAATAAGGCATTTAACATCGGATTAAATGAACAACTTGAAAGTGCTTAATAGCTTTTACAACTTACAACAAAACAATTAGAAAAGTGGAAAATATCCTGCAATAACCTCACAAAATTTGAGTGGATCAACCATCTACAATGCTTGTAAATTTTCAAACAGCTACTCATATTCCCACATAACAACATCATTATATGCGTCAGCCTAAAACGCAGATTATCATAGATACCAACCTGCGCATATGTACAAAAATAAATTGTCGTTTGTTGTGCCTACAGTTGCACGCATACTTGTAGTCTGGAGCGAAACTGTTTGGTGGTACTCGCCTATTGCTACCTAAGATAATAACACCCGTCAGTAAAATAATATAACGTGATTCACAAATCAGACAGTATTCCAAAAAGGAGAAAGAATCAATACCAACAATATACTCATCTAACAGGATTAAAAGTTGTAAGTTGACTTGGCTGAGGCTAATGATGGTGGCCAATTATTCTGATCGCAAGAACTGCGGCCAACATTTTTCAGCACAATACTTATGCCTATCAAGTTAACAAAAACCTGGAATATCAGCACTATATAAAAAGCCACCTGTGTCACCTAAATGATAATTTTAAAACGGTAAAATAATTAGGAGGCACCACCTTGAGTAACACAGGCGGTAGATATGGTATTTAAATTGGCACTTCTGGAAACGCGTCTTAAGCCATCCGTAATGACTGGTTGGTTTCGAAGAATATACGCTCAACTCACGAATCCCTCATTACTGCCAATACATGAATTCGTTGATACAAACAAAGGCACGCACGTTGGAAAACCATTGCCACCAAGAACCGCACTGAGAATAATAGGCATTCAAATATCAACGACAAATCTTCCACCAAATTGTCCAGGATGTGCTATTCTGAAATTAGTCAAAAAATGCAAAACAAAGGTTAGTATACTCATACACCTCAAAAGATTGTTCAAAACCTTTGTTTTATATAATTTGAAGGGGTTTTGGTTAGCACCTACCGACAATGGACCAAGGCCCTCACCCAAATAAGCCTTGTAAGCTGATGCCATGATTGCCGTCGTCTTGCAAATCCATGTATAACTGCAACCGTCAGTCTAAATTTTATGATTTGACCCGGTTGAAATCAAGCAACTCCCAAATGGGCTTAGATTGTCATATAAAAAATGCATTAAATGTTTGATACTTACTTTAGTACAACCATAGGTTTTCAGCAGCTTTAGCGAGTTATCGATAGTGAATCCATGTTTTTCCGCAGTTAACATTATGCCCCATGCTAGATCTCTACTTTCCAGTTTTCTTGCATATTTTGTAAGAGCAAATGCGATCTTAAAGCTGACCTGTATTTGATATTTTAATCAGCAAGCAATATGCACATAATGAAAACATGCTATTTGTAAAATGTACAACATAAACGCCGCAAATGAATACTATCTTGTTTTAGTGGTGTCAAACCATCATCTTTAACGGAGCAATGAAAATTTTAAAAAGATTTATATGCCCATGGCCGAGTTAACTTAGTGAAAGTTGTTTGAATGATCTTCCCAAAGTTTTTAGAAATGCAACAACCACTTCATCACGGTCACATTTTTGAGCAGTTTACTTATACCTATGAAGCTAACAAAACCTGGAATATCAGCACTATATAAATAGCCAACTGTGTGACCCAAATAATAATTTTAAAAAGCTAAAATAATTCAAACGCACCCCATAGGGCCCCTAATAAGCAAAACCAAACACACCGCTCCCTTTAGGTGGTTGTCGCCCTATTTAAGCCACAACGAAAAGTATGCTATCCAATTTTACCAAGCATATATCTCAATAACACAATTCAATCCAGAACTCATTTTGTAACGTTCACGTTTTCAATGATAGTGAAGAAAAAAATAAACCATACCGAATATGTTCTTTAAGTATTAGTTTCGTCATCTAAATGTTTGCGCAAATCACCAAACACACGTCTCCCCCTCCATAGTAGCTTCCTGCATATTGCAAGTATAAGCCGTTAAAGCTGTATGCCTCCAATATTAAAAATAAATGTGAGAAAAAACAACAAACTTAGTAATTGCAAAATTCACTTACTAAAGGGGAGCAAAACATGAAAAGGACATCATTTCCTGGAACCTTTCTTCAGACTAAAAGACCATTATTTCAAATCTGCAAAACATAAACTGAAGGTAAAAATACTAATCAAAACCAAAACTTATTCACTAACAACTAACTCAACAAAGTTCTAATTACCCCCCAATTATTTTTTTTTTGTATAAAATAGTAAAAACAAACATCCGTGTAATCTTCTTCTACTTTTAATCTTAACCTTGTTGTTGAGAATTCGATTTGCACGAATTGGACAACCGCCATATGGAAGAAGGAAAGGTCGGCTCAGAAAACTACCCAAAAATAATATCTATCTACAACTTTAGACGATGTTACCTGAAGATCTGAACGTCGGCTACAAACAGTTCGTCAAGGATGTGTGCATATTTTAAGAAACGAAAACTTGGTCAAGTCTTTCGGGTAACTTTAAAATTAAATTTATTGGTTTATGCTATTGTTAATACAAATATCGCTTAAAAACATTATTTATATTTTACGATCTTTACTCAGTTTTGTTAACGACAAATTGTAAAGTTTATTTTAGCAAAACATAAATATAGTTTAAAAGTCTTTTACTTAACATCACTTAAACAACATTACATGTTTTTATAAAAGTGATTGTAAATTAGTTTAGTATACTTTAAAATGTATAAAACATGTTATATGTTAAAAATGTCACATAAGTATAATTAGTAAGTTTTGTAATTAGTATGTCTTATTAAGTAATAAGGAACCAAATACTTTTTAGTTAAACATTAACTTACTACACATTTCATACAAACATTTTTAAGTTACTAACACATGCATTTTACAAATAAACTTTCTTTTTTAAGTAATTCTAAATATAGGAATAATGTATGTATTTACATCATCACTTGCATCACATATGTCTTTTCAAGGAAACATTTGTGTAAGAGACATGTCTCATTTTGTTTAGATTTACACTCCAAGATCTCAAAGTTGACTTTGTGAGATCTTGAGAATATTGTGTTAGATTTAGAAAGATTTATGTAGGATTCTGTCAGACATACTGGCGGAACCAAATTGGACAACGGACGGAACCAAAGTAATGGTTCCGCCGTTTCCGTGGGTTGATCTGTTCTTTTGCCTATAAATAGCAAACTCCACTTTGAGTTTTTCTCATCACTTGCAATCATAATATATTTTATATACTCTCATTCTTCTCTTCTAACTCAGATCCATTTCATATTTGTGAGCTTTCATTGTAGATAGAAGATCACAAATTCACCCAAGCTTCAACACAAAGTTGCAAGACTTGTTTGCATAGCATAGTGTAAACTTATCAAGTTTATACATCATTTGATTGTATTTATTCAGTAGTGATCGGTTAGAATTTTAGTCCTTAAAATACTTAGTGTGTCGGGAGTTGTTGTACCCTTGTGAAAGAACTACCGGGAGTTGTTGTACCCTTGTAAAAGAACTATCGGGAGTGGTTGTACCCTTGTAAAAGAACTCGACATCTAGCTTATGTTCGGTAATAGTGTGTAAGCAACGTGTAAGGTTTTCTCCGCAGGGAAAAGGAGCTTGTTGACTAGTGAAAGAAACTCTCGAGTTGGATAACTCGGGGCGTGGAGTAGGGCAAGGAAAAAGAGTCCTTGTAGCCGAACCACGATAAACATTCGTGTCTTGGTTTGATTGTTTCTTACTCTTGCATATTACTTATTGTTTGTTTGTTTTATATATTGATTACACGTAAGGTTTTTAAAGGATAAACAAGTTTAAAAACCGGTAAACTATTTAACCCCGCTTCTAGTTTTCCACAATTGGTATCAAGAGCTACGTTACTCAAGTTTTTAAAATATATTGTATCTTAAAAATTGAAACGATCCATGGATTTTGAAAACTTTAAAGAAGGGCAATCTATGCAAATACCACCACTTTTTGAACCTAATGGTTTTATATATTGGAAAAATCGCTTTGAAACTTACGTGAAGTCAAAGGATATAGATCTATGGTATATCATTATAGAAGGAGATCATAAACCTACTTTTAAGGATATTGGAAGTGGTCGGGATGAGGATAGTACACTTACTAAACATAGTGATAATCAAAAGAAATTAATTGCTAAAAATAATGAAGCTAAAATGATGCTTTACAATGCCTTACCAAAGAAAGAATATGAAAGAGTCTTTATGTGTAAAACCGCTAAAGAAATTTGGCAATCTTTAATAATCACTCATCAAGGAAATTCACAAGTTAAGGATAATAAAATTGATTTTCTTGTCCAACAATATGAACAATTTTCTATTCCCGAAGATGAGATTATTGATAATGCATTTGCTAGATTTAACACCATCATTACTTCACTTAAAGCACTTGATGAATCTTTTTGTAGTAAGAACTTTGTCAGGAAATTTCTTAGAGCACTCCATCCGAAGTGGAGAGCAAAAGTGACGGCTATTGAAGAATCCAAGGATCTTTCAAGCATGTCACTTGACGAGCTAATTGGAAACCTTAAAGTTCATGAAATGGTGATGGAAAAAGATTCGGAGATAGTCAAAGGAAAGAAAGAAAAAGTCAAGTCTATTGCCTTGAAAGCTAGAGTTGAATCAAGTGATGGTGAGGAATCTAGTTCGGATAGTGAAGATGAAGAATATGCCATGGCGGTTAGAGACTTCAAGAAGTTCTTTCGAAGACGTGGAAAGTTCGTAAGGCAACCTAGAGATGAAAAGAAATTTTCCCGGAAAGATCATGATGACAAGAAAGTCAAGAGTGAAAGAAAGTGCTTTAGATGTGGAGATACAAGTCATCTAATAGGAGAATGTCCAAAACCACCCAAAAGCAAAACTCAAAGAGCTTTTGTAAGTGGTGCTTGGAGTGATAGTGAAAATGATGACGAAGAGCCAAAAAATGACGAAGTGGCTCTCATGGCTCAAGACTCAAATGAGGTTTGCTTGAAAGTGTGTTTTGGAACCGGATGAATGGATCAAAGATAGTGGCTGCTCAAGACACATGACGGGTAACAAAAGCCTCTTTTCAACATATCAAGTTTATGATGGAGGTAACGTTACTTTTGGTAGCAAGCTTAAAAGTAAAATCATCGGAAAAGGTACAATCTCTGATGACTCTCTCTCTATTAATGATGTTGCTCACGTTGACAACTTAGGATTTAATCTTCTTAGTATTAGCCAACTATGTCGTAAAAAGTATAAAGTCCTCTTTAGTGAAAATGAAAGTAAAATACTAAAAGATGGTATAACCATAGCTAAAGGTGTTCTTAAGAACAACGTATACGTCATGAAAATTGATAAAACATCTAGAGATAAACTTTGTCTTGCTTCATTAGATGAGTCCTCAACTCTTTGGCATAGACGTTTGGGTCACGCTAATATGAGACTTATTCAATCCCTATCCTCTAAGGAATTAGTTAGAAACCTACCCAAGTTGAAATACGACCAACACTTTTGTGATGCTTGCAAAATTGGTAAACAAGATCATAGTAGCCATAAGGCTAAAAACATGGTGTCTACATCTAGGTGTCTAGAACTTTTACATATGGATTTGTTCGGTCCATCCGCTAACAAAGTTATGGAGGTAACTTCTACACTTTGGTTATAGTAGATGACTATTCACGGTATACATGGACAAGATTTTTGAAAAGTAAAAATGAAGCTTTCGAACAATTTGAAATTCTTAGTAAGAAAATTCAAAATCAATTAGGAAATTGCATTGTGTCAATTAGAACGGATCACGGTCGGGAATTTGATAATGAAATACAATTTGGTGAATTTTGTAATAAAAATGGTATTACACATAACTTTTCAGCTCCTCGTACTCCTCAATCTAATGGTGTAGTAGAACGTAAAAATCGGACACTTCAAGAGATGAGTAGAACAATGCTTAACGAACAAAATATTCCATAAAAGTTTTGGTGTAATGATGTCGACACATCAACTTATATCTTAAACCGAGTCCTAATTAGACCATTTTTAGATAAAACTCCATATGAATTATATAGAGGTAAAAAGCCAACATTAGGATACTTTAAAGTATTTGGGAGTAAATGCTTTATACTAAACACCAAGGATTATCTCACTAAATTTGACCCAAAGTCTTATGAAGGTGTATTCCTTGGATATTCACAAAATAGCAAAGCTTATATTGTTCTAAATAAAGAAACATTAAGAGTCGAGGAATCGTTGAACGTATCATTCGATGAAAGTCCACCTCCCTCTAAGACATCACCTTTGGTAGATGATGAATTAGTTGAAAGTCAAGTTATTGAAAAACAAAATGATTTAGAAAATGACAAGGAAGATGAACTATTAAATAGAGAAATAGTCAATGTTAAAGAGTCTAAAAGCCATCCATTAGATTATGTTATCGGTAAGCTTAACGAAAGAACCTTAAGATCAAAAGCTCAAAATGAAAGTAACTATTTTTGTTTTATATCTACCATTGAACCCACAAATATAAATGAAGCTATAAAAGATGAATCTTGGGTAATAGTTATGCAAGAAGAATTGAACCAATTTATTAGAAATGATGTTTGGACACTAGTTCCTCAACCAAAGAATCAAACGATAATTGGAACAAAATGGGTCTTTCGAAATAAAATGGATGAAAACGGAGTTGTGTCTAGAAACAAAGCTAGGCTAGTAGCACAAGGTTATAATCAACAAGAAGGCATTGAATACGATGAAACTTTTGCTCCTGTTGCTAGGCTCGAGTCAATTAGAATTTTACTTGCATATGCATGTGCACATGATTTTAAACTTTACCAAATGGATGTAAAAAGTGCATTCTTAAATGGCTTTATAAATGAAGAAGTTTATGTTGCTCAACCCCCGGGCTTTATCGAATTTGAAAAACCTAATCATGTGTATAAACTTAAAAAAGCTTTATACGAACTTAAGCAAGCTCCAAAAGCATGGTATGATCGACTTAAGACTTTCCTAGTTGACCATAAGTATACCATGGGCCTAGTTGATAACACTCTCTTCACTAAAAAGAAAGAGTCACACATTATCATAGTTCAAATATATGTTGATGACATTATATTCGGATCAACTTGTCAAGAACTATGCGACGATTTCTCAAAAATCATGCATGACGAGTTTGAGATGAGTATGATGGGAGAACTCAACTTTTTCTTAGGACTCCAAATTAAACAATTAGAAGATGGGATATTCTTTCATCAATCTAAATACATTAAAGACATACTTAAGAAATTTGGTCTTGAAGACTCTAAACCCATCAAAACACCTATGTCCTCGGAAACCAAACTAACAAAGGATGAGGAAAGTGAATCCGTAGATAACACTAAATATAGATGTATGATTGGTAGTCTACTCTATCTTACGGCAAGTAGACCCGACATTATGTTTAGTGTTTGTCTATGTGCTCGTTTTCAAGAAGATCCTAAAACTACCCATCTCGAAGCCGTAAAACGAATATTTAGATACATCAAAAGCACCACACATCTAGGATTATGGTATCCCAAAGGAACGGGAATGGAAACCATAGTGTATGTCGACTCAGACCATGTCGGTGACTATGTTGATAGAAAAAGTACAAGTGGTATTTGTACTTTTGTTGGACATTGTCTCACCTCGTGGTTTTCCAAGAAGCAAACGGCTCTCGCTATCTCAACAACTGAAGCCGAATACGTATCGGCCGGAAAAGCATGTCAACAAGCTCTTTGGATGAAGCAAGCTCTCGTGGACTACGGAATTTCACTAAACGACATATCCATTCTTTGCGATAACAAAGGAGTAATCGACCTTAGTAAGAATCCAGTTCAACATGCTCGTACCAAACACATAGAAATCCGTCATCACTTCCTTCGTGACAATGTTCAAAAAGGAAACATTTCTATCGAGAAAGTATCCTCCGAAGACAACATTGCCGATATTCTCACAAAACCCCTTAAACGAGAACCATTTAATCTTCTTAGACTAGGACTAGGACATATGGAACCTACTTCATAGGTTTGAACGTTTAATTAATCGTAGAAAATCAAAACAAATAAAATTTGTTTTTCCACCTGCAGGACTGGCGGAACCAAAAGACACAAAGGGCGGAACCCTCTGTTTGGTTCCGGCCATTCCGTCAGGCACCAGCTCAGACTTTTTATTTTTTATATTAAACCAAACAGTCCCATACTTTAAACCACTCACCAAAACAGTTACTATTCACTACCATATCCATTCTCACACGAAAATTAGGGTTCCTCTTCAATAATTGTTCAATCCTATCATCATTGTAAGTATTCTTAACTTAATTACTCTCTTGACTTGTGTCTAGGAATTCTATTTATGCACAAAATCAAAAACTTGGGGTTATGCATTATATTTAATTAAATCATGTAGTGCATTAGCTGTAAATAAAACTAATCATGTTTCCCATAGTTAGGAATTGCATCTTTAAGGACATTGTCTTGTTTTCCAAACACCCATGTCTAAATTTTGAAAAATCTTCTCACAATTAGGAAAAATGAATTTTCATCACATTGTTTATACAAATGAAAAACGTTGTGTTTAAAACATCACTTGCATTGTGTCTCTTGAATGCTAAAGGGAATACATAACTAATATGTATTTTCGGGTACATTCAACCGTAGCTATATTGAATTAGGAGCGTTTGGGTTATCTCATAATTCTTACAAAACTTGCATAAGCAAAACCATTTTGAGCATTAAAATGAGTCGAGATAACCATACCTCCACATTGTTTTCATATAGGCACACACTAGAATTTTAATACTTAAATAATTGTTTACCTAGTCTAAAATATGAAAATTGTGTTTCAAGGTTTTATCATGCCTCCCGCAACTTTCTATGACCACAAGGACACCATCAAATACCTACCTAAACACCATAAGACCAAGGGATTAACCAAAGACCAAGTTGAAATCTTTAAGAACCTAGAAAAACATTATGTCCATGAGGGTAGAACCATAGACCCTTCTTTCCTAGCCGGAACTAACATCCGTGAGGAACTATCCTTTATAAACTTCGATTGTCTTTTAGACATTGATGAACCCATTTGTCCTCGTTTTATCTTAGAGTTCTATGCTACCATGACTCTTCGCACGGATGATGATGGTATCATGTCCTTAGCCTTTGCAATCAACCATCATGAGTTTGAAATCTCCTTAAATCAATTTGCTTGAATTCTAGGTATTCCAAATAGGGGCACATGTATTTACACCGACAAGTGGCCACTTTCAATTCTTGATTCTATCCATGACCGTATCCATCCTTATGACACCCCTTTAGTGAGTAAGGAAGTTATCCGTGACCACCTTTTTGTTAGAACCTCTCATACTAGGAGAACTCGAACGGGAGAAGAAGTTGCTAAAGACCCTTTTGGAATGGAGCTTAATGAGTTGAAACCACAATTTTTGAAATGGGAAGAAATTATTAGGGCCAGTGTCATAAGCACCTTAGGCAATAGGGATCATATCAACGCTTGTCTCTCCTACATTGTAAAACCCAAAAATCTAGAACATGTAAAAAGACCAAATTGCCCTTATAACTTTAAAGTTTGATTAATAAGTTTATAAAGTACCAAATTAATCCCGAACCTTTGGAAATGAACGAGATTTGAAGCAAAGTAATTTATATTACTACATTTTGACATTTTGTAAAGTACAAAAATTATATGATCACACATATACATTATACATGGCCGATTATAATTATTATGTATTAAATTTATTATTAGTAATTCTTTATAAACTAAATAAATAAAGATAAGCACAAAATAAATTAGGAGATCTTCCAAAATCAGAAATTGATCCCTTATACCTTACTTGGACCGAAATCCATACCTCCCTTCCCCTATTATACACGGTTTCAATATTTTTTCCCTTTTACTATACCGAAACCCTAAAAATAAAACACACAACTCTCTCAAATTCGTACGGCTTTTTGGGAACACTTTGGGTATTTTTCTGGTGATCTTCTGCATCAAAGGAAGCTGGGAAAAATAGTTTGGAGGTCGTGGGTTTGCTCGTTCGATCGTGGGAATTGTTATTGTGTCGATAGTTGATCCGAGAGGTATATAATCCATACGCTTCATTCGATCGTCCTAATCTTCTCCTGGTATTTTTCCTATGTTACTCACATCATATATGTTCCATAAAAATTAGTCTAATCGAATCATGCAAGCTTAATCGATCGTTATAATTTTAAAGGGTTAAAACACGTGTAAAATCTAAAATACTTCATACAATTTTTTTGGGTTCCATACTTATTTTATTTGAGCTCTATACGACACATAAAACTCTGGAAAAATGTTCATTCGATTTGTTAAAGCCTATATAACCTGTGTCGAATTATTTTGTTAATCGGGTGTAAAATAAAAACGAAAAAGAAAAAGGAAACAAAGGGTACGATTTAGGTCTAGGGTTTTTGGGATGGATTTGGTTTAATAAATGCTTTATAATGATGATATAATGATTGCTAATCATGGGAAAAATCTAGGGTTAGGGTTTTGCAATTCTTTTAAAAACCGATTGTGAATATATAAAAGTTTGGGTGTGTTTTGTAAGTTTATAAACTTGTGGGATATTTTTGAAACACTCTCTGGTACTGTAGAAAATGGAATAAAATATAATATGAGGGCCTAATGTGTAAATATTGTAACTTAGAGGTTTAAATAGAATTATATTATATATTAAATCCGATTTCTAAAATTAAAGGACTAAAACTGTAAATATGGTATACTTGGCATGTTTCGACCTGGAATATAGTATAGGGGCTGTTTATGTCATTTTTGTATTGTTGGATGGCTTGTGTGCTCATTTGATTAATTATATACCTTAAATGGTTAAATATGTAATTATATGGTCTAATGTGTAAAATTGTAAACGAGAGGGACTAATTATGTAAATACAGAAACTTTAGGTTCATTTGCTGTAAATATATGTTAGGGGCTGAACTTGACACTCTTGGAGAATTATGTGCCTTAAAGGTTAGATTTATTAATTAATGGTTTAATTAGGATAATTCTGTTTAATTAGGGTTTATTTTGTAAACTGTGATACTTGAGGGTGTGAACTGTATTTATGTGATAACTGAAGTACGTGGGTTGTATATATGTGTATGTGATCAATTATATTCAGTTTCGACCTTCACTTTCATTTTTGACACTTTTAACCCTTTTATATGTATACTATTCATAAGAAACCCTAATCTTGGAATACTTGCATAAATTGAGATCCATAATCTAAAATGATATGAAAACTTTATAAAATGATAAACTAACTATACTAAACATATCTATAATGGGAAAACCTTCTAAAATTGGAAACCTTCCAAATAAGGAAACTTACTAAAAATAGAAAGTCTTCTAAAATACTTAACTTACCTAAAATAGGAAGCTACTAAATGGAAAGATAACTAAAAGAGGTAACTTGTGTGATTTGGGACACTTCTTGATTCGTATCCATTCTTCTCTAGGTTCGGTGAAGCGGGAGTGATCCATTTCTACTTGTTTGTTTGACCTTGCTTTTGCGTTTGGACTAAGGTACAGATATTCCGTACTCTTCGGCTAGAGTACAATTTTCTTTCTCTCATGAATTTTCTCTCTCTCCTCTATATTTGACCCTTTGATATTGAACCTTTGATATATGATCCTTTGATATTTGATCTTTGATATTGAACCTTTGATAATGATCCCTTGATATTCGACCCTTTGATATTTGAACATTGACTAGTTGACCCTTCAGTATTTACCCAGGTATTACTTGTTGTGGAGTAGCCACAACCATAGCATTGATGCACCAATGTTATGTACTCTAGTGTGGTTGGAGAGATGTACCACACCGTCCCTAATTTGTTATCTGCTGCTACTACGATTATGATTTGTTTGCAGGGGCGTATGGATGCATCCTAGATTTGATTGATTGATTGATTGATTGTTTGATTGAGATTACTATATTGACTACATGATTATATATTACATTGTTTGGTGACTGGGTATGCGTGCATTGCAACCTCTCACATATTGGGAGTTGATCACTCCATATTGGGTTACTATTGGATTGGATATTGATTGGGCCTGGGGTAAAATACTGAATCCACATACATTACTTCTTACATTTAACCTTGATATCTTTTGATTACCCATTTGACACCATATGTAATCTATCTTCATATTCCTTTGATTATTCCTAACTCTATTGTATTGTTTTGTTATTGGTTGATATCTGTTCACTGAGCTTTTTATGCTCAGCCGCTTTCTTTTCCATGCGGCAGGTACTAAAGCTAGGAGCGGGGTTTAGCTTTGGGGATGAGAGTGTGTGGACCTACCCTAGAGTTTCTTTGAATAATGGACTTTGTTTTATTTTATCGCATTTCCAGATTTTGGATATTTGTAATCGTACTTTCCTTTGTTTGGATTTGGGGCACTTGGATGTTGTTTAGTCCCCGTTAATACTCTTTGACGTTTTATTCTAGAATTCCGCTGTTTGGTTTGGATTTGTTTGTATCTGATGTGTAACCATATTATTGTGATGTCTCTACCCTTGTCGGGTTGGGGCGTTACAATTTATGGTATCCGAGAGAACGGGTTTGGACCTTGCAGCTTAGGCCTTGACCTGTGAGGATTGGGTAGACGCTAGGCTTTCGTTTCGTCATCGTATTCATATTCGTTTGTCTTTCGCTAACCGTTTGATGTCGTTTTAGATGGTGAACACTCGGAACAGAGGTGGTGATGCTAACCCTCAGAATATTGAGGAGATTGTTGCTCAAGCAGTAACTGCTGCTATCCAGGATTTGCGTAACGATCGTAGTAATGGGGCTGGAGGCAGCAATGAGGGGATTCATGTGTGGATTGAACGTTTCAACAAACTGAAGCCCATTCCCTTCAAGTCAGCTGCCACTCCTACTGAGGCAGGTGACTGGATTACTCATTGTGAGAAGTTGTTTCAGGTGATTGGTTGTCCGGATGGGGTGAAAACTCGCTTAGCCGCCTTCAAACTTGAGGGTGACGCTCTCAACTGGTGGACGTTGTATGTTCAGGCGAAGGGTGGTAATTTTGCTGAGACTTGTACCTGGGCAGAATTTCGTGAGGCTTTCTATAAGCGGTTTATCCCTCTCTCAGCACAGCAACAATACGAGAGAGAGTATGGTACTATCTATCAGACAGATCGAGAGAATGCGGCTGAATACATGGAGCATTTTCTTAGGTTGGCCAGCTTTGTAGGGCCTACTGTGGCAGGGGATGCGGCTAGACAGGCTCGTCACTTTAAGTGGGGATTGAAGCGCTGGATACTTGACCGTATTGTCAATACGGATTATGCTGATGTGGCGATGGTTTGTGATGCGGCGCGTAACATTGAGATGTTGCATGAGGGCGGAACGTCGAACAAGAGAACTCGTGATGGAGACAGGATACAGTCTGGGCCATCTGGTCAGCAGAACCGGGGTTCTGATAATCGGGGTCGTTCTGAGCAGAATTTTGATAACCGTGGTCGTTCCGACCGTCAGTTTGAGCACAGGGGACAGTTCAACCGGGGACAGGATCAGGGCCGACAGGTTCAGAGGGGTTCTTATTTTGGATCTTCGGGTAGGCAGAGTGATAGGTCGGGAAATTCTAACCAGAGGCAGTTTTCGAGGGGCAACCAGCAGAACAGGTACTCGGGTTCTGGGCCTTCACGTCAGCAGTACCGTTCTGGGAACTCGTCGGGTCAGCAGAAACATGCTGAGATTTTACCACCCCACCACGTTGCCCTATTTGTGGTAATGCACATCCCGGGCCATGCCACAAAGTCACGGGAGCTTGTTATGAGTGCGGTTCCACTGAGCATCGGGTGAAGAAATGCCCGAAGAAAACCGGCATAGCTCCTTCAGGCTTTTCTCAGCCATCTACTTCCACAGGCCGTGTTCACTCTCTTACTCGCGAGCAGGCGGGTAACTCTTCAGGTACTATTACGGGTTTTCTGCATATTGGTGATTTTACCGCTTTTGTTTTGTTTGATACTGGCGCAACTCATTCTATTATATCCATCACTTATTCTAAGAAATTGAAATTAACCCCAACACCATTAATGAATCCATTGTCTATTTCTACGCCGATGAAAAATAACGTAATCATTGATCATGAATTTGTTGATTGTCCGCTTCGTTTTGATGATCGTATTCGTCCGGCTAATCTTCTTCCGCTTGACATGTGTGATTTTGATTTAATTCTTGGTATGGACTGGTTGTCTACTCATCGAGCCACTATTGATTGTTATGCGCGGAAGGTTATATTTGGTGATTTGTGTAAGCCCGAATTTGTGTACTCTGGTTCTCAACCACTTCGATCCGTTAAGATCATATCTGCTTTGAAGGCACGTACTTTGCTATCCCACGGTTGTGTGGGTTTTATCGCTTCTATTCAGGACACTACGAAAGAGATACCTACCATTGACAGTATTCGTGTGGTCCGTGATTTTGCCGATGTATTTCCTGATGAACTTCCGGGACTCCCTCCTAACCGCGACATAGAGTTCGGTATTGATTTGATCCCGGGTGCAGAACCTATTTCGAAAGCTCCCTATCGTATGGCTCCTACTGAATTGAAAGAGTTGAAAGAGCAACTACAGGAACTCCTTGAGAGTGGATTCATTCGTCCGAGTGTATCTCCTTGGGGAGCACCTGTCTTATTTGTGAAAAAGAAAGACGGTAGCATGAGGTTGTGTATAGACTACCGGGAGTTGAACCGTATTACCATTCGTAACCGCTATCCTTTACCCCGTATTGATGATTTGTTCGACCAGCTCCAAGGAGCTAAATGTTTCTCCAAAATTGATCTTCGGTCCGGTTATCACCAGCTTCGTGTTAAAGAACAGGATATTTCTAAGACTGCTTTTCGAACTCGCTATGGGCACTATGAGTTCTTAGTTATGCCTTTCGGATTGACTAATGCTCCGGCAGTATTCATGGATCTTATGAACCGTGTATTCAGTTCCTTTCTTGACAAATTTTTTATCGTTTTTATTGACGACATCTTAGTTTATTCGAAGTCCGAGGAAGAGCACGAGCAGCATCTTAGTACGGTTTTGCAGATTTTGAGACAGGAGAAGTTGTATGCAAAATTCTCCAAGTGTGAGTTCTAGCTTGGTCAAGTCGCCTTCCTTGGTCATGTGGTGTCGGCTGGGGGTATTACTATGGACCCATCAAAGGTTGAGGCTATCACTAAATGGCCGAGACCTACTACGGTGACTGAGGTCAGAAGTTTCCTTGGTTTGGCAGGTTACTATAGGAGGTTTGTCGAGGGATTTTCCCAACTTGCCACACCTTTGACTAAATTGATGAGGAAAGGATTGAAGTTTGCGTGGACCGATGAGCAGGAAAAGAGTTTTGAGACTCTGAAGCAGAAACTTGTGTCAGCTCCCATTTTGACACTTCCATCTGGTACGGGCGGATATCAGATTTATAGTGATGCTTCCAAGAAAGGGTTAGGTTGTGTGTTGATGCAACACGGGAAGGTTATTGCGTATGCCTCACGTCAGTTGAAACCTTATGAGGAGAACTACCCTACGCATGATCTAGAGTTGGCTGCGGTTGTTTTTGCTCTTAAGATTTGGAGGCATTATTTGTATGGGGACTCTGTTGATATTTTCACGGATCATAAGAGTCTTAAATACATATTTACCCAGAAAGAGTTGAACATGAGACAGCGTAGGTGGTTGGAGTTACTCAAGGACTACGATACTAACATTCAATACCACCCCGGTAAGGCAAATGTAGTTGCTGATGCTCTTAGTCGTAAGTCGGGTATGGTGGCTAGTCTGAAATTCGAGCCTAGGATTTTGCATGATCTTGAGCTCATGGAGGTAGAGTTTTGTTTACCAGGACGCGACGGTTATTGGGCTAGTCTGAAAGTTGAGTCTAACTTGATCTTGAAGATTAAGGAAGCTCAGCGTGATGATGGTGAGTTATGGGCCATTGTCCAGAATATAGAAGAGGGGAAACAGTCTGAATTTCGGGTTGACGAGAGCGGCATTGTTTGGTTAGGAGATCGACTTTGTGTACCTAATGACCCTGAACTTCGTGAGACGGTTATGTCAGAAGCTCACAGTTCTCCTTTCATGATACATCCGGGTTCTACTAAAATGTATCGGGATTTGAAACCACATTTTTGGTGGAGCGGGATGAAGCAAGACGTAGCGTCGTTCGTTGCTAGGTGTTTGACTTGCCAACAGGTAAAGATTGAGCACCAAAGAGCTAGTGGTCTTTTGCAACCATTGGAGATTCCTCAGTGGAAGTGGGAAGAGATAACGATGGATTTTGTTACCGGGTTACCAGTTACTCGTAAAGGGCATGATGCTATTTGGGTAGTCGTTGACCGGCTAACCAAGTCAGCTCATTTCCTACCGATCAAGAAAGGTTATGGTGTAGCGAAGTTGGCGGAAATTTTCCAACAGGAGATCGTTAAGTTGCATGGCACACCGGTTTCCATTGTTTCTGATAGAGATCCGAGGTTTACTTCGCGTTTTTGGAAGATGTTACATAAAGCTTGGGGTTCTCGCCTCAAGTTCAGTACTGCTTTTCACCCACAGACGGATGGTCAATCTGAGAGGACTATCCAAACGTTGGAGGACATGCTACGGGCTTGTGCACTTGATTGGACCGGCAGTTGGGACGAGTACTTGTGTTTAGTTGAGTTTGCATATAACAACAGTTGGCACGCTAGTATTCGGATGGCACCTTTTGAGATGTTATATGGGCGCAAGTGTAGATCACCTACTATGTGGGATGAAGTAGGTGAATGGATTATTGAGGGTCCGAAGATGATAGAAATCACCAACGAGAAGGTGAATGTTGCTAAAGAGAGGCTTAAGGAAGCCAGGTCTAGACAGAAGAGCTACGCCAACAAGCATCGACGCGAGTTAGAGTTTCAGATTGGCGACCGAGTATTTTTGAAACTATCTCCTTTTCGCGGCGTCAAACGTTTCGGTATAAAGGGCAAATTGAGTCCTCGTTTTATTGGTCCTTTCAAAATTTTGGAACGTGTGGGCGAGGTGTCTTATCGTTTGGCTCTTCCACCTCAGCTTGCACATGTGCATAACGTCTTTCACGTATCTCTTTTGCGGGGGTACAATTATCATCCTTTACATGTGGTGTCATATCCTTTGGATCAGATTTAGCCAGACATGTCACTTCCGGAGGAACCGGAAGCCATCCTTGATAGAATGGAGAGGGTCATGAGAAATAAAGTTATTCGTTTTGTTAAAGTTCTTTGGAAGAACCACCCACCTCGTGAGGCGACTTGGGAGACCGAGGAGTCTATGCGAGCCAGCTACCCTCATTTTCCTTTGTAGTCTGGTATACTTTCGTTTTGTTTCGCTATCTTTCTATTTTTAATTTTCGCGGACGAAAATTCTTTTGAGGAGGGAATAGTTGTAAAACCCAAAAATCTAGAACATGTAAAAAGACCAAATTGCCCTTATAACTTTAAAGTTTGATTAATAAGTCTATAAAGTACCAAATTAATCCCGAACCTTTGGAAATGAACGAGATTTGAAGCAAAGTAATTTATATTACTACATTTTGACATTTTGTAAAGTACAAAAATTATATGATCACACATATACATTATACATGGCCGATTATAATTATTATGTATTAAATTTATTATTAGTAATTCTTTATAAACTAAATAAATCAAGATAAGCACAAAATAAATTAGGAGATCTTCCAAAATCAGAAATTGATCCCTTATACCTTACTTGGACCGAAATCCATGCCTCCCTTCCCCTATTATACACGGTTTCAATATTTTTTCCCTTTTACTATACCGAAACCCTAAAAATAAAACACACAACTCTCTCAAATTCGTACGGCTTTTTGGGAACACTTTGGGTATTTTTCTGGTGATCTTCTGCATCAAAGGAAGCTGGGAAAAATAGTTTGGAGGTCGTGGGTTTGCTCGTTCGATCGTGGGAATTGTTATTGTGTCGATAGTTGATCCGAGAGGTATATAATCCATACGCTTCATTCGATCGTCCTAATCTTCTCCTGGTATTTTTCCTATGTTACTCACATCATATATGTTCCATAAAAATTAGTCTAATCGAATCATGCAAGCTTAATCGATCGTTATAATTTTAAAGGGTTAAAACACGTGTAAAATCTAAAATACTTCATACAATTTTTTTGGGTTCCATACTTATTTTATTTGAGCTCTATACGACACATAAAACTCTGGAAAAATGTTCATTCGATTTGTTAAAGCCTATATAACCTGTGTCGAATTATTTTGTTAATCGGGTGTAAAATAAAAACGAAAAAAAAAAAGGAAACAAAGGGTACGATTTAGGTCTAGGGTTTTTGGGATGGATTTGGTTTAATAAATGCTTTATAATGATGATATAATGATTGCTAATCATGGGAAAAATCTAGGGTTAGGGTTTTGCAATTCTTTTAAAAACCGATTGTGAATATATAAAAGTTTGGGTGTGTTTTGTAAGTTTATAAACTTGTGGGATATTTTTGAAACACTCTCTGGTACTGTAGAAAATGGAATAAAATATAATATGAGGGCCTAATGTGTAAATATTGTAACTTAGAGGTTTAAATAGAATTATATTATATATTAAATCCGATTTCTAAAATTAAAGGACTAAAACTGTAAATATGGTATACTTGGCATGTTTCGACCTGGAATATAGTATAGGGGCTGTTTATGTCATTTTTGTATTGTTGGATGGCTTGTGTGCTCATTTGATTAATTATATACCTTAAATGGTTAAATATGTAATTATATGGTCTAATGTGTAAAATTGTAAACGAGAGGGACTAATTATGTAAATACAGAAACTTTAGGTTCATTTGCTGTAAATATATGTTAGGGGCTGAACTTGACACTCTTGGAGAATTATGTGCCTTAAAGGTTAGATTTATTAATTAATGGTTTAATTAGGATAATTCTGTTTAATTAGGGTTTATTTTGTAAACTGTGATACTTGAGGGTGTGAACTGTATTTATGTGATAACTGAAGTACGTGGGCTGTATATATGTGTATGTGATCGATTATATTCAGTTTCGACCCTTCACTTTCATTTTTGACACTTTTAACCCTTTTATATGTATACTATTCATAAGAAACCCTAATCTTGGAATACTTGCATAAATTGAGATCCATAATCTAAAATGATATGAAAACTTTATAAAATGATAAACTAACTATACTAAACATATCTATAATGGGAAAACCTTCTAAAATTGGAAACCTTCCAAATAAGGAAACTTACTAAAAATAGAAAGTCTTCTAAAATACTTAACTTACCTAAAATAGGAAGCTACTAAATGGAAAGATAACTAAAAGAGGTAACTTGCGTGATTTGGGACACTTCTTGATTCGTATCCATTCTTCTCTAGGTTCGGTGAAGCGGGAGTGATCCATTTCTACTTGTTTGTTTGACCTTGCTTTTGCGTTTGGACTAAGGTACAGATATTCCGTACTCTTCGGCTAGAGTACAATTTTCTTTCTCTCATGAATTTTCTCTCTCTCCTCTATATTTGACCCTTTGATATTGAACCTTTGATATATGATCCTTTGATATTTGATCTTTGATATTGAACCTTTGATAATGATCCCTTGATATTCGACCCTTTGATATTTGAACATTGACTAGTTGACCCTTCAGTATTTACCCAGGTATTACTTGTTGTGGAGTAGCCACAACCATAGCATTGATGCACCAATGTTATGTACTCTAGTGTGGTTGGAGAGATGTACCACACCGTCCCTGATTTGTTATCTACTGCTACTATGATTATGATTTGTTTGCAGGGGCGTATGGATGCATCCTAGATTTGATTGATTGATTGATTGATTGTTTGATTGAGATTACTATATTGACTACAAGGTTATATATTACATTGTTTGGTGACTGGGTATGCGTGCATTGCAACCTCTCACATATTGGGAGTTGATCACTCCATATTGGGTTACTATTGGATTGGATATTGATTGGGCCTGGGGTAAAATACTGAATCCACATACATTACTTCTTACATTTAACCTTGATATCTTTTGATTACCCATTTGACACCATATGTAATCTATCTTCATATTCCTTTGATTATTCCTAACTCTATTGTATTGTTTTGTTATTGGTTGATATCTGTTCACTGAGCTTTTTATGCTCAGCCGCTTTCTTTTCCATGCGGCAGGTACTAAAGCTAGGAGCGGGGTTTAGCTTTGGGGATGAGAGTGTGTGGACCTACCCTAGAGTTTCTTTGAATAATGGACTTTGTTTTATTTTATCGCATTTCCAGATTTTGGATATTTGTAATCGTACTTTCCTTTGTTTGGATTTGGGGCACTTGGATGTTGTTTAGTCCCCGTTAATACTCTTTGACGTTTTATTCTAGACTTCCGCTGTTTGGTTTGGATTTGTTTGTATCTGATGTGTAACCATATTATTGTGATGTCTCTACCCTTGTCGGGTTGGGGCGTTACATACATGCTTTATAGTGTGTCAACCCGTCAAACCTTCAACTTAGCCTACTACATTGCCAAGAGAATGGCAAGCATTCCGGTGCAAGGTACCACCGCTCTTCCATACGGGATGCTTCTCACCCGTCTCTTTAGATTTTGTGAACCTATTCCTCCAAATCCTAGAGGTCTACGCCTAGACTATTCTCTCATTCCACACACCTTTGTCCCTTTGAGCGATGAGAGAGTTGCTAAGATCAAAGGTAAACGTCCTCACCCTCCTACCTCATCATCATCATCATCCATGAGTGAAGACGATGGCTTACCAAACTCTAGGCTCCCTCCTCTTGAATACCTCTCACAACTTCCATCAATACCTAATGAGTCAGAGGAATTCAAGCAAACCAAAGGAATGTGGAAATGCTTTGGAAGGTACCTTGGGAAGCTCAACAAGAAGATTAACAAGAAATGAGAGCGGTTAAGGGGGTGTTTGGCACAAGGGTGCATTTGAACAATTTGGTCATTTTAACTATGTTACTTTGTGTTTTTATGTACTTGTAGGATGATTTAATGTCTGTGAACTACTTGTGAACTAACGAAATTTGCAGGTGATAACATTTTAGTATCATCATATTTTCCATTTTTCACTAAGTAGTGAAAATCGTTAGCCCCCGTTCAAACTCTATCGGTACGTGTGTTTTAATTTGCATTTTTGTCATTTCCCAATCAGATATAGTTTTAAGTTTATATTTTAGGAAAATTTACGAAATTTGAAAATCGTTCGCTGCCTCGAAAATGCCCACTGTATGCTTTCTGATGCTCGGCGGAAACGGCGGAAACCAAAATTTGGTTCCGTCCGTTTAATATTTTGGTGCCGCCAGAATTGAACCACGGAAATGGCGGAACCAAAATTTTGGTTCCGGCAATGTTATCGATTGGTTCCGCCGAGTGTTCTGCAAAATTTTAATCTTTCAATTTTATGAATTTTTCTAGTTATCCTTAGGATCCATACTTGCTTTCTACATGTTTCCCAGTATTTATCACTAATTTAGGAACCCTCTTAGTACACTTTCATGAATAGGATCATAATTCCCGCCAAAATTTCAAAAATCACCAAACTAACCCAAGGAACCTTTCTGTTACAAGGAAGGAACCATTCCTTTGGTTCCTCCCAATCCGTGGACACTCTGATCAAATAGATTTTCCACTATCACATAGCATTTAGTGCAAATCTTTGTCTTTCACTCAATCCAACTTCATTGGATTGACTTCCAATGATTTGACAATGTCTTGGAACTCTTCCAAATGATTAGGAACCT